>OZ007498.1:126614747-127037247 GCA_963931805.1 Microdon myrmicae | reverse complement strand
TAGGATATTGCGGCACGAGAGACTCTCAAATTATTGTGCAGCTACCTCTTTACTCTGAAGTTACTGCCATTTTTTAATGGTTTTGGTTTACAGAAATAAATTCAATCGCCTAAGTAGGACCACCCGGTATAGGGATTAAATTATGGAAACATAGACAGAATTATTATTCAGCGGTCAGCTGTTAATTTACTATATTATATTTCATTTCCGGTTGCGTCTTAATTGTTTGGTTTGACTGGTTTTGCAAGAACTGGATCATCCTAGCTGCTAGAGTTTTTGATAGTGTGTGTTAAGGAAAACAAGAATTCACTGCCATGTGTTATTGTCAACGGTTGACTGTGATTCGCTATTATTACTTTGACACTCTCCGAGTTTGCTGTTCTCCTTGATGCAACCCATTTATCTGATTATTGTCTTCCTGTTTCGCCAGCAAAGTAAGCAACATTGATCGCAGTTCAATAGAATCACAAGCTAACTTTCTGTGACAAACTAATTTTATGCATTTAGTTCATTTTGTGCATCTCCAAGATATTAAATTGAAATGAGATTACCCTGAAGTTTCTGTGTAATTATTGCCCTTACATTCACCGCAAATCTATGCCTCACACTAAAGAAATATGCGGACGCAATTTAAGTATCTATCTAAGGTTGTGCGCTCACTTCTATCAGGCCACTGACCACTCGATATACTTTTAGAATATTACAACATGCCTGCACAATGACTGGGCTCCATTCAGTAGAAATGAAAACCTGATCCGCGAAACTTGAACCCACACTCTCCTTCAACGACAGATTCAGCTGTACAAAGTCGATCTGAACTCGATTACATTTATCGCTCCCCAAACGATAATCTGAATCATCTGGTGAAACAGTGTCCATTAACTGTCGTCCATTCTCTTTCACATCAGCTTAAATATTCGACTTGAACCGACTTAAAATGAACAGATTTAAAATACGGCGGATTGTGAAATGTTGCAACGGCATCTAGTGTCTAAATAGACTGTTGTCCTCATCGAGTGCAGATACGACCTCGTGGGCGATCAAGTTGTAATACTACTCTATGCTTACTATGACTGTATCTGCATTAAACTGGCTACGAAAATCATTTAACAGTACACAACGGCCACATCACTACCCTTTTCGCGTGCGATTCACTATTATGTTGTTGAAAAGGAACAAATACACTTTATACAACTGGTTTAGTCGAACATCAGTCCCACTTTCCTCTGGACAATGAAATACATAAGTCTCCGATTCAGAAGTAAGGACCTCCAAAATAAAATTAGCTGTTTTTAAGGCGTTTTTGAGATGCATAAGCCATTAAACCTAACCAGCCCAAGGGTAAATGTTTACACAATCTTATATCACCGGCATCTACAGCGAAAGGTGAGCCTCTAAGTAGCTAACCAAAACGACACCAGACACGATCGGTGGCGTGAAATGCGGCTGTAAGCGGTTTACAGATCTGATGACGACCACCTAACCAAACGCCGCCGACAGAGTCGGTGTCGAATTTTTATAACGACTCTGTGCTGCGAACAACACGCGGAATGACGCGCAACGATGGAAGCAGTACGCGTGACCTCACACTTTTTTCCCCCTAGACGCGTGGATAAATTTACATGTGCGGCACATGTTATGCATTTCGGAAGTGTGCGTCACTTTGGTCTATGTCTGTTAAGTATGTCATCCCCGCGCTACCTCAGAACTACAAACTTAGTACAATACACATGCATATCAGGTTAAATCTGAAAATGTTGGAGGGATATTTTTGAAACTAATATAAAGATGTTAAATTTCACTCTTTTTTTATCAGCACAAGATACTCCGTCACAAATCTTGTATCATCTGTCAGAAACGACAATATAACTTTCCAGTATTTAAACCAGGTATGATAATAAATCCGTTAAATAATATTTAGCCTTTCTACCGTCTAGTTAACCTTTTAGTCGCCTTTTACGTCAAGCAGGCCAAATTACGACAGGTGTGGACGTATACCCTCAAAACCGCTCATTCAAACAAAAGGCCAGCAAATGACTACTTTACAAATAGAAAACCTTTAATCACCCCACCCACTAGATACTCGGACAGACTCTAATTGAAATTAGTTTACATTAGAATATCCGATCATAGCAGCAGATGGCGGTAAATAAACTGCGCTTTGTACTCTCATATGTCAATTGAAGATAAAACATCTTAGATATTTCAATATCCGCTCTTTTTTTTTTTTACTAGATTTCTCTCCGAAACGAGTTCTGATGCAGGGATGTTTGCGCCGTCGGGAGATGAACCACAAACGGGTGCGATCCATCGGATTGTCTTGTGGAGCGCGTATAAGCCGAATTGCAAAACTGAACACCTGAAGCAACTGAACCATGTAAAGCAAGAACAAGGTTGGAGCCAAAATAGAACCCCGTGGCACCCCTGAATTAACAGGATACAGATCAGAACACTCGCCGTCCACAACAATCCGGATCGATCGATTCTCGAGGAAGCTCCTCATCCAGTCGCAAAGCTGTTGGGAAAGTCCATATGAACGAAGTTTGCTCTGCAATGCCCCGTGCCAGACGCGGTCAAAAGCCTTGGATATATCCAATGCGACCGCCCTTGACTCACCATGCCGTTCAATCGCAGATGTCCATATATCGGTTATAAGTGTCAAAAGGTCTCCCGTAGATCTCTGCCACGGAATCCGCATTGGCGGTCATTCAGAAGTCCGTTGCACTCCAAATACCTAACTAACTCTGTATTGATGACTTTTTCTATTACCTTAGATAAAATAGACAGTAATGCTACCAGACGGTAATTATATGGGAGACACTTTTTTCACGTCAAGACTGTGGCGGTAGGCCGATTTCAACGACATAAAGACAAATGTTCATCTTGTCTCTGGATTCTGGTCATCTTGCGACAACCAGAATCACCCAGGCCCGCGGAGATGATATCTGGAAAATAAAAAGGGGGCAGGTATCTAAGAATCATCATCATCATCGGCACTACAACCGGGAACCGGTCTTGGCCTTATTTAGCAAGTCCTGAGGCTTGTTAAATTTTTAATAATGATTTGTTTTTTCCGGGCAAGGTCATTAGTCTTACGCCAGAGGCCGCCCCAACTGCGAATCGAAACCCGGTGTAATGTTTGTAAGTGATAGGGGATTATGGCAGAGACGCCATGTAATGTTTTAGGCTTTGGGGGTTGTGTCTAAATGTTCAATCTAGCAAGACAACTTGACTAAATATTCTATTTTCCTATCGGTGCTGTACAAAGCGCAGCTTGCTGAAATATGATGGCGTAGACCGCCGCAGTTATTGAATCAAAGCCGATTGGTTTTTGATTAATTTATTCCATAAAATGCTGGGGTATTTATACTCCATACAGATATTTCTTAACAAGCTATAAAATAATTAATTGGAACATCACTCATACAATTTTGCTTATTATGCTACTTAATATCATATCACCGTATAGCGAAAGAACAATGACATGAGTTGACCCAATTAATTCGTGAATCACTTGCCAATGACAAATTCGCAAACGATTGTCATCTGATTCCTTCAAATCGTAACTGGAGCAATTCGTTTGTTTTACTCAATGAAATGAGTTGACCTTGAAATTATTGTGAACAACGAATGCTGATTACTTGAGAAGTGCAAATTGTGACAAGGGCAATCGATTCATTTGAGATTATTGTTTATGGTCATTTCATGGATATGTTGTTACACTACACCGGTCTTCCGCGTGACAGGCGCGGGGGGGGGGGGGGGGGGGGGCTACCACTTATATTAAAACTAAAGGTAGATTACGTCTTTGGCGTCTGACAATCTGCGCTTTGCTCGGTGTGTGTGTATATTTGTGCTGCCTTAGACTCTGCGTGTGTTTGGTGTGTTAGAGCAGACCCTATGGCATGTGTCCAAGAAACCTCTATTGTAGAAGGAGAATGTTGTTGGAAAGGGTGCTTTCTTCAGTTTTGTATTGAAGCAGAAATTGTGGCAGACGGATCCGAAGAGATCGAAAGAGAGAAGGGTCAAGAACGCTAGACTGCCGTAGGTACCTTAATATAGGTTAGAGTTGCGATAATAGCAACCGTCAGACCTTCTAGAGTGGTCGATGCACCTTCTGAGGAGTTTCCTTTCGAGAACTCAAAGTCCTTCCATTTGGGCTGAAGATATACACGGACCTATAGGAAAGGCGTACGATATTCCAAATCGGATTAGCTCCTTATAGCAGAGATGTCTAACTTTGGTGTCAACTTTGTTATTTCACTTCAAAATGTTGTGCAGCTACTTAGATCGACTGAAGGCCCGTTGAAGAATGTGGGACACATGTTTGATGTAATTCATTTTTGAGGTATAAGTATTCCCAAGTTATTTCGTCCTGTCCTGTGGTCGAATCATAGTACCTCCCATTTGTATTCGATTATTCTGTGAATATCGAGAAGTAGGTTGGGAGTGTTTACCTCTCAGAATTATGGCTACTGCTTTGGTTGGATTAAGTCGAAGTACAGCAGGTAGTCCATCGGGGCCGGAGCTAAACTCGCTTTAATTATGTTTAATTTTTTTTTCAACTAGGTGTGGTTGGATATGTTGAGAGACGAAGGGGTCAAGGGAGAATTCGGACAGATCTTTGAAGTAAGACCGGTTTTATTTCAAAAGACTTCTCTGTAAAGGATTGTTTAAGGGGTTAGGTGTTGAAAATTTTATTTTAGTACAATATGAATATTCTCCCAACATTGATTGAAGTACAATTCTAAGAAATAGAGCCTTCGGAAGTTCCGCTCATCAGGCCACGTTAGCCTAGCGCGTCGCAAGTATGTTGAGGCAGCGCTTAACTATTGTTTGTCTGTTTTTTTTTTTTTTTTTTGCTTGCAAGAACTCGTCACACGCAAGATCAAAAGGATGCCATGGTGTCGGAACCGATTATTCCATGTAAATAAAAAATATGTAACATTGAATATCATCATCATCATCGGCACTACAACCGGAAACCGGTCTTGGCCTTATTTAGTAAGTCCTGAGGCTTGTTAAATTTTCCATAATGATTTATTTTTTCTGGGCAAGGTCATTAGTCTTGCGCCAGAGGCTCCCCGACGGGGAATCGAACCCCGGTCTCCCGGGTGACAGGCGGGTATACTAACCACTATACTATCGAGGAGCCCGAACGACGAATATACGCCTTGTAAATAGTGGCCAGGTTGGGTGGAGTGAACTATCTTTTGCATCTCTTAAGGAACCCCATACATTTGGCTGCACTTTTCGCAGCTTCAAATATGTGGCCATTCCAATTAAAAGTCGAATTAATTCGAGTACTGAGGATTGATAGTTCCTTGGCTTCGTGGATGCAAGTGCCGTTCATAGACAGTATATTTACCTTGGGGTTCACCTTTGATGACAAGAGACAGCACTGAGTTTTTTGGGCATTGAATTCTACTCTGTTAGATAATCCTCACTGATATATCTTGTTGAGGTCTGAATTCAATGTATCAAGCATAAGTTGGTGGTTGGTAGCGAGGTTCGAAGAGTTTGGACGGGAGTGTTCGTATTAGTATGAGAAACTCAATGTGCTATCACCAGCAAATGGGTGAAGTGGGTTGTGAGTAATTGACAAGAGATCATTTATAAAGGTGAGGAAGAGAGTGGGTGAGAGTACCGAACCCTGGGGAACACCTGCATTAATTGGATGGGAGTTAGATTTGACACCATCAAGAACTTGAATTGAACGGCCAGAAAGATAGTCTCTTATCCATTGGATCAGGGAACTGTCCACTCCATAGGAATGTAATTTGGACAAAAGGGCTGGATGCCAAATTCTGTCGAAGGTTTTTAAAATATCCAATGCTACCTTGCTTTCACCGAGATAGTGGATGGAATGGTTCCACTTTATGAAGGTATGGTACACCATCAAATCTCCTGTGGACCTGTTGCTACGAAAGCCATATTGGTGGTCTTTGATGAGGTCATTTGATTCCAGATATTTCGAAAATTGACGGTTGATAAGTGATTCCATTACCTTGGAGAGAATATTGAATATACAAGTTATTAAATCAAAATTAAAGTGTTTTTATTCCTTTTATTCCTTAAATGATAATTACATATATAAGTAATATATATATTTTTTTTATTTCTTAATATTTTACATTTTGTGATATATTTTTATAATTATGTTCGATATTTTATTTTATGTTGCATTATTTCTTTCGATTGCTTTACTCTGTTGACGATAGGACGATGATACGAGAAGTAGGGTATCAATGGTAACATCTCAACTGTAACGTGTCTTGAGAAGGTTAGGTCGAGGGTTGTTCCTCCCAATGTTGTAGGCTTGTTGACATTCGACGCGCATTCGAGATTGAACGTACTCTTCATGAAGTTAATAAATGCGCTATCAGCTGTGACATTTATATTGAAGTTATAGCGTTTGAAATAATAGTGAAGAAGATCGTGTGATTCGAACTGACGCTATGACAGCTCGAATCACGAAAAAAATTTGACCTAAGCGTTACACACCAGGCTACTGACCGAGTTTAGAATTTCATTTCCAAACTCGACTACATTCCACTGGTATGAATTATTTTTATTTTATCGCTTGGTATACGGTTCTGATGTATTTTTCTTATTCGATTTTTTTTTTCGTTCGGTGTTCTTCACTATTTTTGCTTGTGAATTGTGTGTATCTGTTAGAATCGCTACAAAGTCGCCACAAAGAAGAATTGGTATGTCTGCATCAACTTCATAGATCGTCGGTACACTCTGATTGTGTACATATGGGAGTAATGCTTGGTGCAACAACAAACCAATGTTCGGGATAGTTGATCCAGGATGAATGTACACTGCCCCGAGTAATACTTTGTACATCCTATCGACAGTCAAGCATGAAATTTCAGCCAAGCACACATCACCCGTGTTTTTAATTGACGAGCTGAATCGGACAATTCAACTCGAAGAATTTCCTTTGCCATGGACGGCGATGATAATCTTCTATAAATCGCTACTCCACCAGCTGCGTTTGTTTCAGAATCCGAACGATAGTTCTGCTTCGTAACGCACTCATAATCATTGATTGGCACTGAATCACAATCATCGCGCATCCACGTTTCGGTTAATACGAGGTAATCTGATCTTGGTATGACAGTATCCGTTTGAATATCCTTTGCACATTGAGGTTTGTCACTATTGTTTGTTTAGCGTTGTCAGCTTCGTTACAGAATTCCACTACCTCCTTGGTAATAGTTGAAAGTATGTGTCCGTTGAGTCGCAGATACTCGTTGCGGATATCGCGTGTATTCTGTGAGTCATTCCCTTCACGCTCATGCTTGAAGACAAATGGCTCATCGTTCTCCGTAACGACATACAAGCCGTCTAGATTCGTTACCCGACTCATCGCTTCGTACACTAACTGCTGCGGTTGCTTGGCAGAGTATTTATATACGATCTTTTCAAACGTCCCACCCTGCGATTTGTGAATCGTAATCGCACAAGCGGGCACACAGGGAAACTGTTTTTGTTTGCACTTTACGGTTTTTGTTAGCGTAATGTTCACTACTTTTTTATAAATCGGCACCCATTTTCTAGAAATTGTATTTCCTTTGCTTTGTACGTAAGGTCGACACTGGTACCTGTAGTCGCTTCGGGAAACTCGAACCACAAGGCAATTATTTCTTCTTCAAGTGCCGGTCGATCTTTGTTGTGCGATGCTTCCACATTTTCAGAATTATCGCCTTTATTTGATAACTGACGCTCGATATGTTGCAAGACACCAATAGCACCATTTACAAGTCCATCAGCAACATCTATATTGCAAGTAATCATGTACGGATACCCCTTTGCCAATGGAAGCAAGTACGGCAATCCGTCGGTTTCTGCCACAGACATTTTATGAAGTTTACCCCGACACTGCGTGTTCTCTTGTTTACTCGAGTATCCAATGATGATGTCTTGCGCTAGACAATTGTTCGCGTTAATTATGGCGCTTCTGTTGAACGAATCAACTTTGTTATTACTGTAGTACAGCCGAACGACATTCTGTGCGTTTTCCTTGCACCAAAATTCAAATGCGATCTTATCGTCACTCAGTTTCAGCCCGTCGCCAATTTTCGTCAATATGGTAGAGAATCTTGCGTCGCTCTGCCGCACGACACGAACCAGCGGAAAGTAACTAATGCTGTGCCACAGAATTGGTCCTCCGAGTTGATTGATCGGTATTCTGTAACACGGACTTGCTCGTACCGGCGGCAGCTGTCTGAAATCGCCGCATAAAATCACGTGGAAGCCTCCAAATGGTTTGCCGTATATATCGGCGATCTGTTGCAGTCGATAATTTCTTTTCTGAAGAATATCAGAACTCAACATACTGATTTCGTCTACAAACACCACTCTGACGCCTACAAACGTATTTCTGTAAGTCTGTAAATTCTCTGTCGACAAGAGTTTCGTCATGCGCGAAGTGGTTAAACGGAACGCCGAATGAACAGTAGTGCCGCCAAGAGGCACAGCGGCTTTACCTGTACTCGCACCGGCAATGTATGCGTTGTTCATTGAATTATGCTGCTGAGTGTAGCGGTTGTACGTTTCCATTAGACATTTCAAAGTATACGTCTTTCCACAACCTGCGCGGCCTGTAAAGAAAATTTGTATGGGTTCAGATACACCGTCTCCACAACCGTGTATTCGATGTATAACCTCCAGAACAATCTCTCGTTGCTCCGGATTGGTGGTTCGTATAAGCTCGCAATACTGCTGTTTCGTCATCACGTTGCTGCGCTTCTTTACAATAGATAGCCCCGGATGCGAAACTATTTCGTGAATATCGTCAACATTTTCAGCACCATTCTCTCCGAGCACGTGTTCGACAAATGCCGTTCTTGATTCTGCTTCTTGCACATTTGTACTCTCATCTTCGTTCTGCAAAATCATCATTGCTTCCAATTCTTTCATGACGTTTTCAATGTTCAGGTTCGCCTCGAATAAACTGCGGCGTTCCATGATCAAGTTTTCGTTTTCGTCAAATAATTGCAGAAATTTATTCTGATCGATAATTTCTGTCACTTCGTTGCGAAACTGAACGTACAAGAGAACCATCTCTCGTTTATAGTCTCTCTGCACTTGACTTAGGAGCAATTAATGTTGGTGGCTCAGTATTTGGCATTTCGTCCATTGTTACGATATATTCTTGCTTCTTCGACAGTTCACAATACTCTCTCTTCTTTTATTTTATTCGTCAAGCTCTCTCTCGCTAGTCGCGTTCTCGCTCACTGCGCCTCGTGCGTTATCGGTTATCGTTATCGTAACGCTACAAACTTTTTTCCGAATGTCTCCCAAGTGTAGGCATTAATTTTGGTGTTTGAACTTGCCACTGCGAAACCACTATGAACAGTCAATTTTCTCTTAGCTATATCCGATTTATTTAATGCTGCAAGGCGCTGCCTGTATTCGCGTTGTCTCTGTGTATTGTTTGTCTTTACACTTTCAACCTGCACAGCTGTTCTCGACAGTGCAAGGCGCTGTCTGTATTCCTGTTGTCTCTCTGCATTTGACTTAAGAGCAATTAAGAGAGTCGCACTCTCGCACACTGCGGCTCGTGCGTTATCGGTTATCGTTATCGTAACGCTACAAACTTTTTTCCGAATGCCTCCCAAGGTATACCGATTTATAAGACGTTGTCACGTCAAAAGTTATGAACCGATTATGTTCAAATTTTGTACACTTCTTCAAGATAACACTATCTAGTACGTTAACGAAGGATTCTTTTTTTTTTGTCATAACTATTTTTACAAGGTAATACGTGGTGATAATTTTAACAAAAAACAAATAGGTTTTTTTGTTCATAGCTCAATTTTTTTTTGCCTTTGTCCAGGCACGAGCTTTATGCATCCACTGACAGAAAATATTTGGTTTTTTAATTTCAGATAAATCTGGCATGAGTTACCCTGACAACAGTGAGAGAACTTTTTTCTGAGTGGTCAACCGAAATAAGGTCCTAATGTCTGAATTTTCAAAATTTTCAAAAGAAAATTTCACAAGGTACTTATCAAATGAGTATATTTGATATTGCGACGCATATGGCAATCAGTACTAGAATATTCTAGAAAGTACTGGAAAACTGGAGACTAGGAGGAGTAGAAAATTCGAGGCTATGGAACGGGCGGAAACGAAACACCGAATCAGAATGAGGAAACAATATAAATACGTCACACGCAGATCAAGAAGTAAGAAGTAAAAAGTAAGCAGTCAAAGACGCGATAAGTACGGAAGCGATAAGTCAAGAAATCGTGAAGTGTACGCTAAAAGTAACGGTTGTTATTAACGGACTAATAAAGTGTTACAGTAATTCAAAATCGATTTAACGGCTCTAATTTATTAAAAATAATTAATCCAGCGAACCCTAAGCTCGCTACAATTGGTGTCAGAAGTGGGATTCATTATTGGTGAAGTGAATAAGTCTGTGAAAGTGTGTTGTGACGATGTCAGATCGACATTTGGAGGATCTTCGCGTTCCTGAGTTTGAGAAGGAACTTGAAGACCGGAATCTGATTAGCAGAGGACAGAAGCAAATTCTTCGACAGCGTCTGCAAGCAGCAATGGAGGAAGAGGGTATTGATGTCGACACATATGTTTTTACGATTGGGCCAGACTGTCCGGATGGAGAAGAAACAGCGAATCAAGATGGTGTCAATGTAACGGAGAAGAGTTCGCCACAGTTGAACATTTCGGAGATGTTCAGAATGATGATGACAAAATTCGACGCGCAGGCTGCAGATGTAAATGCAAAATTGGATGCCCAAAATTCAAAATTCGACGCACAAGCTGCAGATCTGAACAAAAAATTGGATGCCCAAAAGCAGTGGATGAAATGTAATTTTCAACACTTAAGGGAAGAAATTCGAAACGAAGTAGAAAATCTGGATCTAAAAGTCACCAATCAAATAACGCGAATCGAAAAGAGACTTGAGTGTGTTGAGAGAAATAAGACATCGCCTAGCAATTAAGATGACTACAAAGATACGAGGATACAACCGCCAACCTTCGATGGAACGGGACCCTTCTCCGTATTTATACGTCAGTTTGACGCCGCGGCCAATTATAATAAGTGGTCGGATGAGCAAAAGTCAACATCACTAATCTTGTCACTCCGCGTGACGGCTGCAGAATTGCTACAAACCATACCAGCAGAGAAGCAAATAGATTTCCAAGCAGTAAGAGACGGCTTTGAAGCTAGGTATGGAGACAACCACATGCAGCAGGTCCACCGCATGCAACTGCGGAGCAGAACGCAGAAACCTGGAGAAAATCTTCAACAGTTGCAGGCAGACATTGAGCGTTTGGCAAACTTGTCTTATTCAAATATGACTAAGGAATTTCTGAACGAGGTAGCAATGGATGCATTTATAAATGCACTCCAAGATCGAGACTTGCAACAAGTCGTTCGTTTGGCAGGAAAGAAGACGACTAATGAATTAGTGGCGTTCGCATTGGCATATGAATCTGCTAAAGTGGCCACCAGGAGTACGTATAGAGTTCGACAAATGTCTGTCCAGGAATGTTCCTGCCAAAGAATCGGGCATGTATAACGGAGAACCCCGAGACCTGATATGAAGTGTTGGACATGCGGCGGAGTCGGCCACATCTCTGTTGACTGTAGGAAACGTCGACGAATGAATGAAACATCAAGTGAGAATTGTTGTTCATGCGCTATTCATAAGAGGAGACGATCAACGGACCAACCTGAGGTGAAGAAGCACATTGTACCTGTCAGAGTACTAAATGCGTCCGAGGAGCCGGTCGCAATAAGAAAAGGAGTATTAGCCGCAGAATGTGCACCCGTGCGTTCAATTCAGCAAGGGAAGGTGCATAATAACGCTGATGCTCTATCAAGAAGGCTATTTGAGCCAGATTGTAAACATTGTCATAGAGTGGAAGGGAAAGAATAAATGTACAAGTAGAAGTACTAGATGGGTGGACGAGTGATGCTATACGCGCAGCTCAACTTCAGGATGAAGATATGTCGCTAATCCTGGAACACAAAGAAAAGAACGAGCGGGCAACTTGGAACAATATTTCCGACAAGAGTGGAACATTTAAAGCATATTGGGCACAATGGAATTCCTTGCTGGTGGAAGATGGAATTCTAAAGCGTAAATGAGAAGCCACGGATGGAAAATCCCATCGATTCTAGTCCCACCATCAAAAGTGAAGGATGTACTAACAGAAATGCACGACGGGGACTCCGGTGGACATCTGGGAGTTAATAAGACACTTTCAAAATTACGATCTCGATTCTACTGGATTCACATGAGAGATGACGTCGAATCTTGGTGTAGGAAGTGCACAACTTGCACTGCGACCAAAGGACCAACAGCAAAACCAAGGAGCGCTATGAAGCAGTACAACGTGGGTGCCCCTTTCGAGCGAATTGCGACTGATATTTCAGGACCATTTCCAAAAACCAACGACAACAACAAATACTTGGAATGGTCGAAAGGTTCAACCGAACAATGAAACAGCACTTATTGAAGGTCGTTAGTGATCACCAACGAGATTGGGACAAATACGAGGGTTGCCTTTTATATTTCGGGATTAGAGAACAAAAACAAATATTGATCATCGAAAATCACTTTATTGTTTTTCAAAATATTCCCCATGAAGATCTATACACTTTTGCATGCGTTTAAACCAATTGTCGAAGCACTTTTGCCACTCTGATTGAGGTATCTCCAACACATGCATTCTGAATGCAGCAACCGCTTCTTCAGGTGTCGAAAAACGTTGACCTCTCAGTTTGTTTTTTACGTACGGGAATAAAAAGAAGTCATTCGGTGCCAAGTCAGGACTATACGGCGGATGACCCATCAAATCGGTGTTTTGGGTGCTAAAAAATGCAGTTGTCGCAGCCGATGTGTGAGAGCTCGCATTGTCGCGGTGAAGAGTGATCCGTCTTCGGAGGTTGGTTTTCCTGATTTCTTGGAAGACAACTGGCAAACAAATGGCTCTGTACCAAACAAATGAATTGACTGTTCTGCGTTGTTCTAGTGGTACGGTTTGACATGTCCAGTTTTTCCGAAAAAACAGGCGACCATTTGCTTGGAAGTGCTTCGTGCGCGAACAACTTTTGTTGGATTTGGCTCGTCTTGAAACACCCAGACAGTCGACTGCTGTTTACTTTCGGGCTCATACGCGTAAATCCACGATTCATCACCTGTCACGATGTCATAGACGTGTTTCGAAGCACCGCGACCGTATTTTTTGGGCGATTGACAAATTGTGTGGGATCCAACGCGAACAAATTTTTTTGACACTCAAATGTTTATGCAATATTGAATGTATGCTGGTCCCACTAACGCCTAAGGTTGTCTCAATCTCACGCTAGGTCACATGACCATCTTCCAATATCAGTTCGCGCACAGCATCAATGGTTTTCGGAACAACAACTGATTTTGGACGACCTTCACGAAATTCATCTTGGAGTGAACTACGACCACGATTGAATTCACCATACCATCGATAAACACTGGTCCTCTTGATGGAGCTTCATCGCCAAAAATTGAATTAAGTTCATCCATGCAACGTTGCTGAGTTAATCCACGCCGAAAGTTGTAAAAAATAATCGCACGAAAATGTTGACGATTTAATTCCATTTTTGGGCCGAGATGAATCTTTTAAGTTACTGTAAACAACACAAATAGCGCTCGTATGTCAAAACGTTCTGAGTGCGTATAACCTCAAAAATGTCCAACTTTACGACAGAGCTGTCAATTGCCGGATTGCAACGCTAGGGTTGCCAAATCCCGAAACATAAGAGGCAAGCCTTGTATACACAAACCTTTCTCCTAAGTTATAGATCGGCTAATCACGATACGACAGGCCATTCTGCAGCAAGAATTATATTTGGACGAAAGATACGATTAGCAGCCGAACTGCGATTCGGGATACCTCCAGACGCCATAGGTAAGACTGAAGACTACGTAGCCGAATAGAGAAATCGCCTCGATGAGATTCATCATTTGGTCCGAAAGCAAATCAAGGTATCAAGTGACAGGAAGACGAGTGACTTTATAACCCTCATCGGTAAAAACATTGGGAAGGACCGTATAGGATTCTCACAAGAATCAACGACGTTGTCTATAGGATTCAGCGAAGACCGAACGCCAAGATGAAAGTGGTGCTTCGTGGCCGACTGGCGACTTTTTGTTAACTCAGAAGACCAGTGAACTTAGTTCGGGACGAACATATCTAGGCGGAGGGTAGTGTGACGCATATGACAATCTGTACTAGAATATTCTAGAAAGTCCAAAACAAAGTACTAGGATATTCTAGAAAGTACTGGAAAACTGGAGACTAGGAGCAGTAGAAAATTCGAGGCTATGGAACGGACGGAAACGAAACACCGAATCAGAATGAGGAAACAGTGTAAATACGTCACACGCAGATCAAGAAGTAAGAAGTAAAAAGTAAGCAGTCAAAGACGCGATAAGTCAAGAAATCGTGAAGTGTACGGTAAAAGTAACGGTTGTTATTAACGGACTAATAAAGTGTTACATTAATTCAAAATCGATTTAACGGCTCTAATTTATTAAAAATAATTAATCCAGCGAACCCTAAGCTCGCTACAATATGTTAAATTGTTCTAATAAAATATTTTATTTGATATTTTAGAAAAAAATTAGTAAAAATATGCTTCTTTGTTTGAGTCTTCGAAACCCACCTAACTCTTTGAGGAAGGAAGCGAAAAGATTGGCAATGGTTTGGGGGTCGGTTGAAGTAGTCGAGCTCTAGGAAAAGAAGTTGGGATAGACGTCAGATTTACGTTTGTAACTTATAATGTGGAAAAAAGTTTTGGCGTCATAATCAAATTGTTTTAAATTTTAAAGAGGTAATTGTGGTAGCGGGATAGTTGGATTAGTCTAGAGGGAATACGTTCTTAGGAAAATGTTCCACAAATTATTCCTTTCGTTTCGAAGAGTGCGGAGTTTGCAGTTGTACCATGCGGACGATGGAACCGCTATCCTATGTGGAGAATATGGGACATATAGGGAAATGACATTATAGATTTCCTTGCAGAGAGTGGCGGTAACGTTTTCAACCTCTAGATGGTCAAAACGAAATATGAATTTCCTAAGATACTCGTTTATAAGGCGGAGTTAGCTTAGCGGTTCTAGGAAAAGTGACATACAAGACTAACAGATGACAAAATGGTTAGTAGTAATAAATTATAAAAACATATAAGATGGCATTAAATTCTATAGAATTCGGTAAAATAATAACTTTTTGAGGTACTTATATTTTATTAAATACGAAATTATGTAGTAAGTCAATAAGTAATTAGTTGAACATTTCAATTAATAAATAAGTAATAAGTAATTAAAAGTTTGGGTCTTCAAGTGTTTGAAAATAAAATAAAATAAACATATTTTTATTCATCGGCGATTTATTATTCGCTTACGGGCGCAGGTCTAGCCACACCCATTCTACAGGTCGCAATTATGAATAACAACTCTTCAAAATGTATTCATCGCCTAGAACTGATTTATGTCACGTTTGCTAAATTTCACATGCAACAACAAAACAAGTTTGAATTAAACATCCCTATCATCAAACCAGACAAATGGCTTGTGATGAGTTTTAGAACCCGCCCGTTGTTAAATTTTACGATGAGTTAGTGATTAGCAGGCGAAACATGCAAAAACCTTTCACGAAGAGAACGTATATCACTCAAATTATAGAGAACAATCAATTTTGGAAGGTTTTTGAACTTTCTAAATGTTCAAGTTTTCTTGGATACTACTGAGATCAGAGACCAAATGTCGATCTTTTAAAAAGGTTTTCACCTCGTCTTTAGTTATTTTCGAAATATGCCCATAAATTTGTCAAATGCCAAAGATCAAAATTCAACATGAGGCATCTTCAGTCGGGTATAATTGCTTTACCTATCCACTCGCACAACACGTCAAAACCCGGATTAATATTCGTCATGAGCACATCAACAACATACGTCATTTGGTATTCCATAAACAAACGCAAGAACCGAATTCGATTCCAGAATATCGCATGACATGAATGTTAAACAACGAAGCGATATCAGTGAATAAATCACAAACCGCCAGCAAGCAGTTACTTTTATTTTCGCTGGACGGCCAAAGCGACCTTGCCAGATCCAATCTTGCATTAGAGACATGTATGGGGAATAATATGCGGGTTGTTTAAACACTACGTACTATCAACACAACCCTTTTGTAATTTTCGAAAAGTTTTCAAATCTCAGGACGGCAACAGCATTTCGGGTCACACTGAATGCGGTGTGCAACATTTCCAAATGTGAGTGACCTTTTTAATGTTAATCGGAAGAAACGAAACTGTTGCAATTAGTTTCATTTGTATCTCACTGAACTGCCAGCAATGAGAACATTTAGGTCGAAATACTTATGGATTGAATTTACAATAAAAAAGATTACAACAATTGAATATAGTCAGCCAAATGTACCGGGATATAGATCGACGTTGGGTAAGTGCAGCCGGATGGCCAAATCGGGTTCAATGTACCTAGTAAGCGCGCAAATGGCACACGCAAGAACTATCGAACTAGTGTGCCCTCGAATAATTTGGTTTTTCATTATTTTCCATTGGTGAATGGTAAACATACCAAAAGGTAACTGGAAAATCATGGGCTAAGGAATATATTAGACAGAGAGGAAAAGGTCCACAAATATTATATAATTGAAATTGCATTCCATATTCGTATTAATAATCCAATGAATGATTCTTCCACTCCTTGCAAGCAATGATCCAAACATAATTGGCGACTTGTGCAATGAATTTCAACATATCACAATTGCCTCCTATTAAATTTCCATTTTTTTTTTTTTAAATATAACTTATAACAGCTTCTCCCGTTTTTTCAAATAATCTATCTTGACAGAATTCCTTGCGTCATTTTCTGAAACCTTCAAATTGAGAAGGGCTGGACAAATAGCTGGTATGTTGCAAAACAAAATAAAGGCCTTATGCACACACGGTCCAATTTCAAGTGTAACGAGGTTGTTAGGTTAAAGAGTTATTTCTGTTGGTATATTTCAGAACAACCAAAGGCAATTCAAGAGGGTAAGGGATCACTACACATACACGTGTACGCATTCACTCCATATGCAAAGCCCTTTCATTGCCAAGCCATAAAATATTATACACACAGGTGAAAGACATATGCTTTCTCAATCATCGTATCGTTCATAACTGACGACAGTAGAGTCATTGTCGTAGCTGTTCAACTAACTATTCTCAACACTTCACGATTACCATATCAATCCACATCATTAAAGAGTAGTTGGGTATAGCAAATCCTCTCCTACATGTGCCAGTGGGTTGATGAGTTTGTGCTTTGAATTTCAATGATTCATATATTGGTTCGACTCTCCGATGCACTAAAGACATTAAAGATAATGCGAAAAATGAAGCTTGAGGCGCCCATCGCTAAAAAAAAAATATGTATATTTATATATATACATACATATAATATATATATACACATATATATATATATATATATATATATATATATATATATATATATATACATATACATATATAATATATAATATATAATATATTATATACATATATATAATATATATTATATATTCAATGTTATATATATATATTTATACACACACACACACACACACACCCACACACACATATATATATATATATATATATATATATATATATATATATATATATATATATATATATATATATATATATATAATTCGGGGCGCAGGCGGCTGTCGATCGCAGAAACAAACAATATCGTGACAAGATGGAAGCAGTACTTTGAAAACCTGCTCAATGTGCGCACCCATCAACCACAAATAAATGCACCAGACGTACATACAGCCGAGCCTCAGATACCAGCGCCCCCTTTCAACGAAGTTGTAGACGTAATAAATCGATTGAAAAACAACAAAGCTCCCGGAGTCGACTGCATACCGGAAGAGCTTGTGAAGCATGGAGGAGAGGCAACCGCTCGAAAGATCCACCATCTCATCAAAACAATATGGATAAGGAAGTCACTCTGGAAGAATGGAAAACCTCAATAGTCGTCCCCATTCTCAAAAAGGTGACAGATCTGACTGTGAAAAGTATAGAGGAATATCATCACTCCCAACCCCAAATGTCATACTGGCGGGAATCACACCGTACGCAGAAGAAATACCAGGAGACTACCAATGCGGATTCCGTAGGAAGCGATCAACAAGCGACCAAATGTTCACAATAAGACGACTGCTGGAAAAGAAGTGGGAATACGGAGAGACGGTTCACCAACTGTTCGTTGACTTCAAAAAAGCCTACGACTCAGTTGCAAGACAAAGACTGTATCATATTGTAGTTGAGCTGGGAATCCCGAAAAAATATGCCGCCCTCATTCAAATTTGCATGGACGAAAACAAAGGGCGAGTTAGAATAGAAAACCGGCTCTCAGAACCAGTTGAAATCTGGGACGGACTAAAACAGGAAGATGGCCCCTCACCGTGTCTTTTTAACCTTGTGCTCGTGTATGTCATCAGAAAGGTACAAGACGACAACATGGCCAGATCATCCCTGAGCGGGGTCTCACAAATGCTCGCATATGCGGATGACATCGCCGTTCTGGGCGATAATCTAAAAACTGTAGGTAAAAACATTGAAATCATCATGCAGGCGGTCGAAGAGGTGAGCCTAGAAATAAATGAAGACTAAATAAAATGCATGATTGCGGCGAGAGCAGATGGACCTCACGGAATACACATAAACGTCAGACGCAAGATGTTTGAAAAAATTAAAGAATTTAAATATCTGGGAACGATGCAAACGGCCAGTAACGGAATGTGGAAGGGAATTCACAAAAGACTGTGTGCAGATTCACAATTACATGCTCGGGGAGAATCTAGTACATCGTCTAGTACTCTCCCCGACATATATTCACCACACCTGCAGACAACTCGATGACAGTGCACAAACAACTGTCATACTTTGTTTACTGTTTATGGTGCACGGTCAACGGTCGAACAATCAATTGTTAAACTGAATTGGATATTTTAACTTAAAAAAACATGTAATAGTTGTGTGCCTCGAAATTTGACATTAAACCATAGTTAAAGTTAAAACCCAATTGCACTACTATTGTTGTAATACCATACCATTCATTCAATTAAACCTTGTGAAATAAAATAACAACTTCATCATGTACATCAAAAGGTATTGCTGTTCCCCTGTTTAATATAAACCCATTTGGTTTCAGGCATCGTTGGGTCGGGCGCCATTGCGTCATTCCTCGCACCGTGCTCATCATTAACGATTCCCCGACGACATTCCTCGTTCGGTGTCGAGATACATTCAACAGACTGCATTCCGACAACGATAGTTGGCACACAGTCAGTAAACTGCAGAAATGCAAACTGCTATCACGTAACATAAAGCTTCGGGACTATAGAACTGTGGCGGACGAAGTCGTGGCACCGACATGGGTTCGAGTTCTACTTCGTTCCACTAACTATTCGCAGTTCGGACAAGGTTCCGCCAAACCGAATCGTCCCTAAATGTCCCAAAAACTGTTCCGTCAAACACTGAAAGGAAACTGTTCAATAAACGCGGAAGGGTAACGACAACATCCCGGAAACTGCAGCACAGGAGAGCAAAACACAAGCGAAGCTCTACAATCCAACGTCCAGGAAGAGGAAAATAAAACATTTGTTTTAATTTATTGATGAGCCGATTTTAATTTATTTTTGGTCGAGTTTGTTTCACATTCGCGATTCACAGTACGTTGTGTTGACTTAGAGTTACGTTATTAATTGTCCACGATAGGGTTTCTTTAACTGACATTGTATTTTTTAAAACGCGACACAATTAAAAAAATCAAACGCTCGGACACTCGCGACCTCGAATTTAACGCATCTCCACAACGCTAAGGAGAGCGGGAGTGGCATGACCATTGTGGTCAGCGGTTGGTAAAGGACTCAACGATATTCAATCGTTTGGGGTGAGTTTGGTGGTGTGGTGAAAAGGAAATGAAATTCCCTTTGACCAGTGACCAATGGAAGCCGATCTCTGGGACGCGGTGGTGTATTTGTGTGTTAGTACACATCACCGTGTTTATCGATGCGTTTGGCCAAGGATAAACGGAACCTACAACGAGGAAAAAAAGAACAAAGGGGAAACGACATAAGGCATCGTTCGGTAATGAGGGTCAGCTGTCTAAATAGCAGCCACTCATTAGACGCTAAAAGGGATTGCGATAATTTATACAATAGAGATCGTATATCGTCTCTCTGCCGACTGGGAGATTCGGATTCTTTTGTTTGCATATGTTTATGCTATTGAATCCAATTCGAGCGAAAAGCGTGACGTCGGTGATTGTTTGAAGATTCAAACAAAGAAATGTTTCCGCGAGAAGTGCTTGCAACTGAATCAATAGTTGCAAGTCTTCGGAAAGTAATTTAGATGGATACACAATGACGGTTGTGTATACCATCTGTATCAATTATGCATGGCATCTATGGCGACGGCAGGATCGAACTATAGTGTGAACATCTACACGAATTGGAAATTCGGTTTTTGGGTCGCTAATGCAGAGATGCATTGATAATGTATGAATGCCCATGTAGGAAAAATTCTTAGCAGCATTTCCAGGTAATGGATTGAAAACATTAACTATCCTTGGGAAGGGAATGTTTTCAGGTGCTAATGCGATTGCGTTGGCGGGAAACAATGGAAGTTATTGGGTTTTTTTTAGGTAAGTGAACCGTGTGATTTGGCGGAACCGCCACAGAACCATAATCATGTCGATTGTTCTATACGGATACAAAATGAGAAGAAAACAAATTCCGCGTATTCGAGAAAACAGTTTTAAGGGGTATCTTTGGCGGAAAATATGACGAGGAGGCAGGACAATGGAGGAAACTCCACAACCACGAATTGGAAGAGCTATACCGCAAGCCTACAATAGTGAGAGTAATCAGGTCGCGAAGGTTTTAAAAGAACAACTCTTCAGAAACAAAACTCTTCAGAAGATGCGTCAACTATTCTAGGAGGTCTAATGGTACGAATTCGATTCCTAAGCTCAAGTACACTCAACTGATGTGGAATTACTATGTTATTGCTTGGAATACAGGTAATGCATTTTCTTTTTCGATTTTGTTTCGGTGTTCTTCACTATTTGCTTGTATATGGTGTGTGTATCTGTTAGAAACGCCACAGTATCATTCGCAGCAGCACCAAACCTCAGTAAAAAAAAATCGACAAAAGAAAACTGTACTGCCTGACAATCAACAACTTGGACACGGTCTTTTTATTCGTTCAACAAAAGTATTACAAATCAATCCAATCATAATCACCACTTTTATAATACGAGTAGTAATAACAATAACAAATCTTTCGATAATCACAGTGGGAATATTAATATAAAATATATTTAATTCTAATAATTTTAACGGTAATAAATTTACAAATCAAACAATTGTGATCTTACGGAATAATGATGTTCCTCCTGGTTGCCCAGCAGGTAACTCATCCAGACTGTTTCATCCCAAATTGCAACTAAACTACTCAACACATAAACGTCTAACAACAAATTCAAATTAGCAGTGGCCAAAAGAAATTCTCGGTCAATAAACCTCCCGACACTCCTTACTAACAATACCTTTAAAAAGGAATTCGTAAGGGGGTTTCAAACCTGAGTTCTCGGTGGAGGAGCTATTTAAATAACGCACCACCTTCAACAATCAACACTTTGTCAATCGATACATTATATTAGCTCTGATAATGTTGGGTATAAAATTACGTAATCATTGCAATAAAACATAAAGTCTAGAAAGATACACCACCTTTCGAATGTGTATTGAGGCCAAAGCACTCAGGGAACTGAATATTAGCAAACCAGCTGTTTGCGGGTGGAATTTCAATTATATTTTTGGGGGGATTCCTTCCTCACAGGCTAAGCGGTTACTGTTCTATCTGCGCCTTCTCTCTATCTTCTAGCCGTCTTTCTCTATTGATCAATTCTCAAAAAAATAAAATAAATTAAGGTAACGAGTTTCTAATCTATAGTCCGTCCCCTCTTTCTATTCAGCCAAACTACTAAATTCAACTGTCGAAATAAATCAAAATAGAGGACCACTTTAGTAAAGGCCAATATGGGAAATCCATAGGATATCTGATAGCACACCACAGCAAAAAATGGTGTCAGTTGAACCACAACTTTGTTAAGAGCAAGGTTGTCACACGAGAAGTAAGGAAAGCCTTGGACAGTGTTTGACATGGAGTCCTATTGACGCATTACTACCGCGTTGCGTGTAAAAATGTTGTTTATTGTTAATTCGTTACACATTTTCATGAGGCTCAAAAAGCTGGGTGTTGTTTCTGACGTTTCTAGATCAAGCCGTAGGTTTGTTCCCTCTGTCTTAGTATCGACATTCGGAAAATATGTTAAATTTAAGGAATACCGGCACCACTCAGAATTCAGTATTCGGTTTGCAATGTAATTGTGCAGAGTATGAACCGTAAATTCTAAAATATACACTCTCTTCATTTCCATGAATGTACCAGAAATGAAAAAAGTACAAACCAACCGGTTACAGATAAATCAAGTTATTTCCTCAATCTCACTCATCTTTTGAATTTTATAATTAGAACACGAAAAGCATCCTTGCTTCATAAACAACAACGATAATTTCCGGCATTTATATACCGACGAAATCGTGCTTCTTCATCTTAGATAACACCCCGCAAGCTTATTAATATGCATATTCTGACACTCTTTCCATCAAATAACCTCAGCGTTAACACCGCAATGGCACTTAAATTGTTTGGTTACTTGTGGTTCAACTAAATTACTACAAAGACTAATTGCAGCAGGAGACCTCTCGAATTTGATATCATGTGAAGGAACAGAAAATAATTGACCCTTTTTAGTAAGGGATTATTTATATGTCTGCCAGTCAAAAGTAAAAAGCTTGTAAAAAGAGTTACAGTGTTCAGATTTATAATTTAAACTTGTGTTTAACAATGGGTTCGAATATTACTTCCTACCTTACTTTTGCGTACTTAAATTGTTAAGAAGCGATTTTATATTCATCTTACAATAGCTTTTACCAAACTGTTGTAACATCACAATGACACCAAGATATGACTCATTACGACCTACATTAAGCGTATTTCACAAACATTGTCAGTAAGTAATATCTAATATATATACACATTAAAGAAATGTCATTCTCCTTTGATCTTCAGCCACGTGTGTTTCATTTCATGAACGAACCAATAACGCGATTTTAATTCGCAGATAAAAAAAATTAAACATCAAAATTCAATTCAATTCAATTTTTATTTGGTAGATAATTACATTTATGGTATATTTTACAACTAGTACTTAAGAGATTTAGGATAGCAATTCCTTTACAACTATAATCTTAAATCTATATAACGACAATAGCACAATTTTAATGAATAACAAATAATAAATTATGGGAAAACTACAATAAAAATCCCTTATTTGAATCTTAAGACTAATATTGCACGAGCTTCCGGTTATTTTATATAGTAATGACCTCGATATAATTTTCATAGACAGAGTACGTATGTAGTGATTTAGGATAACGCAAGACGGGAAACGAGAACATTGTTAGAAAAATAACAATTGACGAAGAAGTTTCGATTGATTTTGTCAATAAGGAACTCTACCGGTTTAATGTTGGCGTTTTCAAGTAGTTCATGTGTCGAATAATGCCATGGCAAATTCAGCAACATTTTCAATATTTTATTTTGACACCTTTGCAATTTTATTTTGTGTGTGCGAGCACAATTGCACCATACAGGGGCCCCGTACAAGAGTATAGCTTGAAAAATGGTTTTAAATATTATAATTTTATTTTCGATGCTAAGCTTTGACTTTCTACACACTAATGGATACATAACTCTTACGACTTTGTTTATTTTGTCAATTGTGGTAGTGACGTGTTTTTGAAAGATAAGTTTTTTATCTAGAATAATACCTAGATATCTACAGTCTTCGGACCAATCAATATCAACTGCACATATACTGAGTTTAGTGCCATTTGGTAGGTAGCAGTGTTTCCTACATCTCGAAAACCAGACAGCTTGTGTTTTATTACCATTTATTTTTATTTTCCATTTCCTGTAATATACTGCTAGCTTGTCAAGAGCTGCTTGCAAAGAGTTGTAGACATTAGTGAATAAGGCACCCGAAGAGAAAATGGCCGTATCATCGGCAAACATAGCTACATGAATGTTTTCACCTAGACATGGTAAATCTGCGACAAACAATGTAAATAATATGGGACCAAGGACCGAGCCTTGGGGTACACCATGGTGGATTTGGTGAGTGGAGGATATGTCGGTTTCTAAACTCACAACATATTTTCTCGAACGAAGAAAGCTCTGGATAATTTTGATAAGCGGTATTGGCAGCTTAAGTTTTAGTAGCTTATAAATCAAGGCATCGTGCCATACCGTATCAAAAGCTTTTTCGATGTCTAGAAGAACCAGTCCCGTTGACTCCTTGTCGATGAATTTACCAGCTATGTGGTTTTTAATGCGCAAGACTTGGTGGATTGTACTGTGACCCCTACGGAAACCGAACTGAAAGTTTGGTAAGATGTTATTGTCTTCCACAAAACGATCAATCCTTTCCTTAATGATTTTTTCTAAGAGCTTAGTTAGACAGCTAAGTAGACTAATAGGTCTGTAGCTTTCGGGGCTGTTCTTCGGTTTGCCGGGTTTCGGGATAGGTATTACCTTTGCTGTTTTCCAACAGTCCGGAAAATGACAATTCTTAAGACAAGCGTTGAAAATGAACGTTGAATAGTAACTTGCAGCAGGTGGAAGTGTGGGGCTTTTCAGGGCCCGAAGAGCCATGCATCGCTCGAGCCCCACCATTTCCAGCAATGCGACTTACCTTGAAGTCGAATCTTCAGCAAGATTATACAACCTTGCTACGGCATTAACCGCCAACCAATTCGCTGGAATTAATTCGGTTATTCCCAAGGATAACCGACATAAATATATATTAGGCAGCTTACCTTTGTTGGGGGCTTTTCCAAACCTCTTCCCCACGGTCATTCCTGAAAGCATAATTCATGGCAAGATTATCATCTTGCCACGACATCAATTCATCAACCGAGCTTCCGCGACCGAACAATGGATGGCACATACCCACCAACTCACGCTGATCTTTCCGTGTGTTATCTTCGTACCCATTCATTGACCTAGCATTATTTCGGGTTGCTTGCACATCTGCAAGCCAGATTTCCAACGGCATGTCTACGATCTATCTTTCCTAAAGTAGAGAAGATCAAATTAAACATTGGCCTTTCAGGCGCTCATATTTGCTTGGATCTCAGCAAGACCGATTGTATGATCCGTTGCCGTTTCTTGGAACGATCACCAGCATCGGTCATGGCCACCAATTTTAGTTTACACAAAGTAAACACTCAAGCGGATACTTTCACCTGACAGCACCTTCAACGGGATTAACATATCCCTAAGATAATATGCATCGAATCATACGACCGAAATTTGTTTATTTTAGATGATCTAACAACGGCCATACCAATGTTTGATTCATTTTTCCAAAATAGATTCCTGCCTTCGGCAAGTTTTATTGACTCACGTCAATCAAAGAATCTATCCCTTGCGTATGCCGGCAGTTTATCTTGCCCAAACATGTAGCAGCGGATTCGATCTGCTACATGAGTTTTTCCCTTTTCCTTTTGTTTGGACCTTCGCCATTGGCGGCGAATCCTTTAGGTTCGTTTTCATTGGATGTCTGTAAAGAGACATCCAATAACCAGTCAGATTTCATCACCGTAAGTGTGCGCACGCGAGTTAAGAGTTGTGTTTTCGTTGACGACAGGTTTTTATAATCGAATGGGTACTTGTGAAGTCTGTCTACTTTTAGAAGTTTAAAAAGAACAATGTACAACTAATCGAATGGATACTTGTGAAGTCTGTCTACTTTAAGAAGTTTAAAAGAACAATGTACAACTAAATCGAATGGATACTTGTGAAGTTTGTCTACTTTAAAAGGTTATAGTTATAGTGATTGTAAGTGTTCATTCAATGTAAAAAAATTCATTTGTTGTCCCGAACGAACTAGTGCCCATAAATAAAAAGTGTAATAGTCTAACTAGAAACTACCGTGTGTTTATTTTCCGCTGGGGATTTCAGGGTATCGCATCGGTCTTCGTTTTTTTTTTAGTTTTGCCACTGCTCGGTCGGTGGACATTTACCAGTGAGCAATCCGTGGGTGTTTCTACGAACCCACGTCCGTGCAGACGTAAGGTAGAACACCACCACAGAAGTGCTTTGATTAATTTGTTGTTAATATTATCGAGACCCGCAGCCTTTTTTGATTTCGATTTTTTTATCAATTCTTTAACTTTGCTGATATTAGTTGCGTAAGTACTTTCAGCTGGTGTTTGAGAAAGTACATAGATAGTGTTAGCAACTTCAGCTTCAGTATACGCGCCGCTTAGATGCATAGATATGGAGTGGTTCTTACTGAACGTGTTAGCAAGTAGGTTCGATTTCTCCACTGAAGAAATAAACAACTTGTCGTGAACTTTAAACGGAGGAATACTTGACCCTCTCTTTTTCATAATTTTTGATATTTTCCAGAACGGTTTGCTTGCTTTGTCAAGAGAGGAAAGGTGTTTATTCCAACACTTGTTCCTATATGCTGAGATTTCGTTTTTAATGATATTATTTAAGACTTTAACATTAACTAGAAAACAATCGATTCTATAACGAAGCCATTTTCTTCTTTCAGAGTTTCGTAGCATAATCAGATGTAAGATATTTTCAGGAAGCGGTGCCTTATCAACTGGAGCAGTGGAACATTTAGGTATCGCAAGATCGGCCGCTCTATTGATAACAGAAACAAAATTGTTGCATAGGATATCAATGTGGTCGCTGCAGGTTATAGAATTTAGGCTGGTATCACCTAGAACCAAGTTCGTGTTTATATATGATTTATAACAATTCCAGTTGGCGGCGGAATAGTTGTGGTATAAACTGGTACGATTTACAACTACTGTATGATTCACTGTGAGGCTGATCGGAAGGTGGTCTGAACTTAACGCATTTAGAGTTAATGGCACTGTGCAGTAATTTGGAATATTTGAGATATATATAGGTCAAGAGTTGAGGGGCTCTTGTTAGCACTCGCTGGGATATAGGTGGGGAGAAGTGGATAAAGTATGGAAAAACTTGGGCTGGATTCTGCAACATCTAGTAAAATGTTACCCCAGCAGTTTGCCCTAAGACAATTCCACGACTGATGTCTGCAGTTTAGATCACCGCCAATAATTACCTTGTTTCGAGTGTTGACTCTATACAATTTTTGCAGATCCCGCTTAAAGTAAGTAGATTTCTCTAGGTTTCTATTTCCTCCAGGGAAATAGACCGAAAAAAGACTCACCTTGGAGTTGTCACTTAATGTTACATCTATACTAATTTCCTCAATTAACTTAAGGCGCAATGAAGGACGCAAGGAAAGTTCTATACATTTTTTCACAACAATGGCGACACCTCCACCACTAGCATGTACCCTGTCTAGGCGATAACATATGTAATTTTGATGTGAGAAAGAAATGTCTTGTTGGAGCCAGGTTTCTGAAACAAGTGCAATGTCAATATTAAAATTTATCAAGAAACTAAAAAATTCATGCTTTTTGTTTTTGATGCTTCTCGCATTCCAAGTTATGATGTTAAGAGAGTTTCTTAACATGTTTTTTCCGAGTATATGTACTTAATAGCTAATGAAGTAATGACGTTAAATTGGTCAGCTTTAGTTTGACAAGCACTAAGCTTGGTTACAACTTCATTAAGAAGAGAGTTTATCTCGCTAAATGAGAACAGGTTATCATTAGTTAATGCTTCTGACGAATTTTTCTTCGTGTGTGTCGTATCACTGTTGGAAGGTTGCTGGGTTTGATGGAGGCCAGAAGCCCAGGTGGATGAAGGAAGTGAAGGTTGACGCACAGATCGGGGTAGTGGAGGAAAATTATCAATGGATAATCGGTCGGGCAGTGGCTGCTGTTTGTCACTCGGAAGCTGTAGGAACGTTGTATTTCCTGTACCACGTCCGCGTGGGGATAATTTGCGGCGAATGTCTATGTACTGCTTTCGGTTTATGCATTCTGGATCGGTGGATTTATGTGGCCCACTACAATTTGCACACTTGATGACCTCATTCGTTTTGCAGTCGGATATTTTATGGTTTCCCGAACATATTGAACAGAAGCTATTTATATGACAATGCATCGATCCGTGACCATATAGCTGGCAATTGTGACATTGTGTGACCTTACCTGGATTATGTTTTTTAAAGTCCCAGCGAAAGATGGTTTTAAACAAGGTGGAGTAGTTCCGTTTTAGTTCGTTTAATTTAACAGTACCGCGTTTAATGTAGACGATGTACAAGTAGTGTTTGTACAGGGCTTTTGGTGACGGATTTAATGTGATGGTTTTAACATCTAGGCACTTAATCCCGAGTGCAATTAGCTCATTTTTCACTATATCGTTGCTAATTAAGTCTAGCCCGGATAACACTACCTTTAATGAACGATTTTCCTTACGTGAGTAGGTGAAACACTCACATTTTAACCGTAAGAGTTCGGTTCTGATTTTATTATATATGCCCATTGTTGGGGCACATATTTTTTGCCCAAGCGAAATGTTTTTGATTAAGTATTTGTCTATCTTAATGTTGCTCAAAATATCACGCACTTGAGCACTAGTTGTTTTTAATACCACAATTGGCGGAACGGTTTCGTTAGGAAGTTCTGCGCACTGTTCGTCATTGGCCGGATCCATTTCAGAAGAGTCTTCCATCAGACTTTGAAGTGGTTGAAAAAAGTTAGTGTTTGAACACATTTTAGATTTTTCTAAAACGTTATTGTTCACTTTTGAAAGTTTATCGGGAGGAGTTTGGCCTCCAATAGCGGGGTCGTAACGCAACCGTTTGCGCTTAATTTTGTTTAACACACGTGGCCCAGGGGCCATAACTTAACGGTTTTAACACTTGTTCAAATTTTTGTGTGCGGAAAACGAGGCAAAGAAAACAAGATAATGATAACTAAATTGTGAAAATTATTGTGAAAATAACGGTTGATTAAGATAAATAGCACGAGCAAAACTGTGAGACAAGTTGTCTGTTTGAAAGTCAGCCAGATACGAAACATCAAAATAATTACATATTTCCATTACACAACAAGCCGATGACAATTCACTTTATCTGGATACAATATTCATCGATATCGTTACTGAAGCCATATATATTATATTATCGAGTCCCTCGCTTTCTTAACTTTTAAATTACTATATTTACAAAAATAGGTACTCAATATCTTCTTCTGATATAAAAACGTTGGAAGGGTTATCGGAACCATCGAGCTGTCCGACTGCATCAGAACCATATTTTGAGTAGCTTCATTTCCTAATTTCTGAGATACACTCTGGTTTTACAAAAATACATTTAACAGTGCTTCTGATTATACCGGATCACTTTGGAAAATTTAATTAGTGGTACCTCGAAGATTTCCAGAATGCAAGTGTTTTAGAGATAACCGCCAAACTATTGCAATAAAATTTTCGTTAGTGTTCTAGGTATGGCCACCCAAGCATCATTTCAGTAATTCATCTCTAGATAAATCTTCATAAATTGGTAAGAGATGCTCTTTAACATCTTCAGCAAATAAGGGAATAAGAACTTCGTTCAAAACGATAGCTTTCTACCTGTTCGGCACGGTGCTTTTACCGTGCAATGCGAATATAAAGCACGAAATGGTTTATTGTACAAAACGACACTTTATTATTAACGATACAAAAACGAAACGAATCAATGCAAAACGAAAATCTTTTATTACAAGAAAAACGATGAGTCATATCACAAAATGAACTCCTTTTAACGAAAAACGATTCAATAATGATATCTAACGAAAAAACTCATTAACATAATGTCAAAAATGACAAAATAACAAAAACCAACAAAACCATGACAACAATAACTAATAACAAAACGATGAATAACAAAAAGGGCAAGTGCTGCCAAACATACAAATTAATTACAAATTATAACAACTGAATAACAAATACGAATACTAAAAGTAAATATAACTATACTAATTAAAACCAAATGTAATAAATGATGTCTTGAACTGATTGGTTCAAGCACGACGCGACATACAGCCCGCCTTGAAGCGTCAGGTTCAAACTGCTTGGGGAGCCTTCGTCTTCGGCAGGACAATTGATGGGAAGAAAATTTGTTTACAACGCTAGCTCGCTTTGACAAAGCATGTGACGTCAATAAAATTGAATTAGGATGAACTGGACTAATTGATTTGTCATCATGTAATTTTTCCATACGCGGTTTTGATACTTGGGTCCCATGGACGAAACCATGCAGTGAACGTACATGATGATGTGGATGAACGAATACTACATTGTGTACAACTATGATCTTCTGTAGCTTGTGAGATTTCCATTGGGCCAAATGAGCAGGACCAATTTCGAAACTGAGCATCAATGCTTCTTCATTCAGTCGAACCTCCGGGGGTCGGGCGCGACCAACTCGAGTCAGCTGTTGTCGGGATTTCTTGCGCCCACGCTTCCAAATATGTTGCTTCAATAGTTGAGAGGGGCGCCAGTCGGATGTACGATTAACTGGCTTACCTGCGAAGTCGAATTGCTGGAAAGAAGCTAAAGGGCTACTCACTAGGAAGTAGAAGTGGGCAGGAGTGAGAGGTTCAAGATTATTTGGATAGGAGGAGGACATGGGTGATATGGAAAGGGAGTTAAATATTGATTCCAATACGATAATACGAGGGTTGCCTTTTATATTTCGGGATTCGAGAACAAAAACAAATATTGATCATCGAAAATCACTTTATTGTTTTTCAAAATATTCCCCATGAAGATCTATACACTTTTGCATGCGTTTGAACCAATTGTCGAAGCACTTTTGCCACTCTGATTGAGGTATCTCCAACACATGCATTCTGAATGCAGCAACCGCTTCTTCAGGTGTCGAAAAACGTTGACCTCTCAGTTTGTTTTTTACGTACGGGAATAAAAAGAAGTCATTCGGTGCCAAGTCAGGACTATACGGCGGATGACCCATCAAATCGAAGTTTTGGGTGCTCAAAAATGCAGTTGTCGCAGCCGATGTGTGAGAGCTCGCATTGTCGTGGTGAAGAGTGATCCGTCTTCGGCGGTTGGTTTTCCTGATTTCTTGGAAGACAACTGGCAAACAAATGGTTGTGTACCACTCAGAATTGACTGTTCTGCGTTGTTCTAGTGGTACGGTTGCGACATGTCCAGTTTTTCCGAAAAAACAAGCGACCATTTGCTTGGAAGTGCTTGGTGCGCGAACAACTTTTGTTGGATTTGGCTCATCTTGAAACACCCAGACAGTCGACTGCTGTTTACTTTCGGGCTCATACGCGTAAATCCACGATTCATCACCTGTCACGATGTCATAGACATGTTTCGAAGCACCGCGACCGTATTTTTTGAGCATTTCTTTCGACCAATTGACACGAGCCAACGCGAACAAATTTTTTTGACAGTCAAATGTTTATGCAATATTGAATGTATGCTGGTCCCACTAACGCCTAAGGTTGTCTCAATCTCATGATAGGTCACATGACGATCTTCCAATATCAGTTCGCGCACAGCATCAATGGTTTTCAGAACAACAACTGATTTTGGACGACCTTCACGAAATTCATCTTGGAGTGAACTACGACCACGATTGAATTCACCATACCATCGATAAACACTGGTCCTTGATGGAGCTTCATCGCCAAAAATTGAATTAAGTTCATCCATGCACTGTTGCTGAGTTAATCCAAGCCGAAAGTTGTAAAAAATAATCGCACGAAAATGTTGACAATTTAATTCCATTTTTGGGCCGAGATGAATCTTTTAAGTTACTGTAAACAACACAAATAGCGCTCGTATGTCAAAACGTTCTGAGTGCGTATAACCTCAAAAATGTACAACTTTACGACAGAGCTGTCAATTGCCGGATTGCAACACTAGGGTTGCCAAATCCCGAAACATAAGAGGCAACCCTCGTATAAGTCACTATGTGCCAATCAATTCCTTGACCAATAAGAAAACTAACTACGGGTTTTTGATGCCCTTTGAACAAGGTTCGCTTATCATAATGGATCTCGACTGACCTTTTCCGTCCTGAAAGGAAGCGCTTTGGGCTTGCGATACAATACTCGGTGGCGAATCCACCGACTAGTTGTAAATGAACTGTCTTCGTAAGGCTAACGTACTCCGCTGCGTAAACCTTCCACCGAACTTTGTTGGGATCTTGCCTTTCTTTAGTATAGAAGGCTCGACACGAAATTTTAGAACAGCTATTGTACTTGTTCTGCATAATACAATTATTGCGATAATGGATTAATTGATCTCTGTGAAATGCAAGTTTCTCACAAGAAGATCCAACGAAAAGTGTTATTAACGATCTGTGAACAATTAGTTCATTATATATATATAGTTGCGGGCCTTGTTTCAAGGCCACCGATATTATGAAATTACCTTCATCTATATTTTCTTTGTATTGTGCCAATGCACGAGGCAAAGTCCCCTTGGGAATATTTTCCAACTCCAAGCGATCTCGAAGAATCATCCGGGCTGCTGCGCGTGCCGGATTGTGAGAAGGTGCTTTCTGTTTTGGTGTTCCAGGCTCGAAGCTGATTTTACCTATGTCCTCTGAGGATGGCGATAAATTATCCGACTTCAACTTCAGCTCGACATCGTCATCGCTGTTTGACGCTACAATTCCGATGGAATTTACCACACTTTCTCCACAATCTCTTTTAACAGTAGTTGTTGCTGTTCCTCAAACCTAATGTCAGGGCCTTTAATGGTGTGAAGCGCGTAGTGTTCCTCACAATCTGTTTCTTCGGCTGATCGGGTTTGTTTAATGGAAAGCTCCTCAGAGTCCCAGACGCGAGTTGTATTAACATTTGGAGTACTGGACTGTATGGCTAGGTGGCACGACACGTTTAATGCCATAAAACAGGGATCCAACTCGCCCGCGACACTCCATCCTAATTGCGTTTTTTGCAGTACGAGATTGGGGTTTTTCCCCAATGATATTTGTCCATTACAGAGCAATTTATAAAATAAATTGACGCCGATTAACGCGTCAATTTTCGAAGCTCTAAAGAATTCAGGGTCTGCTAATGAGATGTCCTTTGGTAATTCGAAACTATTTGTATCAATCGTAGTCGAAGGCATTGGATGACCGATCTGAGGTAAGATTAAGAATTCAACAGCCTTCTCATACTTTGTGAACCGAGACCGCAGGGTTGCTTGAGCTGAATGCCTAACCATTGTCGAGGTATTGTCAATTCCGGCAACACAAATGTTGGAAGGTTTTTGGACGAGATTCAGAAACGCAGCTGTTTCCTGAGTCATGAAGTGAACTTGTGAACCTCCGTCCAAGAATATGCGGTACAGCTTGCTCCTGCCTTGACTGTTGACAATATCAACTAAAGCAGTGGCTAAAACCCCGTGGGATGTAGTTTGAGCTTGCATGCTCGTAATGTTAGTCGCGAAGTGCGACGTAATCGAATTTAAACTATTTACCCTTTCGAAATGTAATAGGGTATGATGACGTTGTCTACACTTGGCACATGTTTGTGCCTTACACTTGAAACTTGATGTCCTATTTTTAGGCACCAGCGGCCATCTTTACTTACTTCGAATCGAGCTTGCGGAGACAAGGACGCAAATTTATCACAGGAATACACCTGGTGCTTAGTGTCCTCGCAAAAAACACAAGCTTGCGTGGGCGTCATAAATGTCGGTTGGGTCCTATGTTCGCGACGTGTAACGGACACTGAGCGTGGCTTGGCAATTTGTTGTGATCGGATACTCTCCACTTGAGCACGCCTTTTTAGGAAATCGATAAACATTTTTATGGTGGGTTGCGTTATGCTGCAACTACAGTCCTCCCAGCGCTCACGAGATGAGGAATTAAGTTTTTCCCGCAGTATTACAATTAAAATGGAACCCCAGGACTCGATGGGTTCCTTTAGAGCTTGAAGCGCTCGCATATGCTTTTGTAACGCGTCTATGAACGCTCGAAACGAGATCTCTTTTGATATGGACGGCAAATCGACAATGGCCTTAATGTGACAATCACGGATGACCTTGCGATTGTCATATCTCTCTTTCAAGAGATCCCAAGCGACTTGGTAATTTGCTTCCGAGGATTCGATGGAAGCAATAACCTCTGCCGCGGCACCTTTCAAATAAAATAATTTTTAAGCCTTTTAAATAAAATAATTTTTTGACCGGTGCAATCTTCAAATCTTGATGAACCAAGGCATTGAATAAATCATGAAATCCTAGCCAGGATTCAGTCGAACCATCGAAAGACTGCAGCGAAATAGTGGGCAACTGGGACGAGTGAAAGTTGTCTAAGATGGTTTGCGACAATTGGGAGAGTACTTGATTGCTTAAATTCTCAGTATTTTGTGAGGTGTTAATTTCGGGTTGGGACACCTCGTGAAACGACGAAGACAATTTTGAAGGGCTAGACGGGAGACTATGGTCGGCATCAATAGCCTTACCTTCGACGTCACCAACATCTTTCGGCTCAATTATCTTTGATGCTACCGGAGCAACACTTTTGGCATGCTCGCTTAAAAGTCTAGCCGCGGTGCCACAAGCCTGAAAATATTGGTCGTCAAAGGCAGTTCGATGCTCATCAAGCTCATCAGTTGGCTCGAGCAACTCCTCGAGAGCTTCCTGAAAGAGCAGAAAATTTTCACGAACCTTTTCAATCTCAGACGACCTCCTTTCTAGAACGAAAAAATCATCAGTCGAGGGATCAAATTTGCTTAAAAAGTTGACATGCTTGATCAACGCGCGTTTGGCGACAGCTCTTTTATTGGTCAGGGATCTGATTTGATCTTCGGCCATTTTAAAAGAATCGACAATGTTAACGAAAATCAACCTAGGTTATCGAAACAGAAGGATATTGAGGATGTGGGAATGGAATGTGCTATTGAAATGATGTAGAAAGAGGAAGGGTAACCACTTATGCTTCTTAACCACCAGAATACGGCTCACCTGCAGTTACCGGTATCTCCGCTGTGGCTGCCACTGTCCTTAACCACTCTCTCCGGTTGGGGCTGGTTATCACAACTAACCTTCTAGTGGGTGTGTGCTGGATGAGCGTCACTCATTCTTAGTTGGCTTTGCTTTCGTATATTTTCTTCTGTTGTTCCTTCTTTGTATTGTTCGTTCTTATTTTATATCTCGTAATCCGTTTAAGTTTAGATTAGTTCGAAATAGACAAATGGCGAATAACAATTTTAATTTTTCAAAGTCAAACGCTTGGCTGATCAACAACGACAGCGACGATTGCTGTGACTACGAGAGCGATGGTGACGATTATGCTAATAATTTACACGCGTCACTTCAACCGATACAATTTTTAATAAAATTTCTATCCTTTGACACTTGATAGTGTATTGGAATTCGCTAATTTTAATTATCTTAACGAATCGCCACGAGCGTAATGTTTCGGCGATATTTTTGTCGCTAATTCAAAAGAGACGTGAGAACACTGATTTAGTTTTTTGGTCGTTTTCGCACTGCGACTGGACAATCGCAAGGACCGATTCACGAGCACGATTTTAAATTGAAATCGATCCGGCTCGAAGGACCATGTTCGGCACGGTAACAATGCGAATATAAAGCAAGAAATGGTTTATTGTACAAAACGACACTTTATTATTAACGATACAAAAACGAAACGAATCAATGCAAAACGAAAATCTTTTATTACAAGAAAAACGATGATGCATATCACAAAATGAACTCCTTTTAACGAAAAACGATTCAATAATAATATCTAACGAAAAAACTCATTAACATAATGTCAAAAATGACAAAATAACAAAAACCAACAAAACCATGACAACAATAACTAATAACAAAACGATGAATAACAAAAAGGGCAAGTGCTGCCAAACATACAAATTAATTACAAATTATAACAACTGTATAACAAAAACGAATACTAAAAGTACATATAACTATACTAATTAAAACCAAATGTAATAAATGATGTCTTGAACCGATTGGTCAAGCACGACGCGACACTATCATTTGCACCAGCTCTTGGCTCCGGTCGGACAATTTTCATGCCGGGGGTTTTCTTCGGTTAAAAAGTAGCCATAATTTCGCTTTTCATATTTTCAACGCTATTTACGTTTCTCTGAATAATTAAACCATAACATTATGTGCGGTTTTTTACAATCTTATCAGTCAGCTCCACTTTTCCGACAGTTTTTCGGAGCCCATTATTTTTTCTAAATTTTGTTTTAATTATACATCTCTCGGGAAAGATTTAGTTTAGTTTAGTGGAGCTGTGGGGGTTAAGGTATTGTGTGCCGACGTATGACACTAGGTTCACTTCCTCCCCAAGTCCAAGTCGCCGAAAGAAGAGAGGAGAAATAAAATCCCATTGGTTCTATTTAGTTGTTCGTTTTTCTTTATTTGTTAATATGATCCTGTTCTTTTATTTCACTCAGAACTTATTATTAATATTTTTAAATTGTGCTTTTATAAATATTATACAAGTTGAAACACTTCTTTCTCGACACTGTGACCAAGGTAATTAAAAATTTTACCCAAATGCATGCGAGCACTTTGGTGTTGAGATGTGACTCGCGCAACGACAATATTCGACTCCATTAAACAGACACGAAATTAAATTGGTTCCCCGAGCGGCGACCTACCGCGGTTGTGGTTGAGTAATGACTGATCACAATTAGGGATGAAATTTGGAATTTGGGCTTTGCACGGCTATTGGCCAATCATCATCGCGCTTTCTCATGAATCCTTAAGTTTCATGTCTCAGCGAGGTGGATAAACACTTGCGCGTTCAGTCGACAGTCGCTGGGCATGCGAAGGGAGGAAAGAAGAAAAGAGAGAGCGCAATAACTTCGGGTGTGACTTAGCTTGTGTGCTTGTAACAATGCAGACTCCGAGGATGACCCACCGACCTAGTGCGGTGACTGTGGTAACCTCAGAGTGTAATGAACCCTGGGAAGATAAAAATGTGAAGTAGAGGAAAATGTTTTGTAGCTATTCACCTGTAAAAAGAGATCATTGATCCCCAGCGAATGGAGTGTCTGGGGAAGGTGAATAGGACGCCGAATAGGCTAGAGAATTCTGACCGTGGGAACTAAATGAAATACTTTAATAATTTCCCCAGCGATTGCATGATTATGCAACCGCGTCGTTTGGACAGACTATGCCGTTGCTAACCGACATGATGCGATTTCCGGTGGATATCTCATGGGTTAGCGAAATGGAGTAGCCCTATGGCAAAAAGGTAACTAAACTCAAGTATGCATTATCTGCATAAAGTAATGAGTTTAGCTATGCGTCCTTTTGAAAAACATGTTTTGCAGGTGGAATAGCTTGTAGGGGGAATAAGGATTGAAATGACGCACTGAGAGCAGTCGAAATAAGGTTTGAATTGTAGGTTGGTTATCCATGTAGTATAGGGAACCCCCACGGAACTACTACCCAATTTATTGGCTTAATTCAAGCAACATAATTACCTACAAACTAGAGAGCTTAAGAACTATCTTAACTAGGCTTAACCTAAGGAAACCAGGACAAACTAAGAAAGCAGGAGTAGGGGCGAGAGGTGGAGGCAGGTTATAGTAAAGTGTTGAAGCGCTTCTTAAGATTAGTGCTGAGAATGGTTTGGGGGGGGGGGGGGGGGGGGGGGGGGGGGGGGGGTGCATGACAATATGGGTAGAGTGGTCGAAGTCGAACAAGGTAGAATTGGAGTTGACATTTCTCAGCATCCACGAAAGGTGTTCGTTGAGACCATAAGAGGTCTGGTGAGGGGGTAGAGAATGTGGGGATTATGGATATTTTGAGGGTTTGTGTTCAGAGGAATTAAGTTAAGGAGGTATGCGTGTGGCGGTACCGCCAAACCCCACTGTCTACTTACCGTAAAACCTCCATAACATTCAGCCAATTTCCTCACTTCGCTAATGCAATCACATTAGCACCTGAAATGCTTGACGCATCATATAGATCAAAGCTATGATCTTAAAAAGTCCCTGTCAAAGAAAACTTACCTTTTCACACATCGCCTCGCATACAATTTTCCGTAAGATTTCTTGCTTTACTTATCTGGAATTCCAAAACAATTCGGCACCTTCCGTACCAGATAAATTCCTGTAAACAAAATGATTCGGTTTGCATACAATGTAACCGCCATGACAGGGACCATAAATATTGTGCCATCTATTTTCCCAGCCACGCCATGTGTACAACAATGTTCCCTAGATACACATTGGCTGGCGACTTACATCCAAGGGGCCCAAAACAAATATACGCATTCCGCGCCTCTTGGCATCAATTGAATCCAACAGCATAAACAAATGCAAATAGGAATTCAATACCTACCCTTACTAGCGATGCCATAAACACCATTTCCCAGTAACCTAGCTAAAACAAATTAGCACATTTCCACATCGCAACGTCGTCTCTTGGTTTAGCCGCGAAGCACATGTTCCAATAAAGATCCCATTAGCATCCGACGATTTCGGTTTTATTTGCTTTACCGAAATCGTATTCCATGAATGCACTTTATGCTCTTTCTTTGTTCTAGGTTCGTTCTCATCCATGAAAGAACCATGCACACATGCCACCATGATCACCATAGCGAGTGAGCTCTGCACGAGCAAGATATCGCTGAGTCTTATTCCATCCGTTGACCGCCACGGCCATGCTATCTCCCGTTGTCTGTAGCGCTGCAGACACGCGATAAATTCGGGAGTCGCGAGATTAAATCCCCAAGTTCGTAGTTGGGTTCGAATAGTGTGAGTCGTCTGCATGATTAATAGATTAAGTAGCGAGTAAAGTGTGTTAGCTTAACTGTTCCCCATTTATGTGTGTAATATTATAATCAGTGACTGTTCGTCATCAGTTTAAAGCAAATATGTACGTTTTACCTGAAATAAACCTGATTAAAAATAATGAAAATAAAGATTCTGCAGTGTTTTATTGTGCCTTTTGTTCACTGGACGTTGCATTGTGAAGTCCTGTTTGTGCTTTTCTTTTTGTGTCCGTCGGAACAATTAATTATGATGGCGGAGGAAGTAGAACTCGCACCCATGCCGGTGCCACGACTTCCTCGCCACAGGCGCAATTGACCGAGCCGGAGAGGACCCGATGAATGAACACTATGCCAGCCACGATCCTGCGCTCCTCAAGGGTTCTGAGGTTGATTAATTTGAGGCGGTTAATGTGCGAGGGCAAAATTAAGAGGCTTCCCATCCCAGCCCACGGAGAGCAAACCCAAGGAGACCACGTTGAATACTTTCGATTCTACAGATATGAATCTTGTGATAATGAGACATACCAGGCTAGCATATTCAAGCAGTGGACGGGCGAGGTAAAGGGATTGAGCTATGTATGGGTCGGATAATTTCTTAGACCATCGTTTCACGAATCCGAGGGCAGAATTCTATTTCCGAATCGTCTCATCAATGTGCGAGAGGAAGTTAAGCACCCAAGATCTCGAATAGATTGGAAACCGGCAGTAGTTGGTTATGAGGAAAATAGGAACGTGAGGATGAGTGAACATGTGGCGTTTCTAACGGATACACACACAATACACAAGCAAATGGTGAAGAACACCGAACGAAAATCGAATAAAACAATGTATCAGAGCCGTATACTATAGCAATAACAGAACAATTCCACATCAGTTGAGTGTATTTGAGTTTAGAAACCGAATTCGTACACGCGGCCATGGCCTGGTGTGTTGAGCATTGGTTACATTTTTGGTGATTCTAACCGTCATAGCGTCAGTTCGAATCACACGTTCTTCACTATCGTCGCAATACGCTATAAGCACTCTTACGGGAAAAGATTATATAGGGTGGACCATAAATTTTTGCAAATGGGAACACTTGATTTCTTAAAAACCGTTAGAGGGAGAGGCGCGCGAGTGGCGGGGCGCAATAAACGTATAAACAAGTCCAAACAACGACGTAATAAACAATTCCCCCCCCCCCCCCCCACCCTTCTAACGGTTTTTAAGAAATCAAGTGTTGCCATTTGCAAAAATGTATGTCCCACCCTATAGATTGGCATTTGGCGATGTTAAGTACAAACCAATTTTTATCACACCAAGTCGAGAAGCTGTCAAGTCGAGAAGCTGCTATCATCACCGTATAGGGACAAGCTAGAGCTCTTAAGGACCTGCTCAATGTCATTAGTGGCAAGTATAAATAGGAGAGAACCAATGTGGCTACCGTGAGGGATCCCAGAAGCGGTGAGGAAGGGTTGGATATCATGGACCTGAACCAAACGTAATAAAGTCTATCCTTTAGATAGGAAGAAATACATTTTAGCAATCCAGGTTCGAAGTCGAGGCGGATAATTTGAAGAGGATTATATTGTGGGAGATTTTGTCGATTGCTTTAATGAGCTCGGTCGGACATATCAACCTCGGTACCGTGCTCTAGTGCTGAGAGTGTAAAGGAAGTGAACCCAACAAGATTGGTTGTAGTTGAGCGGCCATTGAGAAAACTATGTTGCATTGACGAAATAAAAGATTTGCAACGAAAACTAAGAGATCCGCATAGAATGCTTTCGAGGATCTTGGATAAGTGGGACAGTTTCGCCATGGGGCGGTAGTTCGCGACATCGTTTTTGGGGCCCTTCTTGTGGGTGAGGGTGATGAAGGAGGTTTTCCAAATGTGGGGGAATGCGCCTTGAAAGAGTGAGAGATTGAAGATTAGTGAGGAGGGAGCAGAGAGAATGTATGAGCATTTCTTGAGGAGGATTGCAGGAATACTAACAGGGCCCGGTGTAAACTCGCCCTTAAGTTGCAGTAGCTTGGATTCAATAGAAGTCGGATCAAAGGAGTCGAGGAGAAAGCGGGGGGAAAGTTTAGGAAGGTAGTTGAAGCATGGCGGGTCAGGAACATAGGAGTCATTAGTGAATGACTAATTGAAGTGAGTGGCGAAGAGGTTAGCAATAGTAACAGGATCAGATGAGGTATGGAAGTTTAAGGTAAGCGATACGGGGTAACCATCAGATTTACGTTTATGATTGACGAACTGAAAGAACGTTTTGGGGTCATTTTTGAGATTGATCTGAGCTTTGGTAAGATAGTTGCGATAAAGGGTGTTTGCAAAATTCCGTGAATTGGGGGTAACAGGTCCATGACATCCAAGCTCATCTCTCACACATTGATGCGACTTAACTTCCTCGAACACATTGATGAGCCAATTCTGCCCTCGGATTCGTGGAACGTAGATATAAGGAATTCTCTGACCTCTGCATAACTCGCCCCCTTTATCTTACTTTCGTCCGTCCACTGTTAGTATATGCATATGAATAGGTCCCCATATCACAAGACTTAAGAAATTCGTCATCGCGTAACCGGGCTCATTTTCGAGGCACTGTCGACGCTCGACTGATAACGGGATTTTATATCATCACGGGTATCGGTTTCACCAATGCGTATGTAAACGCCCTACACCAATATTTGCAAACAGAGAAACCTGATATCATTGTCCTAACTGAGACCCAGGTCGATTCCACATACCTTCGTTGCTCGGGATACGACTTGCTTTCGAGATTCCGTTTTAAGGGTGGAGCCCGCGTCTTCACCCGGTCCAACCTCGTTTGCCAAAGTATAGATGCGTTGGACGCATCCGCGATATCGTCGGGAGAAATGTTCGACTATATTTCGAAGGGATGGCTGATGACCCAGACTGACACGGAGATAGGACATGATGGTACCTTCTGAGATAAAGAATCCCGGAGTTAAAGTAGTTTCCCATTCCGACCCTGTTTTAGTGCCTTCCTTGTTATTGCTTCATAATAATAAAAACATAAATGATTTGTTTTGAGTCGACGGATAACAGGATGTTCAGTTTGGCGGATGATAGTACGCTTGTTTCCTCCCTTTCGAGTGATCGGTCGATTAGTTCATCAACGTCGCCCCAGTTGAAACGTAGTCAGATCGACTCTCTGAATGATGATACAGTGGGGTAAGCCCAATCCCGTCGTTTACTCCGGCTGAACTTTTTTTTCTGTATAAATCCCAAATTAGACAGGCGCTCTAATATTGTTCTCATGTTTGGAGTTCCGCTCCTAAGCATACCCTTGACTTACTTGAGAGTATACAGAGACGAGCGATCCGCCTGGTCGGGGACACGGCCCTGACGTCACATCGAAGGCGCATATGTGACATCTGTCTGTTTTGCAGATTTTATCACGCATGTATTATTTATATGCGCTCCACAAGACAATCCGACGGATCGCACCAATTTGCGGTTCAACTCCCAACGGCGGGAACATCCCTGCACCAGAACTCGTTCTATTACAGAGTGGGAAAGCTGTAGAATTCCCTCCCCGCGCGAATTTTTCCAGAGCGCTACAACTTGCAAGTGTTCAAAAAGAACTGCAACTATTATGGTGGCATCTCTGGACACCGCGTCGGCGCTATAGGTTCGCCCCTCCCGAGAGAAGTATATCTATTAATATTATTAAAGAAAAAAAAATCCATAGAATTGAAAGTATTCAACGTTAACTCTCTGTGGGCTAAGATGGGAAAACCCTATAATCCTGCCCCGATATATTAACCGCTTCAAACTTATCAATCTCAGAAGTATGGAGGAGCGTGTGGTCCTGGCTAATATATGGTTCATTCATCGACTTTTCTCGGCTCGGCCGACTGCGCCTACCTCCTTAACTTAGTTCCTATGAATACAAACCCCCGTAGCACACGTAATCCCTGCCTTCTCTATATTCTCCCTCACCGCACCTTTTGTGGTTTTAACGAACCCCTCTCGTGGATGCTAAAATATATCAGCTCCAACTCCACCTTGTTCGACTTTGACCTCAGTACCCACAGTTTTAAGCGCCGTCTCCTAAACAATTCTCACCGCTAATCTTACGTGGCGCTATCTATACTTTGCTCTCAAACTTGTCCTCATCTTTAGTTTGTAAAGTTATATATATTTCATTTTGTAAGAGTTTATATTGCTTGTATTAAGGCAATTAATTATCATCAAATATCATCGGCACCACAACCGGGATCCGGTCTTGGCCTTATTTAGCAAGTCTCGACGCTTGTAACATTTTCCATAATAATTTATTTTTACGAGCAAGGTTATTAGCCTTGCGCTATAAGCCAAATAATTACAGTATAATAATTAAGCCACGCTTGGCCACTTGATTGAAATAGCTTAACTCAACTTGTCAATGAGCCAAAACGGGTACTAGACATCACTTCCCCAACACACTGGACCTGTTTCTCACCTCCCACCCAAACAAATACAGAATTGAAGTTTCTTCGCCCTTGGGCACTTCAGACCACTGTGTCGTGTCAGCTTAATTTCCTCTAACCAACAGTAACGTTAATGAGAAAGAACAGTATGGTTCTACGAGAAAGCCAACTGGGAAGGTCTGAACGAATTTTTTGAGAGGTTAAATTGGTCGTTATTTTTCCTCCATAATGATGTTGACTCATGGCAGAGAAGCCATTAAGGCCAAAGAGTTGAGCTTCCGGTTGTATAAATCAAACAATACTGAGGAAAACCGGAAAAGTTGTAAGAGAGCTAGGAATGACTGCAATGCGTATATTCAACGCGCCAAGTTCTTGCATGACCAGAGAGTGAGACAAAAAATACTACACTCTCCCACAGGTAGTAGCAACTTCCGGGCATTCGTGAAAAACATTCAAGACTCAGTCTCTTCATCCGTTCCATCGCTTATAGTCGAGGACAAACCTACTACTGTCCTTATGATTATTAACTTTAACAATGAATCTCATTATTTATCTAACACATCCTTAAAACATTCTCTTAACATATCTAACATATATCCTTAATAAACATCCACAATATTCTATATCTAATCAGTTTCAGTACATTTCATACATGCCCCTTTTTTCATAACATGCCCTTTTTTCATTCGAAACATGGCTCTTTGATTTTCGTTCAAAGTTTGTTCAAAATTTAAAGTCACAGTAGATTAAGTAATACTTTGATAAAATTGATTTTGTTCAAGTAATAACTTACAGTAGATTAGAACACTAAGTTGTATAAGAAGAGAGAAAAATTCATTGTAAGGAAGAAAAAGTTCAGAAGTTCAGAAAAGTTAAGTTCGGAAAAGTTAAGAAAAAGAATAGATTAGAAATAGAGAAGAAGTTATTAAAACAGAAATAAAGAATAGTGAATAAAGAAGAGAATTAAAATTATTAAATTCGCAATCCTGAGTTTTAATTAATATTAATAAATTAAAAATAAAAGGTCCACGCTCTTCCCTCTAACGAGGAAGCACGGCGCTGGATTACAACAACACAGATCTGCTGGTCCGATGACATTCCCCCAATTCTCTTGAAGAGATGTGCCTCGCCAAACCATTGCGGAAAGTCTTCCATGTGTCTTATTCTACTTGGCGTTTCCCAAATAGATGGAAGTCAGCGAACATTCAGCCAATTCTCAAAAAGGGTGACAAATCATCCCTTTCTTGTTATCAGCCCATGCCACTAACTTCTATTCTCTCCAAGGTAATGGAATCTCTTATCAACCGTCAACTTTCGAAATATCTGGAATCAAATGACTTCCTTAATGACCGCCAATTCGGCTTTCGTAGCAACAGGTCCACGGGAGATCTGATGGCGTACCTTACCGAAAAGTGAAGCCATTCCATCCACTACCTCGGGAAAGCAAGTCGCATTGGATATTTCAAAGGCCTTCGACAGAGTTTGGCATCCAGCCCTTTTGTCAAAATTACATTCATATGGAGTGAACAATTCCCTGATCCAATGGATAAGACACTATATTTCTGGCCGTTCAATCCAAGTGGTTCTTGACGGTGTCAAATCTTTCTCCCATCAAATTAATGCAGGTGTTTCCCAGGGTTCGATACTCTCACCCACTTTCTTCCTCATCTTTATATATGATCTCTTGTCAATTACTCACAACCCAATTCACTCGTTTGCTGATGATAGCACGTTGAGTTTCTCATACTCATACGAACACTCCCGTCCAATCTCTTCGAACGTCACTACCAACTACCAACTTATGCTTGATACATTGAATTCAGACGTCAACAGGATATATCAGTGGGTATTATCTAACCGAGTAGAGTTCAATGCCTTAAAAACTCAGTGCTGTTTCTTGTCGTCAGGTGAGCCCCAAAGTTAATATACTGTCTATGAACGGCACTTGCATCGACGAAGCTAAGGCACTATCAGTCCTCGGCACTCGAATTAATTCGACTCTTAACTGGAATGACCACATATTTGAAGCTGCGAAAAATGTAGCTAAATGTATGGGATTCCTTAAGAGATGCAAAAGATACTTCACTCCATCCAACCTGGCCACTATTTATAATGCGTATATTCGTCCGAAAATGGAGTTCAACTCCCATATTTGGTCAGGCGCATCCAAAACTGCACTACGAGTGCTCGACAGGATGCAAAAACGAGCAGTGAAACTTATTAGGGACCCAGCCGTAAGTCGATCAATTCCGCCCTAAGAACACAGGCGCAACGTATTATGCCTATCTCTTTTCTATAGGTATTACCACGGTCGTTGCTCAACTGAACTTGCTGAATGTGTTCCGCCCCTTCAGACATTTTCCCGCGATATCCGTCAATCTGTGAATGCCCATCAGTTCACGTTGAAAGTGGACTTTGGGCGCACAAATAAACATAGAGAGTCATTCTTTAGCCGAACCACACGAATGTGGAATGTTCTGCCTGATCATGTGTTTCTTGGCCGTTGTGATGTCCAGATATTCAAGACCAATATACATCGACACCTCCTTTCCTTATCCACTTCCTCTCCATCCGCTCGCACTGTGCTTTGACATTTAAGGGTACTTCAAAATCCCCTTTTGTGCGCGCGTTAGTGTAAAAAAAAAATAAAAAAAATCGGATCCAATCTCATTAAGGTCGCGCCTTAAATTGTCGTCTCATCGTCGTCGCGGCCTTCCCATCAGTCTCCGTCCCGTTGGTGTCCCGTCAAGAATTCTATGTACGGTCCTATCGTTGTTCACTCTCGCTACATGTCCGGCCCATCTTAATCTTCGCGACCAGATTATTCTCACTATTCCAGGTTTGGGGTATAGCTCTTTCAATTCGCAGTTGTGGAGTTTCATCCATCATATTTACCGCCAAAAATACAAGGATACCTACAACTTTATTCTCAAATACGCGGGATCTGTTTTCTTTCCGCTTTGAGAGCGCCCATGTTTCGCATCACTACAGAACAATCGCCATGATTATGGTTCTGTAAAAACGGAGCTCTATATTACGTGACAGCAGTTTGCTGACTGCGTACCATCTAGTGTTGTCGGAATGCAGTCTTTTGTAGTGCTTGGTGACATGCTCAAAATCATCTCCAACGATATAAACGGTTAAGTGTTATCAAATAAAAAATGTGTGCCAAAAAAATTTGTTTTTACCTAAGAACATATGTGTAACATTGTCATCTCCTCGTGTCATGTCTCACCGATCAATAAATTTAACCTTCACTACATTTGTTTTACATAAAGCTCATATTTACTTCTTTTATTAATTTGCCCAGAACTGAGTGAGTTGTCCTTTTACCTTTCTCCCATCAAAACCTTCCATCATATAATGGTCCATTCCGTTCCAACACTTTTAGGTTGAAGTCGAAAATTATTTATTTATTAGTTTACGTTCACTATAAACTATTCAACAAATTGAAGTTCGAACTTGCAACGATTTAAGTAGTCAACTTATTCTTCAATGGCATAGTCGTGCGTTGAACTTACGCATTTCCCCTTTATTTCTCTGCATGACAATGCTCGACCCCATATTGCAAAGGTGACTAAGAACCGTTGAAACACCACGTATCAAAGGTAAAAGTGAAAACGCAAAAAATTCGTCGCAAGAGGAAAGTACTGAACACCTGTTTGTTTAATGTAACTTATTGTTTCAGAGTACCTCGCTACACATTCCTGCAATGCGTTTAATTAAAATTTTGAGAAAGACTTATCTGAACACCCCCACTTTCATTTCATTCATTTTCCTATTGGAATTAAGTTTAAATCCAATGTGGTTGAGTGGCAGCAGTAAAGGATTTCCATGCTATGGATATTAAACACCGTGTTAGGCAAACAACATGACATTTTAATTAATTTTAGAAACATTTAAAATCGAATCCCTAAGTAGAATTGAAATCACACATATCGAACCCAAAGCTCATGATTATTTGGCAATCAATCGGGTTACGATGTGGATTAAACTGAAGATATTGAAATTATGGTTGTGGGTATACATATGGAATACAAATGCGAAAAGTAGAACAAAGAACAATGGCACGATTGGGGTGAGTGAACAAACATGAATTGAAAACCTATATAGTTCCTCGGTCTTTCCACATTGTGTATAGTGCAAACCACAAAAACTTAATTTAAATTTGTTGCAGTATTGGATCAATGGAGGTGGTGGATTGAATCAAACTGAAATAAGATAGGTTGACGTACTGTGATGACGAAGAAAGTATGAAGTGACATTACTATCCGTGAAAGTAATAACCTTCTGCATAAAAACTACCTGGAAACGTTTAAAAAACAAAAGCGTTTAAATTTATTCATCAGAATAATCCGCATTGTTTGCAATACAAATGTGATAACGCCAAACCAACCCACCCATGCACCTATACGAGTACTAGACCGTAATTGGTATGGCCTTCAGTACTCGCTGTGAATTTCGTTTGACGTCTTTAATTGAGTCAAAACGAATCCCATGGAATGGTAATTTCAGTTCTGAAAACAGGTAAAAGTCATACGGGGCTAAATCCGGCGAATAAGGTTTATGGTCGATTGCATTTATTGACTTTTTGCCTTTGTACTTGGTGACAATTGGTGCTCTGTAAGAGGGCACATTATCGTCAAGCAACAACCCACAAATCAGGCCCCACAGTGGATATTCTCGTGCAAATGCCTCAAAACATTCAAGCAATACTACTTATTACTGTTTACTCCTGCAGAAGGAATTCGGAGTATAATATTATATATTATTTTAGCCCTGTGAGTAGGGCGTTAGAATATACTCACAGCTAGGCCGGCTTGTCGTAAGAGGCGACTAAAGGCCGAGTGGTAGCCGGGGTCCCAATGCCCTGTGCGCCCATCAAGCTTTAGGCTCCGTGAAATGGTCGGGAGAAATCCCTGGCCATCTTTCGGAGCTTGGCTGATGGACCGATTCGAGAAAAGGTTGGTTAGGTGGTAGTCGCTCCCAAGGTAAGATACCACCCCGTCACGCTGTACATTCCGCGATATCGCCGAGAGAAATCTTCGACGGTGTTTCAGATGTGTGGCTCCTGGCCCGGACTGACAGGGGGATAAGTCATGATGGTACCTTCTGATATAAAGAATTCCGGAGGTAAACTAGTCTCCCATTCGGATCTCCGGAGGGACTATGTCAGGGAAAACATCATGCAGATATCATGATAAATAACGAAACTTTGAGAGGTTCGTCATCACCTAACCGGGCTCGCTTTCGAGGCTCTGCCCACGCTCGACTGGTGACGGCATTTTGTAACATCAGGGGCATCGCTTTCACCAATACGAATGTAAACGCCGTCCACCAATATTTGCAAACAACGAAACCGGATACCCTTGCCCTAACTGAGACCCAGGTCGATTCGTCAACTGATTCGACATATCTTCGTTGCTCAGGATATGATTTACATTCGAGATTCCGTTTTAAGGGCGGAGTCTGCGTCTTCGCGCAGTCTAATCTGGCTTGCCAGAGGATCGAGGCGTTGGAACCCAATAATATGGACATCATATGGTTGAGGGTCGTGCTGAGAAATTCCCTTAAATTTCTTTGTTGTCTTTACCGCTCCCCGAATGACGATCGACCGGCGACATTTTTCGACCATCATTCACATACCGTCGACTGGATACAGATCAACCACCCAGCTTCTGAAATTGTTGTCCTTGGCAATTTTAATGTGCACAATTCCGGCTGGTTGTTACATTCTAACAGAACCGACGATGCTAGGAAGCTGGTGGAGATGTTTGCTGTAAGCCACAACTTGACTCAACTCGTGGGGGAGCCAACGCGAGTACCGGATGCCCGAGGCGATTATGCGAACACCCTGTATCTATTTTGGACATCCGATCCGAGTATTTATACCGTAAAAGTTTCTGCGCCACTGGGAAACTCTGATCACTGCTTGGTATCTGCCGCGCAAGCACTTGCATATCAAGCCAATAACCGGCCTAGGCACCTTCGCCATGTACGGAAGTATGGGGCTGCTAACTGGGACGATTTGCGAGATTTCTTCGCATCCTTTCCATGGTCGGAGGTGTGCTTCGGAAACTCCGATGTTAACGCTTGCGCGGAGTCGGTATCAGAGATTATTCTTCTGCGGATGGAGATGTATATTCCACATTCCATCAAACGAAGTTCTTCTGATAAACCTTGGTTTGATAAAAAATGCGAGCAGATTACAGCGGCAGCAAATAGAGCTTTTAAGCAATGGCGCTCCAATCCCACCGATGTTAACAGAACGAATTTTGTTAGAATCAGAAACGCGTACAACCAGGCGATTGATACCGCGAAGAAAGCTCTCAACGACAGGGTGATCAATAGCTCCTTCGGTGCCCAACTGGTTCGGGCTTCTTCTAGTCAATGGCAAAAGCTATCAGCGGTAACTTCGCATCCTCCTCTTTCCCTCCGTTGGTGACAAACAGCGGGACGTTAGTCACGAATTAAAAGGATAAAGCTAATGGGTTCGCGAATTTATTTTCCGCGAATTCAAACCTCGATCCCGGCCTTTTGGAGCCACCTGTGATCTCGCCGGTACGGTCTTCGATACGGGATGTGAGATTTCGTCCGCGCACTATTCAACGCATTCTACGTGAACTGGATTGTAGGAAGGCAACCGGCCCGGACGGAATACTCGTACCAACAATAGTCTTTAAGAACTGTGCTCCAGAACTATCACCGGTTCTTGGGAGACTCTTCCGCTTGTCTTATGCATGGAGGCCATTTCCTGCCTGCTGGAAAATCGCTCGAGTTCAGCCAATCCCAAAGACGAGAAAAAAGTGTCCCCCACAAAATTACCGTCCGATAACATTACTGTCTATTTTACCTAAGGTAATGGAAAAAGTCATCAATACAGAGTTAGTTAAGTATTTGGAGTGCAACGGACTTCTGAATGATCGTCAATACGGATTCCGTGGCAGAGATCTACGGGAGACCTTTTGACACTTATAACCGATATATGGACATCTGCGATTGAACGGCATGGTGAGTCAAGGGCGGTCGCATTGGATATCTCCAACGCTTTTGACCGCGTCTGGCACGGGGCATTTCTGAGCAAACTTCGTTCATACGGACTTTCTCAACAGCCTTGCGACTAGACGAGGGGCTTCCTCGAGAATCGATCGATCCGGGTTGTCGTGGACAGCCAGTGTTCGGATCTGTATCCTGTTAATTTGGGGGTGCCTCAAGGTTCTATTTTGGCTCCAACCTTGTTCTTGCTTCACATAAATGATTTGTTGAAGGCAACGAATAACAAAGTGTTCAGTTTTGCAGATGATAATACGCTTGTTTCCTCCTTTTCGACTGTTCGGCCGATTGGTGCAACTGGGTCGGATCAGCTGAGATGTAGACAGATTGACTCTCTGAACCAGGATCTAGATAGCGTCCTGCAGTGGGGAAGGGCCAATCTCGTCGACTTCAATATAGCGAAGACACAATATACAACATTCCCAAAGAAAAGTGGATCATCGGTTCCACAGCTGATGATGAACGGCCGGGCCCTTGAGGCTGGGGAAAGTTTGAAATTGCCCGGCGTCACGGTCTGTGGGAAAGTATCATGGCATAAACACGTGTCGAGTACGCCAGGTCAGCCTCAGAAAAACGGAGGTATCTAAAAAATTTAATCAAAAACCAATCGTGCGTTTGATTCAATAACTGCGGCGCTCTACGCCATCCAATTTCAGCGAGCTGCGCCTAAACAGCAAAATTAGGGAACTCCAGTATAGATTGTTTTAGAATATAGTTCAGATCTTCCCTCATATCTTCCATACTTATCATATGGCCAGCCTGCAGTAAAGTAACATTACAATGACATAAAGACGTGTCGAGTATCGCCAGGTCAGCCTCAGGAAAACTGAGCTATCTCCGGCTCAACTTCTTCTCCTATATAAATCCCAAATTAGACCCGCGCTCGAATATTGCTTTCATGTTTGGTGCTCGGCTCCTAAACATACCCTCGACCTACTTGAGAGCATACAGAGACGAGCGATCCGCCTGATCGGGGACTCGGCGCTGAAGTCGGGACTACAGTCGCTATCACATCGAAGGCGCGTAGCCGACCTCTGTCTGTTTTACAGATATTATCACGGGTACTGTTCTTCGGAGATTATTGGTATTGTTCCACACAATTCGACTTATATATGCTCCACAAGACAATCCGTTGGATCGCACCCGTTTGTGGTTCATCTCCCGACGGCGCGAACATCTCTGCATCAGAACTCGTTCCGTTACAGAGCGGGGAAGCTGTGGAACTCCCTCCCCACGCGTGTGTTCCCGGAGCGTTACAACCTGCAACTATTCAGAAAGAACTGCAACAGTTATTTGATGGCATCTCGGGGCGCCCACTCGGCGCTATAGATTCGCCTCTCCCGATAGAAGTCTAATAAAAAAAATAAAAAAAACAGCCCAAGCACCTGAAAGACAATAGTGAGCAACACGTTCACTTTCGAAATGGATTTGACTTTCGAAATGATTAGACCAATGTTTCGCCATCAGTTACGATGCGAATCATGAAGTGGGCTCCTCGAAAACCATATCTTCAGAGATCTGTTTTCGATGGTCTTTCAGAATCGGTTGAGTTGCGGCGTGCCTCAATCCAAAAATATTTGTTAAAACTGTTATTTTGTCAATGTCTGAAACCACGATTTTCAAGCACACTTTCCGACAAAGACGAGATACCATTTTTCTTTTGAAAGACAACATTTAATGTAAAGTCTTTGTGGAACTATATCCCTAGTAACACAGAGCAACTCTGAGGTCGACCTATCTTGACAGCTGCTGTAAACAAACTCAGGACAGAGGGTACTCACGTTCGGTTTGGTAATTAAGGTAGGTTCTACTTTAGGAATTAATTCTTTGGCAGACACTTCGTGACAAATGTTTGTTGAATATGTCCTGTAGCTCCTTGTCCATTATATGTAAATGATGCAGTCCCGCTTTTATCGCTCCATTTCAATAGGTCTCTCGAGTTTTATATCACGAATCTTTCCTTCACAAAGTCTATACAAAAATCACGTATAACTTAAAGTGTTTAATAACTTGCAGCTTTGTTTCAAAGCCTGTTGACACAGTATACAGGTTCGGGTCCAGTTTGTGAGATTTTTAGTCATATCTACCCAGGTAAATTTACTTGGACAGCAGCAGCAGTAGTTTGACCACTTGAATGAGATTATGATCAGTTTCAAAAATTGTTTTTCGATATATTGAATTAATATAGTTTCGTCTTCGCTGACGGTTTGTGAACGGATCGTTTCTTCCCCTTTTTATGTTTAAAATGGGTTCGACGAAGGACGAAGATTTTAATGACGGCCTGACGTCCAATCGCGACGCGGATTACACAAAGAGTCTAATTACGGGAACGGATATTCGAGTCAATAAACCGTAGTTTTCGAATATCTTCCCAGAGATTACGAACATATTTCCAAGGAAGGGTTATACCGACGTCTCGTGTCTAAAAATCAGGTGAACTCTAGAAATATCAAATACTGCTTAGGATCGTCCAGAAACTACGTAACACGTTTTTGTCCATTCATATCCTTCTATGTAACGCAAGACATCGGACTGACTCCGTTTCCGCCACCTCATACATTTTCTAACAAAACTTGTTATAAAAAACGGCTTACAACTACCCCATCCTTTTTAAAAATTACACTATTCATCCTGTGGATTCTCTCACTCATGCTCCTGCGTGTACCAATGACAAGTGACAAAAAATTGAATTCAACAACAGACTTTTAAAGTTGGTCTCAATAGAAACAAATATAGTAAAACAGGAGGCAAAAAAATAACTTTTAGAAAACTATAACTGTCATCATCAGGATACCCATAAATGGAGCATCAGGTGACAAAGCTGGAATATTTATCCCATAATTGAACAAAATAACTTCCCTTTAGCGGTAAGAGATGTAGTGAGATACGCTTGTATCTGTCTCGACTAATTTTTGTATTTCGGTAGACATACAAAGAAAGTAAAAATATTATTTAAAAAAAAAAGAGCTACATATTTTTTAATGGGGCCGTAAACAGTACATTTACATTTTTCAGTAGTATTAACTGAAATTAGATCTACGTATCTGTATGGCTGTTTTGATAGTACTTATGTCAGTCACTCGATCACAACAATGAACGCTCAATAACAAATGGAAACTACTATGAAAGGCAAATGTATACCAGTTCTTCTGACCTTTCGTGAAATCGAATGTATTGTTCACTTTATTACCGGAAAGACTGCAACCGTTATTTATTAGCTGGCATATTTTTCAAACAAAATTATTTTGTTCAATAAAAACCAGTTTATCGTCATTCAAATCATTTCAATTCTTTTGAAACGCGTAGGATGTATTCGGTGCACAGCAAATAACCTTCCAACTGCACAAATGGGTTGACAAAGCAGATTAGCACACCTACGGATAGGGTGGGACGTCCCACCATGAGCGCAATGAATATAATGTGTACGCAGATCAAAGGTATTTCAATGATTTCAAAGAAATAAAAGGTGGGAAAGTAGCTCGAGAGACCGTCAAAGATGGTAAAAGAAAAATATGTCAAATTAACTGATACTATATATCTATACTAGTAAAAGCTATATAAAGGCGACCGTCTCTCTAAGTTGAATCAATTCCTGGAGTATTTAACTATGCAAGAATATTTACGGGTGTATTTATTAGTTTTTTAATTACAGTCTCTATGTTAAACTTAAATTTATCTACAATGCAACACGTTCTGTCCTTTATGAGTATTATGGATTTGTTTCTTAAACAATCAATTCCTGTGACTACGAAATACGATACTCGAAAAGGAAAGAGTTTATATTTACCCAGCAATCCACTTAAAGTGTGTGGAGTAAATGCGGACTGGAAAACCAATGTGAAGTATCTGGGAATTTATTTGGATACAAAATTAATATTTAAGGAACATATCTCCCTTCGGGTGGCAGAAACCTTGACGTGATGCGGGGGCTTAAATTACAGTAAATCACTCACCGGCTGTATCATAACGGGGCCTCTCTGACACCGGGTCGAATCAGAGCTGTAAGTAGACTTTACCATATCAAAATCGCGAACTATTTGAAACCCCAAGACTCAGGAGAACAAACAAAATTGAATAAAAACTATAAACACATTAGACATACAAAAAAAAGCGTTAGGCGTAGGTGTGATGAGCCGATACTGCCATAAGGAAGGAATTCATCAAGAAAACACCGACTCAACAAAGGGAAAACGTAGACGAGTCGGTGGGGTCATGAACTCCCAGGTTCCTACATTCCAATAAAAAGGAAAGAGCAGAGTAGAGGCAAAGCTAAGTATCATTAGGAAGTTTTAAGTTGGCTTTGAAATATTTCACATACCTTTATCAAGGTTATACATCGTTTATGTTATATTACACTAATATGATTAAGTTTTTATATTAATCAAGTGAACATTTTATATATGATGCTTCGAAATGAATAATCAATATACAAAAAACAATCCCACGAAAAACCCGGTATGCATAAGGGAACACTACCATAAGGGAACAAATCATCAAGAAAACATAGACTCGGCAAAAAGAAGACGTAGGGAAAAACGGAAAAAGCGGGATTTACGCGTCGGCACGTGGAATGTTCGAACGTTATATAAACCAGGCGCGATACAGACGTCGTAGAATACGCGGAACAATATAAAAAGGACATCGTCGCGCTTCAGGAAGTCTGACTCCCACATCAAGTAATCGAAACCAACGGGTTTACACTGGCGTGTGGAGGTATCGATACACATAACCTCGGAACCGGCTTCATCATAAGCAAGAAGATTTCGCCCCATGTGAAAGATGTGAAATTTATTAATGGCCGAATGTCGGTGCTAAAAATACAGGGCCCATGGTACAATTATGTATTTATAATCATACACGGCGCAACAGAATCTACGGACGAAGGAACAAAGGACACGTTCTACGAGATCCTAGAGGAAGTATTTGATGGGATCTCATCATTCGATGTTAAAATCCTCCTCGGGGACCTGAATGCGAAAATTGGAAAGGAAGATATCATCCAACCAACTATAGGTAAAGAAAGCCTACACGACGTTCCAAATGATAATGAAATTCAAATTCAATTCGCAGCGTCAAAAGATATGATAGTGAAAAGCACGATGTTCAAGCACAAGCAAATCCATAAAGCCACATGGATATCACCCGACAGCGTAACGCGTAACCAAATACCAGGGGTACCGGCATGAAGTGAGGCGGTTTTTTTTTTTTTTAAGTAAAAAACATTTTTTTTAAAAAGTAACAAACATTTTATTCGAAGTGTTGGCCATTGCTTTCTACACATTTCGACCACCTTTCTGGCAATTTGTGGATACCACGCCAATAAAACCGGTCGACTTTTGAAGCAAGCCATTCGGAGACCCAATTTTCGACTTCTTAGTAGGAATTGAAATGCTGCTCAGCCAAAGCGTGTCCAATTGATGAAAACAAATGGTAGTCTATAGGAGCCAAGTCTGGTGAATACGGCGGGTGGGGCAACACTTCCCAGCCGAGAGCTTTTATTGTTTCTATGGCGGGTTTTCGGAGCATTATCATGCAGCAAAATTACCTTTCTGCGTCTTGTGGCCCATTCTGGTCGTTTTTCGATCAATGCGTGGTTCAAATTGATCATTTGTTGTCGGTAGCGTTGCGCACCAACAATTTCGACAGGTTTTAGAAGTTCATGATACACCACCCCCTTCTGGTACCACCAAACACAGAGCATTGTCTTTTTTCCGAACCCATCAGGCTCTGCAGTCGATGTTGACGCTTCTCCTGGATGTACCCATTATTTTTTGCGTTGAGGATTTTTTAAATAAATCCATTTTTCATCACCAGTCACAATTCGATGCAATACTGACTTCCTTTGGTGTCGTAGAAGCAACGTTTCACATGTGGTGTTTCGCTTTTCCATCTGCCTGTCATTCAATTCATGTGGCACCCAGTTTCCACACTTTTGAATCGTCCCCATAGCTTTTAAACGATCAGAAAATGTTTGTTGTGCAACATTTAACATTGGTGCCATTTGTTTTTGACTTAAAGTGTCATCTTGATACAATATTACTTGCAATTCGGCGTCTTCAAACCTTTTTGTTGGCCTTCCACGTTCTCATTTCGCACATCAAAATCATTATCTCTGAACCGCTTAAACCATCTTTTGCATGTTGCTTCCAATAGAGCATGATCACCATAAGACTCGGCAAGCATTCGATGCGACTCTGCAGCACTTTTCTTCAAATGAAAACAAAAAATTAAAGCTTTCCACAAACCATCATTTTCTGGTACAAAATTCGACATTTTTACAGGATTAAAAAAAATGATGTTGTTTGTACAATTGCTCCCAACCACATACAAAATACTGACAAATGTCATGCTGGCGAGAATTACACCGTACGCAGAAGAAATACTGGGAGACTACCAATGCGGATTCCGTAGGAACCGGTCAGTTACGGACTTCGCGTCCATGTCCTCGCCCAACACCCACTAATTCCCTTTCGCAAATTTCCCCTCTCTACCTGTAAAGGGAAGACAAATCGTCAAGTAGCTATTTTGCATAAACTACTTTGTGCAAATACTACTTGGCAGAAAATAATAAAACGGCGTTGGCGCCGAATAAAAAATTAAACGTCAACGGCGAAAACAATTCGGACGTGAATAACTTCGAGAATATTTTAAATTATTGTAGTAATTATCGTAAGCTGATTTAAATGCTTTAAACAAGAGAAATAGTATTCAATAACATAAAAGCATGACTCTGAAACGGAAGCTTGTCAACACGTAACTTCTCAAGAAGAGAATCCAGCACGCTACTGAACGATTTGTCTTCCCTTTACAGGTAGAGAGGGGAAATTTGCGAAAGGGAATTAGTGGGTGTTAGGCGAGGACATGGACTCGAGGTCCGTAACAGGTCAACAAGCGACCAAGTGTTCACAATAAGGCAACTGCTGGAAAAGAAGTGCGAATACGGAGAGACGGTTCACCAACTGTTCATTGACTTCAAAAAAGCCTACGACTCAGTCGCAAGACAAAGACTCTACCATATTGTAGTTGAGCTGTGAATCCCGAAAAAATATGCCGTGCTCATTCAAATCTGCATGAACGAGAACAAAGGGCGAGTCAGTATAGAAAATCTCCTCTCAAAACCATTTGAAATCCGCGACGGACTAAAACAGGGAGATGGCCTCTCACATGTCTTTTTAACCTTGTTCTCGGGTATGTTATCAGAAGGGTACAAGACGACAACATGGCCGGATCATCCCACGCTGCACTTACTGCAAGGATAAAGAGGATAATCTGATCACCGATCCTGAAGGCATTCTGGAGCGATGGGAAGTGCACTTCAATGAATTGCTAAATAGTCAGCTCACAGAAGAATTGGAGGCTCCACCAATGCAAGATCTAGACCAAACCCTGCCGCCAGCAAGCATTGAGGAAACAGCAAAAGCCATTAGACAGCTCAAATCAAATAAAGCCCCTGGAGCTGATGGCATACCAGCTGAGCTGATCAAACAAGGAGAGACAGCGTTACACCACGCAATTCATGAGATCGTGGTGCACGTATGAGGGCAAGAGGAGATGGCGGAAGATTGGCGTCGTGGTATAATTTGCCCCATACATAAGAAGGGAGATATCACACTGTGTACAACTATAGGGGTATAACATGAGTAACGCCTATAAGATACTCTCCACTATCCTACAAGATCGGATAGCTCCATACGCTAAAGCCATCATTGGTCAATATCAGTGTGGCTTCATCCCAGGCAAATCAGCAATTGATCAGATATTCACCCTGGCAGGCGATGGAAAAATGTCCGGAATTTAATATTCCATTATATCATCTGTTTATAGACTTTAAGGCCGCCTACGACAGCATAGCCAGGGTAAAACTATATAATGTCATGAGAGAGTTCGGCATTCCAAACAAATTGATACGACTTTGTAGGATGACCATGACCAACGTAACTATTCAAGTAAAAATAGCGGGATTGTTGTCCAAACCAATAAACATCTTTAATGGACTCCGACAAGGGGACGGACTGGCCTGCCTCCTCTTCAACCTGGCGTTGGAGAAAGCAATCCGTGACTCTGGCGTTACAACTAGAGGGACTATTGTCACCAATTCCAGCCAGATTCTTCCCTATGCAGATGACATAGAAATCATAGGGAGAACCGAATCGGCTGTACAGGATTCCTTCACCCAGATCGAACAGGTGGCACAAGAGAAGACCTAAATTTTTCAGGGTAGCTCAGGGTAGTGGAGCACGAATTTGAAGTAGTGCAATCCTTTAGCTACCTTGGGTCAATAGTATCAGCCGATAACAATATGGAAGACGAAATACGCGAACGGCTGATCAAATCCAACAAAGTCTACTATGGTCTATCAAGGCTCTTTAAATCCCGAAATTTATCCAGAACATCCAAGCTACTACTGTACAAGACCATGGTCTTACCAGTACTCATGTATGGATCCAAGACCTGGGTGCTTAATAAAAGGCACTCTGAACTCTTAGCCGCGTTCGAGAGAAAGGTCTTAAGGAGATTTGTTGGCGCCGTATGTTAGGGAGGACGATTCCGGAGACGCTACAACCATGAGTTGTACGCAATCTACCTTGAAGCTAATGTTGTAAGAAAAATCAAGCTCGGTAAACTCCGGGGGGCGGGACACTTAGCTCGAATGAGCTAAGAGAAGTCTGCCCGGAAAGTCGTTTGTGGCAGGGTGTATGGAAGGAGACAGCGCGGCAGACCTTGTCTGCGATGGAGGGATGGCGTAGACCAGGACACCCAGAGCCTGGGAGTGCCAAACTGGATGACATCGGCTCGAAATCGGGACCGGTGGAAAGATTTGTTAGCTAAGGCCAAGACCGGATCCCGGTTGTAGTGCTGATGATGACGAACGATACTGACGGCCAGTAACGAAACTTCGAAGGGAATTAACAAAAGACTACACTCCGGCAACGCTAGTTGGCATGCAGACAGTAAACTGTTGAAATCCAAACTGCTAACACGTAACATAAAGCTCCGTGTCTATAGAACCATAATCATGCCGATTGCTCTATACGGATGCGAAACATGGGCTCTCACAAAACGGGAAGTAAACAAATTCCGTGTATTCGATAATAAAGTTTTAAAGGGTATCTTTGGCGGTAAATATGACGAAGAGGCAGGACAATGGAGGAAACTCCACAATCAAGAATTGGAAAAGCTATACCGTAAACCTACAATAGTGGGAGTGGTCAGGTCGTGAAGATTAAGATGGGCCGGACATGTGGCGCGAATGGGTAACGATAGGACCGTGCGTAGAATTCTTGACGGTAGACCAACGGGAAAGTGACCGACAGGACGGCCGTGACGGAGATGGGAGGACAATGTTAGGTTTGACATTGAGGACATCGGATCGGCTGGTGAAGCGTGGAAGGAGAGTGCACAGGACAGGGAACGATGACGGAGTCGAGTCGGTGAGGTCATGAACTTCCGGGTTCCTACAGGCCAATAAATAGTAATAGTAACGATGGTTCTTACGCTGCAATATCTTTAACATGCGTCAGCTCTTACTATTAAAATTTAAGTCAGGTTTTCCCAAAGTGTAAAACATAGAAGTTGGCGAACTGAAATATTTAGGGGACTAAATTATAGCAGCTGTTTAGTTGGTATATCAACTCACATACTAATCACACTGCTCCATGACATTGTACGCTTGTTTCGCAAATAGGACGAGTTAAAATTCGCTGTCTAAATTCTGACTTATTTGGTCAAAACCATACAATAAGGTCGACTCGAACTTAGTTTCCTCGAAAGGCCATGCGGAATTGCTTGAATTTGAAATTAAGAAATATCCTAAATTGTGATTCTTGTACAACAAATTTGTATCAATACTAAATCAATACCATGTATTAATTCAATTCTTTATCCTATCCAGGATGCGGCAAAAATACTCGTATGTCGTCGAACGTTCGAACTTTAACCAAATGTGATACTTTTCCATTATCTCAGCTCTAGCACAACCGCCTTCCGTAATTACTATCCGATTTTGCGTGAATCGCGTGCTTCTCTCTCAATCAAAGAATCCCATTCCATTGTATTCAATTGTTATTTTTATTTATTGAATTTATATTAATTTATATTTCTCATATTCAGTACAAAGTGTTTTACGTAAAACGTCTATTAAGTTATCAATAAATAAAAATTCGAATACAACTGGACAAATGGAAACCTCAAACCGTTAAGAAATAAAGTCGATATAAAAATTGTCGTCCCATGATGCTTATGATATGTATAAAAGTACAATGGCTAAATCCTGCTTAAGAACAATTACGAATAAAAACTTTGCTGGTTGGACATGAGAGTTGCCTCTAAGTTTAGTCACCCAACTAAGTAAAACAATCATTTTCAATATGTAATCAACTTATGTATTTTGAAGTAAGAACATGAAATATTTAAAAGAAATAAAAAGCAGAGAAAACCCCAAAAGGAAGTCAATAAAATATTGAAGTATATGAGTGTTCTACTTTCAATCGATTTCTCAGGGGTCGGAAACTTTTCTCCTGAAGTGTATAATGCAGCATAAGAAATCCATTACATATTAAAAATGGGAAGGATTCTCCCTACGACATCTTTGCCACGCGTATATACGTATGGATATTTATTCATAAGACGATGGATTGCAAGTCTTGCTAGACAGACGGTCGACGTGAAATTGTTAAATTAATTCATGATTAACGTTCGGTCAATAGTGTCTCAGTTCGAAATGCCCCCACTTTTTGTTGATGACCTCCAACAAACTTTGTTGACTAGCATGCCTTCAGAACCACCCAGTATCAAATATTCACCTACATGTGCCTCAGATAGAGGCAACCTACTTCTATATAGAAATGAAAAATCTCTGGGTGTTGGTGTTGTTTGAATCGACTTTATGATCTTCAGCTGTTTGTTAATGAAATCTAAAGTTGTCGTGTATCGGAAATAATATAAGACGAGGCTGAGATAAATTAAGGTCATCTGCCTTTTGGCTTTTTTTTTAATTGGCCTTTTAATGCCATTTGGCTTATTAGCCTACTGCCCTTAAGATATAACGGTATGTACGTTAATATAAGACTAGTTTAACCACCTAATAAAAATGCGGATATCTCTACAACACCCAAACAATTAGCGTTGCCGACCAAGGCAATTAGGAATCTACTAAATGAATATGTTTGGACGTAGGTGATCGTATGAATAAATATGTAGATTATCCATTGGTATATGCATTTGTAAGATAACTTAAGGAGGAACAAATAAATAAAAAATAATAATAGAAATAAAATAAAGAAAAAAGATCTGTAAAAGCAAAGGACAAAATAAATAAATAAATCAAATAAAATAAAACATGCCGAACGACATCGACAATGTTTATCTTGGAGGCTTCGTGTTGAAGAAGCGAATCAAAGAATCACTGTCGACAAATTCGTCTTTTTCACCTTTTTGTTCCACTTGTTGACGAAGTATGTATATCGTACATCGTATATCGTACATCGTATATCGTACATCGTATATCGTACATCGTACATCGTATATCATACATCGTATATCGTATATCGTATGCCGCATGTCAAATGGCGTATGCTTCATTTCATAGTCTATTATCATTGTATATCGTGTATTGTATATCATGTATCAAATGGCGTAACCTATATCATTATCGTAGATCGTGTGTCCTGTGTCGTGTATAGTATATCGTATGTCGTATATCATATATACGACATCATGTCGTACACTACATGTCATGGTCTATTATCATTGTATATCGTGTATTATATATCATGTATCAAATGGGATAAGGCTCCTCGATGGTAGAGTGGTTAGTATACCCGCCTGTCACGCGGGAGACCGGGGTTCGATTCCCCGTCGGGAAGCCTCTGGCGCAAGACTAATGACCTTGCCCGGAAAAAACAAATCATTATGAAAAATTTAACAAGCCTCAGGACTTGCTAAATAAAGTCCAAGAACGGTTCCCGGTTGTAATGCCGATGATGATGATGATCAAATGGGATAACCTATCCTATCGTTATCGTAGATCATGTATCGTGTGTCGTGTATAGTATATCGTATGTCGTATATCATATTGTAGCGAGCTTAGGGTTCGCTGGATTAATTATTTTAAAATAAATAAGAGCCGTTAAATCGATTTTGAATTAATATAACACTTTATTAGTCCGTAATACAACCGTTACTTATACCGTACACTTAAGGATTTCCTTACTTATCGCTTCCGTACTTATCGCGTCTTTTACTGCTTACTTCTCACTCGAGACGTATCGCTTGCTTCACTGTCTTACTTATAACTCTCCTCCCGATCTGCGTCCGACGTATTTATACCGTTTTTCCTCATTCTGATTTGGTGTATCGTTTCCGTCCGTTCCATAGTCTTGAATGTTCTATTCCAGTTTTCCAGTACTTCCTAAAATAATCTAGTACTTTGTATCGGACTTTCTCGAAAATTCCAGTACTGATTGTCATATGCGTCACAATATATACGACATCATATATTATACATCGTATATCGTATTCCGTATGTCAAATGTCGTATGCTACATTCCATGGTCTCTTGTCGTCGTATATTGTGTATTGTATAAAATGTATCAAATAGCATAACTTACATCGTTATCGTATATCGTGTATAGTATAGTATGTCGTATACCATATACACGACATCATATATCGTACATCGTGTATTCTATGCCGTATGCCATATGTCGTGTATTATCGTCGTATATCATATATTGCACAGGTAGCCCTCGTACAACAGGGCTTCTCTCTAACACGATAAGAAAATTAGGAAAACCTTTATACAGCACTATATGTACTTCTACAGAAATGGATAACATGATTTTTTTATTTTATTTTTAATTACCTTAAAATAATAAAGGATTCATCATCATCATCATCATTGGTACTATAACCGGGAACCGGTCTAGGCCTTATTTAGCAAGTAAAATTAGATAAAAAATCCATACTAATGTATTTTTCCGGGGAATGTTATTAACCTTGCGCCAAAAATAAAGGATTAATGGACTATAATTCTTCTACATAAAAATATAATTTACTCGTATATAACTCTATTCCGCCGCTATAGCAAAAAGCGTCATTCATTTTTAAAACATTTTTTTATTTTCTTTTGATATTCTTAGTTTCTAAATTACATGCTAGACAAAAAATGCTTAAATTCTAGCTTAATTATCTTATATTATAACTTACTGGTCCTACGCAGACGCTCTAAGCTAAACATTACATAACGACTGTATAATTTGCCTTTCGGCGACAGAATTTTGTTTGTGGGAGTACTTATAATAATTTAAATGACAAAGAAAAATTTTGAAAACTTTGTGTCGACATTTTTTTTTTGTTTTTTTTCTTAAAATTTAACCTACTTTTTTTTTTTTGATATAATTTTATTTAAAAAACTTAACTTAACTTAACTTAAATCTTATACTACCTTAATTCTAGAAAAGCTAAGTCTATGTAAGGTGGCTGATAATACTGTTATTCTTTACCGACTTTGGTATCCAGGTCTTTATATGCCATTCAACCACCAGAACTGTTGACGCTGTCTAATACTACCGTCCCGGTCTCTGTGAGATATAGCCCTACTGAAGCGCAGGAGCTCTTCCTCGGTGCGCGTTACTTCCCGGTCGTAGCACAATCGCCCGTATACGGATGATCTACTTACATGATCAGCGGAATTCCGGATCTATCCTGTATAAGCCCTTTCATGTCCAAGTCAAGGAACGCCTCTGGTGGAACAAAACCGTTGCGACGCACGCTCTCATAGTACAAGGTGTTTGGATAATAGGCCCCGAAAATTAGGTCATTGGACGAGCTTATTGCTCTCGCAATATGTCCTCTGATTAATTTAATCATAAAATTATCCACCCTATTTATGTACGCTTCATTATATAAAGTCTCATTTGAGTAATACTTTTTATAGTCCGATTCCGGTGTCCGATATAATCTGAGACAACTTCTGAGACACTTTCTTTCGAACACCCGAATCTTTTCCATCAAATTTGGACCTATGTTGAACCATACTGGGCAACCATATATGAGCATTGGCCTGATTAGCGTCATGTAGCATATGACTTTTACCTTGCTGTCAAGTTGGCTACTGTGAAATAGCCTCCTTGTCATAGCAAAAGTTTTCCTCGCTTTGAGCAAAGCAGCCTCTACATGTCTGTTGAAATATAGATATTGGTCTAGCCAGATGCCCAGGTATTTAACTAAACTCTTGGTTTCCAGTTTATCTCCATGCGGTCCCACGATAACTAGCTTTCGCCAGTTTTTCCTTGTGTCGTACGTGGGTTTATATAATGGAGTTCTAAATAGGATGCCTTCACATTTCTGGAAGTTGATCTTAAGTTTCCAGTCATCGCAATAGCGCTGCACTTTGTTGAAGTCTCGCTGTATTAAACTATTTATGATCTCAACTTTCGGAGCTGTTCTGTAAATTATGAGATCGTCTGCGTACGCAATAGCCTGCGGAAGTGCTTCTAATAAGTCGCTAATATAAATGTTAAAAAGAATCGGAGAGAGTACCGCGCCCTGTTGCAAGCCATTCTTGATATTATACGTTTTATTAGAGGTCACATTACCACTTTTGACCACGAACCTCCTGTCCTTTAACATATCGTAAAGTACATATAGTAAAGGCTTATGTATGCCATGTCTGACCAGTTTGTAATACAACCCTTCGATACAGACGGTATCAAAGGCTTTCTCCAAGTCGATCAGACAGGCCCCTGTGCATTGGTTCCTACATTTATTCCATTGTATGTCGGAGACCAGTTTAGCTGCGGCATGTGTGGTTTCATGACCCGCCCTAAAGCCAAACTGGTTACTTGGAATAATGCTGTTGTCGTCTACCCATTTTACCAAAGCTTTGTTAATGGTTTTTTCAAATGCTTTACTGATGCTTGGGAGTAAACTTATCGAACGCATGTTCATTGGGTTTGTGCAGTCTTTGCCCTTTTTTGCGATGGGCTGAATGATAGCCGTTTTCCAACGCGCGGGATAATATGCATTATTCAACGCGTTGTTAAACAGGACCGTGTATATATCTATTGCCATTGGGGGCAGGTTCTTGAGTACGATGTTAGGTACTCCATCTATTCCCACTGACTTTTTGCTTCTTAATGAGTCGAAGATACTCTGGATTCCTTCCCTTGTTATTAGAAGGCTATTAGCCACTACACCATTGGCATTAATGTCAATTGACAGATTATCTTCACTGAATTCGGTAAAACCCGGATTCTCCGATTGCCAAAGTGAAATTTCATTCCGGAGGTACAGGTGATTGAGTAGAACTCTGTCCTCCAGGTCGTGATTTCGGTGAATGCTTTCATTCACCTTGTACATTTCCTGAAAGACAGCTCCCAAAGCGTTCACCTTTTCAAAAGGATCTTCGATCACGAAGAGCTCACTATTGAGGATAGCGTTCTCTGCATCTATGCCAATGTTGGTTAGCAGCTGCTTGTTTACCTGAGTACGTGGGATTTGGAGACACTGAATCTCATTTTGATTATTTCTCCTGAATATTTTATTAATTTGTGGGAACATATTCGGGTTATTAGTTTTTATAGCTCGAATTCTGTTGTTCCAATACAAATTTGTTGCTAATCTATAATTAGCTTTAAGTAATTGTTGGAGGTTTTTTAATCGGGATTTCAGTGATATTATCTCCTGGTCTTGTCTGTCTGTAAACTGTCTGTGTAATTGTTTTAATTTCAATAGCAGTCTGCTCTTTTTCTTGTGGAGTGCGTTTATTGTTGCGTTTCTGTACATGTTAGTGTGATCTGTAACTGTTGTTTTGGGAATTGTTTTGTCCATTGTTCGTTTTACGGTTTCGTCCATTTGTTGAATGTATTTGTCGATTTCGACATTAGTCAGGTTTCTGTTTACTGGCAGATTAAAGTCATTCGAACGAAGTTCTCTTGTTAATGATCTGGTGAACCGCGGCCAACGCAATGCCCCGTAGTTATGGGGTTGCGGCTTCACGAATTGCTCCAGATCTGCGAGCTCGTTCGGAAGCTCTATTACTGCCGTGAATGCACAGTTCTTATTAGTGAATTTACATTCACGACAAGAGCTTTTATTGATGTTGTGGTTAGAGGGTTTATATTGACTTTTTGTTTAGATTGGGCAAGTACGAGTAGATCACGTTTATTTGATTTTGCAGCTGGGTCATCTGTCTCTGCAGATTAAGCAGAATCGTGACCACGTCTGCTTGCGATGTTGTTTCAGTCTGTGTGGGAGTATTTGTGGCTACCAATGTTGTAGCCTGGTTTGATGGTCTCCCACCCGACGCAACTTGTGCGCACGACCGCTGCGATGTTACGGGCATTGTTGTAGTACGAGCTGGCTCTGTGTTTTTTATAGTATATCGTATGTCGTATACCATATACACGACATCATATATCGTACATCGTGTATTCTATGCCGTATGCCATATGTCGTATGCTATACATCGTCGTGTATTATCGTCGTATATCATATATTGTACAGGCAGCCCTCGTACAACAGGGCTTCTCTGTAACACGATAAGAAAATTAGGAAAACCTTTATACAGCACTATATGTACTTCTACAGAAATGGATAACATGATTTTTGTTGAACACATTCGAAAACAAAATTACCTTAAAATAATAAAGGATTCATCATCATCATCATTGGCACTACAACCGGGATCCAGTCTAGGCCTTATTTAGCAAGTAAAATTAGATAAAAAATCCATAATAATTTATTTTTCCGGGGAATGTTATTAACCTTGTGCCAAAAATAAAGGATTAATGGACTATAATTCTTGTACATAAAAATATAATTTACCCGTATATAACTCTATTCCGCCGCTATAACAAAAAGCGTTATGCATAGTTTATGTGTATGAAAAAGATATAAGAAGTGCAGTTGCTGCAGAATCTTCAACATGCGCAAAATATGCAGGGCCAATTATTGAAAAAATGGAAAGGACGCTCAGCTTTTGGATGAAATTTTTGCCACAAAAAAAAATTAAATTGGTAACATCATTATGTCCCGAAAAGCTACGAATCCTCGAGAGACGATCGGCACACACTACAACAAATAAACCAGCACCAACCAAAGCAACCGCAACTAAACCCTCATCACCTCAACCATCTCATCTCGCGGGATCAGGAATATCCTATGCAGAAGTTACGAAAGATTCCCGAAACTGGACTAAACCTCATCAACCCAATTCCAACGTTCTCAACCTGGACATCATAGGTTATATTAGAAGCCTGCATACGCTGCTACCCACCCTGAAACACAGCTCGGAAATTGAAAAAAAAGGTCAGATCTTAGATTTAATAACTTCCCACATTCTTTCCCTTAATGAATAGTTTAACCCTAGTCTCCCTCAACACAGAATCCATATATTCCCACACTCGTAGACAACACCTCCGTTTGTTTGTTGAAAAGTTCTCCCCAGATGTTCTTCTTCTCTCAGAAACTTGGCTTAAATCAAACTCTCGAGTATACATTCCTAATTACACATTTGTGTCCAACCCGCGAACCACTGGCCCTCATGGTGGTACTGGAATTCTAATACACAAGAAATTCCAATTTACTGAAATCAGGTTCACTAACATAACTAATGTCGAATACACGGCAGTTAAACTCTTCTGCAGAAGTAATAAAGTACTGGTTTTATCGTCTATATACATTCACCCTTCTCGTGAACCGAACTTCCCTAGTGCAGACATTTCTCAAATAATCCAGCAGTCTCTGCCGGCACCTTTCATCATAGGGGGAGACTGGAATGCTCGACATACATCATTTAATGACATCAAGTGCAACAAATATGGCTACCAACTCCTAGATCTCCTCCCACTTCATCCATATGTTTACGCAGACTGTCCATTGCAACCTACTCGAATCTGTAGTACAACCAAATCAACAATCCTAAAATCCACAGATATCTATTGATCTAATCCCCCTACAGTGTCCTTTACATTCCCATCCGATCATGGGTCCGCCCACTCCACGGTTCAAATCCCATCGCTCGAACCACTCTACACAGTGAATCCTATCCCAAATTTTTCCAAAACAAACTGGAAAAAAGTCAATAACGATATTGCTGCCAGTTTTTCAAATTATTCTTTACCGGAATCTTCAAACCTATTTCCTACTGAAATTGACCAGGCAGCTGTAAAAATAGAGCAAATACTGGGAAATGCTCTCTTCAGCCATACCCCTACGACCGTCCCTCATAACCACTTAGGAAAACCATTACCCAACCTCCTCACAAAATTATTGCGCATAAAAAAACATCTCCGACATAAATTGCATATTAGCTACTCACCCTTTATTAAACAACAGATACAGCTTTTGACCACCCTGATAAATGGACAACTTAAAAATTTCACCGATCAGACATACACGTCTACTCTAAACAGTATCAAACCAAACCGTGACCTATTCAAAAATATAAATCGACTAACTGGTCGTAAACTCAGGCCTTGAATAGACTATCTCATCCAACCAACTAACAGTAACATCGCCCAATCGGACACTGATATAGCAAACTGTCTCGCTGAACACTTCTGTAAAACTCATAAACAAAACGATTCCCTCCCAGTCACTAATTTCCACGACACCGTGAATGAATTCATCTCAGGCACACTGGAGCCATCCTTCCCACCACTCATTACTGAATTCAACGAAACCAATAAAGCGTCACATCCCATGGGAACCGACACATTCCTAAGCTTTACAGAATTATCTGAATTGATTACTTCGCGTAACAATAAAAAATCTACAGGCTTGGATAGAAACCCTAACCTTCTATTTAAAAGACTTCACCCGGAGAACTTACTCCCCATTCTCGTTCTTCTCAACCACATAATAAGCGCTTCACATTTTCCAAAATGTTGGAAAACAGCGGTGATAGTCCCTATTAGTAAATCCGGTTCTTCCAACAACCCGGCTAACTTCCGTCCCATGTCACAGCTAAATTCGCTTAGTAAGGTTTTGGAATGTAAGATATACAAAAATCTTCTCCCATTTGCTAGAGACAACTCCCTTATCCCGAATTCTCAATTTGGCTTTCGTCCACAACACTCAACTTGTCATGCTCTGCTAAAACTGACACATGATGTGACAATGAATCTCCAAAACCAATCCCCAACAATATGCGTCTCTCTCGACATAGCAAAAGCATTCGATTGCGTTTGGATTGCAGGACTGCTATACAAGCTACATTCAATGTTCGGATTAAACACCCACACTATAAAACTTTTCGCTTCCTACCTTTCTGATAGAAAGTTCATGGTGAAAATAAATTCAACTCTTTCGACACCGTACAGTATAACCGCGGGTGTTCCTCAAGGTTCCATTCTCGGACCATTATTATACCTCCTTTATACTTCAGACATCCCGCAGCCACTGTCACCTAATAGAGTAATGCTGAACTATGCCGATGACACTTTAATTTATTCAAGCAACAAGTTTGTCAAGTAGGTAAGAAACTGTATTAACAGCTATGTCCCGAATCTCTCAGCATATTTTACTATGTGGAAAATCCGACTCAACCCAGCCAAAACTCAACACATAGTGTTTACAGGCAGAAATGCGAATTGTACTAACAACACCATACGCTGCCATAACAAAATCAGAATCAAGTTAAATAACAATATAATTAAACCCTCCAAAACCTTAAAGTACCTGGGAATAAACTTCACCAACAATCTGTCCTTCTCCACCCACACCAAAAACTCGATTCGCAAAGCCGCAATTCAACTTAATCTCTGCAGAAAAGTGATGTACAAGCCGAATGGTCTCTCTCCCAAAGTTAAATCACTTATCTACAAACAGATAATCAGACCCACTCTCACATATGCATACCCGATATGGTACCATATCACACCCGCCCAAATGGAGAAGCTACGCATCTTCGACAGGAAATGCTTCAGACTTATCATTGGCCTCAACTGACATCCCAACTCCCACAAATATTACAACAGTAGTTCGCCCTACTATGCCCCTAATATTGAACGTATAGATCGACACTTCCTCGAGCTGTCCATCAAATTTATCGAAAATCTTTCCAATAATCCCAACCCGATAATAAATGCGCTCACATCGACTCCGTCAGATAACCGAACTGCCTACCCGAACTGTCTCGACATCAACGTTCTGATTCACCTCTGGCAGGTTGGTTAATAACTCTAATGAGATTGTATACCACAATACAGAGCTTTCACCTCACCAATTTAAATATAGTAATATTCAACCCTTCTCCAATATTTTGCGTTTCAACGAACAAACGGAAAGTAGTTCCCCAACCCACATCCCTGACTGACAATATCCTCACTAACCCATAACCTACCTATTGATCACTATGCTTCCCCCTTCCACACCACTCTAACTTATTTCAATAATAATTAGGTAACTAGACTAAGTTAAGGTAAGTTAAGTTAACTTAAGTAAATTAGCATAGGTTAAGTAAATAACTATATCCTGGTTTTCTGACCTTTTCCAGGAAGCTCTACCCACTAAAAATATAACTTTAATCTTAATCCATAACCAATATATAACTTTTATCATATTGTTTAAAAAATGTACTAGTAACTATATGTAAACAATTATAGCTAAAGTATCATAAGTTATCTGTATTGCTTATTGTAAAAATTATTGATGGTCAATAAATACAGAAATGTAAAAAAAAAAGGTAACATCATTAAGCAAAAAGCACCTAAAATTTATAAGCACATTAAAGAACTTGTAGAATCTTCTGCCAACCTAGATTTTGTGGCGAGTATGGTTAAATTGAAAAATTAAAAAAGCACTTTGCAAATCATAGCACGAAATATATTTATATATATTATTTTATTTATTTTTTTTTGAGGTTAAATCGGTCATTACTTTTCCTCAATAACGATGTTGACTCTATAGCGGACACATTGACATACACGATTCTACTTGGCATGCGGCTCTTTATGCCACACAGAATAAAGAGTATCAAACGCAAGAGAAATATGTGATTCGATTCAGTTTGCAGAGAAGCCATTAAGACCAAAGAGTTGAACTTCCGGTTGTATAAATCAAACAATACTGAGGAAAACCGGAAAACATTTAAGAGAGCTAGGAATGACTGCAATGCGCATATTCAACGCGCCAAGTTCTTGCATGACCAGAGAGTGAGACAAAAAATACTACACTCTCCCACAGGTAGTAGAAACTTCCGGGCATTCGTGAAAAACATTCAAAACTCAGTCTCTTCATCCATTCCATCGCTTATAGTCGGGGACAAACCAGTCACCACTGCAATACAGAAAGCGAATCCACATGCTGAACATTTTGCAGCCAACCCAGTGCTGCATGATACCACATCAGTTCCATCTCAACTTGAGCATAAGCAGCACACCATGAGCCAGATTCGCTTCTGAACGCGTACTGTTGCCCGCACACTCAAGGTGCTAAACGCACACAAATCTGCTGGTCCGATGACATTCCCCCAATTCTCTTGAAGAGATGTGCCTCTTCACTCGCCAAACCACTACGGAAAGTCTTCGATGTGTGTTATTCTAGTGGGCGTTTCCCAAATGGATGGAAGTCAGCGAATATTCACCCAATTCCCAAAAAGGGTGACAAATCATCCCTTTCTTTTTATCGACCCATAGCACTAACTTATATTCTCTCCAAGGTAATAGAATCACTTATCAACCGTCTACTTTCGAAATATCTGGAATCACATGACCTCCTTAATGACCGCCAGTATGGCTTTCGTAGCAACAGATCCACAGGAGATCTGATGGCATACCTTATCGAAAAGTGGAACAATTCCATCCACTACATCGGTGAAAGCAAGTCGTATTGGATATTTCAAAGGCTTTCGACAGAGTTTGGCATCCAGTCCTTTTGTCAAAATTGTATTCCTATGGAGTGAACAATTCCCTGATCCAATGGATACGAGACTATCTTTCTGGTCGTTCAATCCAAGCCGTTCTTGATGGTGTCAAATCTGTCTCCCATCAAGTTAATGCCGGTGTTCCCCAGGGTTCGGTACTCTCACCCACTTTCTTGCTCATCTTTATATATGATCTCTTGTCAATTACGCACAACCCAATTCACTCGTTTGCTGATGATAGTGTGGGGAAGAAGTATTTTGCCAGGCATGGGCATTCGGTTCACTTCTTCCTCCATCATAATTATCGGTTCGTTCGACACTACACGGAGAGAAGCAAAACTGTTCGAAAGCACGACCACCAAGAACAATGAGTAAAATGAGGAAAACACTCTCGGGAACAGCAACACGGCAAATTAAATCACTGGTTTATTGATTAATTAATTAATGTTTTTTATTGTAATAAGGTTCTTTAATTGGATTACATTTTGTGGGGGCATCAGCAACAACGATGGCGATCAGTGCAAAGAGTGCACCGATCAACAGCAATTTAGAGTTCATTGTTTTAAAATAAAGTTACTTTTCTCACTTATAAATTCTTTTCACTATCTCAAACGAACTGCGGCACAAACTCGCCAAACAATTGGAAACTGAAAAGTTCGAAATACCTCTCATGACTACGGGTATTATTGCGTGTCCGCAGCGCTACGGACAGCGGGAGCGGTATCATCAACGGATGGAAAACGACTCAACGATATTCAATCGTTGTCGAAAGAAAATCAGTGAAACAGGCTCTCTTAAATTAAGGATGCATTTCCTGTTCCAAGAGAGGCGTAAAGTTTCTCTTTGGGGTAACCAAACAGATCTCATACAGAAGATCGCCACGGTACACATGTATGTGTGATATTAGTTCTTTTATGGATCAAAGCCATGGGAAAGAATCTAAACAAAGAAAGGGAAAATGTGCATTCATGGTATGCGAGTCCGGTAAAGCAAACAAAACCGAAACTCGTCGGATGCTAATTGGATCTTTGTTTGAGATGTGCGTGGTGGCTAAATAAATAGACGCGACGCATCGAACAAATGGTGTTAATAGGTTTTAGCTAGATTACCAGGAAATGGTGTTTATGGCATCACTGGTAAGGGTAAGTATTGAATTCCTATTTCCATTTGCTTATGCTGTAGGATTTGTGGCGTCTCTAACAGATACACACAATACACAATCAAATAGTGAAGAACACCGAACGAAAATCGAATAAGAAAATACATCAGAGTCGTATACCATAGCGATAACAAAAATAATTCCCATCAGTGGAATATACTTGAGTTTAAAAATCGAATTCTTAAATCGACCAGTAGCCTGATGGGTAACGCTTAGGTTCAATTTTTAGTGATTCTAACTGTCATAGCGTCAGTTCGAATCACACGTTCTTCACTATCATTCCAAACGCTATAGATTTAATTGGTGCCAAGAGATGCGTATATTTGTTTGGGTTCCTTGGGTGTAGGTCGCCAGCCAATGTGTTTGTATGGTGATTTATGGTACACATGATGAAGCTGGGATAAGCCAACTCAGGGGTAAGATTTCCTGATTATGCGGTTATATTATATATGAGCCGATGAATTTTCTTTCAGGGAATTTATGATAAGCTTGGAGAGAACTCTTATAGGGGATTTTAAATGCGAAGTTATGCATGCAGGTAAGAATTCTCTTTTCCAGGGGCTTTTTCCATTACAAATTTCTTCTCTTTAATGCGTGAAGCATTTAAGATGCTAACGCTATTGCATTAGCGAAAGCTTATGCAGACTGGGTGAAAGTTATGGGGGTTTTTTAGGAAAGCGAACCGTGGGGTTTGGCGGAACCGCCACAATAGCATCTTGAGTTTCTCATACTCATACGAACACTCCCATCCAAACTCTTCGAACGTCACCACCAACCACCAACTTATGCTTGATATATTGAAATCAGACCTCAACAGGATATATTAGTGGGGATTATCTAACCGAGTAGAGTTCAATGCCCAAAAAACTCGGTGCTGTTTCTTGTCGTCAAAGGCGAACCCCAAAGTTAATATACTGTCTATGAACGGCACTTGCATCGACGAAGCTAAGTAACTATCAATCCTCGGCACTCGAATGAATTCGACTTTTAACTGGAATGACCACATATTTGAAGCTGCAAAAAGGGCAGCCAAATGTATGGGGTTCCGTAAGAGATACAAAAGATACTTCACTCCATCCAACCTGGCCACTATTTATAAGGCGTATATTCGTCCGAAATGGAGTTCAACTCCCATATATGATCAAAAACTCAAACTACCATATTTGATCAAAAACTCAAAAACGAGCATTGAAACTTATTGGGGACTCAGCCGTAAGTCGAAAAATTTCGTCGTTAGAACACAGGCGCAACGTATAATACATATCTCTTTTCTGTAGGTATTACCACGGTCGTCGCTCACTGAACTTGCTGAATGTGTTCCGCCCCTTCAGATATTTTCCCGCGATACCCGTCAATCCGTGAATGCGCATCGGTTCACGTTGAAAGTGGATTTCAAGCGCAATAAGCATAGAGAGTCATTCTCTAGCCGAACCACACGAATGTGGAATGTTCTGCCTGATCATGTGTTTCCTGGCTGTTGTGATGTCCAGACATTCAAGACCATCGACACCTCCTTTCCTTATCCACTTCCTCTGAAATTTAAGGGTACTTCAAAATACCCTTTGGTGCGCGCGTTAGAGTAAAAAAAAAAAAAACGATTGTAAAAAACCACGGCAATTGCTTTTCTGTAATCAATTCCAGTAATCAATTACATGGATCATCACTCTTACGACTCCAACCTGACACTCACCCCATCAACACATGAAGTGCACCCGTCGATAAATTCCCACAGTAACTCAACATCTCCTCAAGTTACTGCAACATCATCGTCCGGAGCAGAGACATCTCCGGATGTTCACGGCAACCAAACACCCTGGCAATGGGTATGTGGCGGTTCCGCCAAACCCCACTGACTACTTACCTAAAGAACCCCCATCCCTACGACCCAATCTTATAAGTTCGCAAATGCAATCATATTAGCACCTGTAAATGCTTCACGCATCAAATAGATCAAATTTATAATCTGAAAGTCCCTGTAAAAGAATCCTTACCTTTCAGGCATCTCTTCGCATACAAATTCCCTATAAGAATACTTTTCTAACTAATCATGAATCCCTAAACCATCCGGCACTCTGGTATGCCAAGCAATTCCGCTGTCCACGTGCACACCGCATGTCCATGGCAATTCCACGCCCTCGGTAGCCTTTTGTCGAAGGGACAAAAGGAAACACGAGCGTCTAGTGTCATAAATCGAATTCCTTCGCATGTAAACATGCATAAAAATTCGATCCCTTTTCGTTCAGCAAGATATGGTACACGACCACCCATCGTATACCTAAATTGCTTTAGCATCACCAGCATAAAAGTAACACGGCTATTTACCCAGCCGCAATAGATTCACCCATGATTTGTTTTCCAACGAACAAACAATCACAACTTCGTGCTTAGCCACCAAACGAATTATCCAGCATATACAATTGCAAGCAAATTCGTTTCGACCACCGACCCAAGATACGATATACAACTTTCATTGTATAAAGTATCGCAACCGTTAGCACATTTCCCAATGTCTATTCGTATATTTACACAAGGGCATCACTCATGTGTAGTGATCCTAAATCACTACTCCCATCCAAATCCCCAATTATTACCTAAGTATAGTCCCAATCCAAAATTCCATATTGAATCATATGAGCAACAAGGTAAACTAAAAGCTAATTTGTCGCGCATTGATTCAATTTCCGAATACCTTGCCCTTACTCATAATTCCAATCCAATTGAATCATATGCGCGATAGATTTAAACCAAAGTCCATTTGTCGCACATTGATTCAATTTCCAAGTACTGTACATCCCAATCCAATTGAATCATATGCACGATAAATTTAAACCAAAGTCCATTTGTCGTGCATAGATTCAATTCCTAATAATCCTAACATCATGAAATGCTTAACTCTAAATGCATTTCATGATGTTCCCTTCCAAGAATTTATTCAAGTAAATTCGTATACACTTCCGAGAATCCTATTCCAATTGAAGCACACAAAATCTTGTTTGTGCTTCTTGGAATTTTTATATAAAATTTTTAACAAATCTCTGTTGCCGCAGAGTATAAAAGGGCAGTACATTTTGTATTCGGGATCAGCTTACAGTCGATGGAAAATTCGACTTAACCCACCTAAAGCAGCAGCCATAATTATGAGTAGTAAACACTCCAAACCTGCTTCTCGATATTCACAGAATATCCGAATACAAATGGGAGGTACTACGATTAGACCACAGGATAGGATGAAATATCTTGGGGTCATCTATACCCCAAAAATGAATTTCATCAAACATGTGACCCATATTTTCCAAAGGGGCCTCGGTCGGTCTAAGCAACTGCACAACATCTTGAAGTGGAGCAACAAAGTTGACACCAAAGTTAAGCTTCTCTGCTATAAGCAACTAATCCGATCTGGAATATCGTACGCCTTCCCCATATGGTCCTCCATATCTTCAGCCCAAATGGAAAGACTTCGAGTTTTCGAAAGAAAGCTCCTCAGAAGATGCATAAACCACTTTAGAAGGCCTGACGGCCGCCACTACCCGAACTCTCACATATATGAAGGTGCCTCGATTATCCCTATCGACGAGTACTTGCTAGAACTAGCATATAAGTACCTCGAAAGCATTCAGAACAGCGAGAACCCACTTGTACGGCAATCTTGAGTTCTTGACCCTTCTCTCTCAGTCTCTTCGGATCAGAACACCACAATTTCTTCTTCAGTACAAAACTGAAGAAAGCACCCTCCCCAACAACATTCTCCTCTATAATAGAGGATTCCTGGACCCACCCCCTAGGGTCTACTGCTGACACACTACAAACACGCACGCACAGTACAAGACAGCACAAGCACACCCACACACACGCCGACCAAAGCGCAGATTATCAGACGCCAAAGACGTGATCTGCGTTTAGTACCGCACTCAAGACCTACCGGTCTTGTACGATTTCTTTCCCACCATCCCTCCACCCAAGTAGTTAGAGAACATCCGAACTAACCCTGTCCACACTATCCTTAGATACCCCCCCCCCCCCCCCCTTTTTTCTTTTTCAGATATCTCGAGACCGAGCCCAACATCCTCACGGATGTGGGTGATTCTGGTTATCACAAGATGACCAGAAGCCAGAGACAAGATGAAGGACACATCTGTCCTTGTCTCGCCAAAGTCGGCCCTCTCGCCACCCGTTTTTTTTTTTTTTGATTCGTGATCAGTTTGGATCCGGAGGCCAAAACGGCCACATATTGCCAAAAGAAAAGTTAAGAAAACAAAAACGAAATAAATTAATTAAATATTCAAAAATAAATAAAATCAATTTTCATCTTGGACACAAGGCCAAAAGACCCGGAAGCCCCGCCAACCGAGGTAAGAAAAACAATATATAAAAATATAACCCTACACATCTAAGACTTTTATGATGCCCTCGTCTCATCTTTTCTTTTACCACATTTCTTCGATGCTTCGTCGTCTATTTATTTAGCCGCGATGCATTTCATGGACAAATGTCTTCTCGATCCTTTTGTCCTTGCCGCCTGCCTGCTTTGTTTTTGTATTGCCTTCGCTCACGAGTAAACAACACAGATCAAACGATCACACACATACCACCATGATCTTCATTACGAGATCTGGTTTTCTGTTCCACAAAGAGAGACTTTACGTCTCTCTTGTGGTAAGTAAAACATATCCTTAGCAAGAGGATATTCGCCACCATCGAATCGAGGGGCAATCAAGAGCCAGATTCCAACTCTCGACTGAGTCCTTTTCCATCACCAGACCGAGCCGGTCGGGTCTCCACTACGCTGCCGTAGCGCTGCGTTCGCGTAAATACTATGGGCCGCATTTTAACCATCGAGCGGTGCGAGGTCGTGAGTGTGCAAAATGGCAAACCCCAATAGCCGTCGTCCTGCCTGTTGAATGTGACATTCAGATCGCATACAGTTAAACAATTTAAATCGCATAAAGTAAAACAACTCCTAATTATGAGCAAAGTGTTATTTCAGTAATAAGTTTGATGTGTAGTCTGCTAAAGTGTGATGCCTACATTAGCGGGGACATTAATTGTGCTTATCTTTAAAGTAGTTGGTATTGCGCCAGCCATTAAAGGAGCAAATAAAGTGATGATCTAATTAATAACTTAAATCAGTGCGTTTGACTTTCTTTCCCGGTATACGTTTTGCTCTGCGGTTTGGAATTTTTACTCACCGGGTGAACTGTCTTTCAGCGGAACTTTGTCTTGGTTAAGCTGGTGGAAGGAAGTGAACCTAGTGCCCGTGTCTTGGCACAATACTTCCTTCCTCACAGGTAACCTGGCCATGCGACACAATCCACCAAAAGTCGCAACGAGTCATTTTCCCAGAAGATAAAAACACAATGTAAGACACCTTCAGTGTCAGTCATGTTCATACGAAGAACTTTGTACAGATAGTCAGTGTGTTTTCACCTGTTGATCAGTTCTTAATATTCTTAATATCAATTCAGTAGCTAAATAAAAGAATATTTAAATACTAAAACTAAGTTACCGTTTGTTTTTTTATTGCTCTCACGGAGTTAGAACGTAACGTGTAAAAAACCACGGCATTTACATCTTGAACATCATCACCCGAAATTAAAACTTTTCCCACGAATTTAATTTTTCTTCAGATAAATTCACAATTTAAAAAGCTATATTTATTTGAACTCCAGCGACTTTGACTCCTACAATGGCGACCCCACCAAAAAAGATCTTTTTTGGAGAAAAGCATCACCCAAAGTTAATGCGATCCTAATTTGTCTGCACTCTTAAAAATGCAGCCGGAATCTTGTAATCTAGACAAATTTGCTGATTAAGATGTCTTACAGTCCCAAAAAATGTAATTAAATTTGGCAATGACTTGATGAATTAGAGCACAACCCAGTAGTAATTTGTTACTCATTTACAAGCCTAATGGGGATTTGCAAGTCTCCTTTAATAAACCCTCATCGTAATGTATCTATTAATTTTAATCCCCCGAAGGGCACATCTTTTTGCTTAACAATTTATCTGTCAAGACCAATCACCGTCATAAAACGTCCTCGGGCAACAATACATATACGAGTACTTCCTACTACCAACGAGCATCAGCTGCAGATTCGGATGCCAACGCGTTCAAATTGGATATTCAAACCTCGAACGCCCGACTCTCTTTTTTAATGATGATGCCGTCGATAGATTCCAAAAGGGTTACTCAAGTCAATTGTCTACTCATGCATTGACGTACATCCCACCAGGTATCGCCACACAATACTGGCTGGAATATTGAATTCGTCTCCTTCCACTTATGGAAGTTCATGTCGTTGAGTACTGTATTTGAAAAACGTGAATGAGTACTAGGAAAATAACAAACCAAAAGCAAGAGCGCGAATCCAAATAATCCGACACAGACACCAACGCCGGCCTGTATCACTCACCGACTTCAACCGCAACTCGAGGATTGTGGTTCATTGCAAAGGTTCCCCTTCGGGTGCCACCACAAACCTCATCTTCCACCTCCACCTAATTGGGCGTTGATGAGATCATTTCCATAATTACTACGGCCAAAGAGAGTTGTGTGCCTAGTTTGTTGTGGGCCCGTTTTCGTTATTTATTTTGTTTCCATTGAAAAAACAGACGCAAGGCGAACGTATAAAACACATTTTTGACACACGCACGCGAGAACTACGAAATCATTGGTATTAGTCAGGCCTGCGTCGCCCGACATTGGGAGTACTAAGAGTGGAGCTCGATCGGCTAGATCACTGGAGTGGGAGTAGTAATAGATGGTATTGTATGCGTGCGAGAAATGCGGCTGCAATTTGGTTCCAGAAGTATGCGCATCACCCTACGCTGGCCCATACAGCACGACATGCATCCCAAACTCATTTTCAGTGATAATTATTCCTCGAATGCCCTCGGCTTCCGAAACGAATGGAATGTCTATATCTCCTGGCCGAAAAAGAGAACGGAAAGTCGTCGTGCTGAATAATGAGCCAGTTGGCTGTTGTTTTCATAAACAATCACAACGGTCGAGGTCTTTATCTTATGTCTTCCTTATGGTACGTTGTATGATCTAATCGATGTGTGAGATCGGTCTGTTAAAAAGTAATTCATGATCCAATTAATGTTCCTTAAAACGTTTTCACTTTTCAATTGCTAGTCGATAAAACTCTTAGATTTTCGCGCGGAAGTTTTTATTGATGGCCGATCATTTGAACCTTAATGTTTACGAAAATATTCTGTTTATCGCGGACTACCAGCGGGCGATGTCTTCTGAATAATTATTTAGAAAACACATAAAATCGTATGCTTGAGAATTCTATTTTCAGACCAGGAAGATTAAAAAGGACAACTTTATTTACGATATTATTTCTGGGAATATGGGTTTGTTTAAAACAAGGTGTCAATGAACGGGACATCTGCGATCAGTAAGAAAAAAGAAGCAGATTGGAAAGTGGGGTATGTAGAGTTTTCGTTCAGCATAGTTTACTCTCACCATCATAGGATGGACAAAGTTGCAGCCCACGTTTGGCGTCTCCCCGCAAAGTATTATACACATTCATTGTTCGGCGAAGGTACATTTTGCTTAAGCCAAAACTTGCTAACATTTTGTAAGCTGTCGCGATTGTACATGGATAGCTATTGTAGTAATAAAGTAATTGTATAGGCCACAATAGTACAGACTCATCAGACGAGCCTATTTACGTATGTGGGCAATCTACTTACTGTAATATGCACTCTACCTCGAATAATGTTTTCGGGGAACACCCATCAATCAGAGAATGCATACTGGTTCACTTGAAAATTAACTTCATACTTTATAAACATAGAAAATCATGCTTCCACAGGAGCGTAGAATGCTATGCCTGATCATGCACTTTCAGGTGACATAATATCTAGAACTCAAAGACCAATGGACATCGATGTATACTATTTTTTCGTATCGCGATTCTTCTGAAACTGTATGTTTGGTTTTATCAGTACCTGTACTTTGACAAAGACATACAGAGTGGCGCAAAATTAATCACCCTGTGGCATTTCTAACAGATACACGCACAATACACAAGCAAATAGTGAAGAACACCGAACGAAAATCGAATAAGAAAATGCATCAGAGCCATATACCATAGCGATAACGTAACAAATCCACATCAGTCGAATGCACTTGAGTTTAGAAATCGAATTCGTACACACGGCGGTGGCCTGATGGGTTGCGCTTTGGTTCAATTTTTGGTGATTCTAACTGTCATAGCGTCAGTTCGAATCACACGTTCTTCACTATCATCCCAAACGCTATAACCCTATCGCAAAATATTATAATTGTTGCAAATGGCGTCGTACGTCAATCATATTTGACATTTGTGAACTAGACAGCTGCGGTATACAAACAGATAAGCAATGTAGCGAGTGTGAATTATTGTCAAGCCATTCTTAATCTCAACAGCGAAGAGGACGATTTTGTTTCGAAAATCATCATGAGTGACGAGGCGCATTTCCACTTAAGCGGTTACGTCAATAAGCAAAATCTTCGTTTCTGGGGCACTGAAAATCTGCATATGATGCACGAAGAGCCATTACATCCACTCAAAGCCTCTGTGTGATGCGGCGTTCACGCGGGAGGAGTGTTTGGGCCGTATTTTTGTGAGGACGCTGTGGCGGTTCCGCCAAACCCCACGGTCCACTTACCTGGAAAACCCCCCATATCCACAACCCAACTCCCATTGTCCCCCGCCAATGCAATCGCATGGGCACCTGGAAATATTTCCTTTTCCAAGGACAATTAATACATACAAGTATTACCTAAAATTCATAAAAAGAATTTTTTTTCTACAAGGGCATTCATACATGTATCAATGCGTCTTTGCATAAGCGACCAAAACCCGAATTTCCAATTAGTGTAGATTTTCACACTAACGTTCGACACTTGCGTCGTCATAGATACCATGTTCCATTGACACAGATGGTATACACAAACCTTCATTGTATAACCATCTTATCTGCCTTGCAATGACTTGCAACTATCGATACAGCTGCAAACACGTTACCCAGAATTGCTTCTTTGTTTGAATCTCCAAACAAGCATCGAATTCGCGAATAGCCGCCGGATTGAATTCAAAGTATAAACAATCCAAATATAGAATCCGTTTCCCACAAACGTATTTCCTTGCATATACAAAGGCAAACAAGGGATTTGTTTCGTCCACCAAGCCATTAGCACCTTTCTCAATGGCTATTCGTATATTTACCCAAGGGCATCACTCATTTAAGACTTTTATGATGCCCTCGTCTCATCTTTTCTTTTACCACATTTCTTCGCGGTATCGTCGTCTATTTATTTAGACGCGATGCACTCCATAGACAACGATCTTTTCGATCCTTTTGTCTTTACCGCCTGTCTGCTTCGTTTACCCATTGCCTTCGAGCACGTGTAAACCACACAGATCTGAACGATCGCACATATACCACCATGACCTTTCATTACAAGATCTGGTTTCCTATTCCACCAAGAGAGACTTTACGTTTCTCTGGTGGTAGGTAAAACGATAGTGGAGAGGATATCTACCACGACACCACAAACTCACCCCATAAGCGAATCATCTCTGCACGAGATGATTATCGCTGAGTCGAATTTCATCCGTTGACCACGCTGGTCACTTCACTCCCGTTCCCCTTACAGGGACGCATCAATTCCCGAGTCGCGATTAAAAATAATAAAAATAAAGATTCTGCAGTGTTTTATTGTGCCTTGTGTTCACTGGACGTGGCATTGTAAAGTCGTGTTGTGCTTTTCTTTTTGTGTCCGTCGGAACAGTTAATTATGATGGAGGAGGAAGTAGAACTCGCACCCATGCCGGTGCCACGACTTCCTCGCCACATTATTGACCCAGGTGAGAACATCCACCTTCCGAACTCAGTGACAGTGACCCCTTGTTGATCCGCGAGTGTCGAACAATCGCGCCGTATTTATAACATATTCAGTCAGTGAGCAATTGTGGCGGCAATTGCCGAAGGACAATACACATCACAAGGAACTGGAATAACACCCAGCTCACATACACCTTCAATCAAATTAGCCCATCGAGAACATTCACAAGCAACTTTGGAAGCAGCAGCGCATCACGTCGGGGTCACCAATTGTAGCGTTTATCTTAGTCAACCCGTGCCAATATCGGCACATAACTAAGATAAACGCTACAACGCCATCGGTAATACGGTCACTGTTACTGGCGAACGCTACAGGGCCATGATAAACGACTCCTTACTGCCGAAATTGGATGAGCAGGGCTTGGTGAACATGTGCAACCGCACACACAGCACCAGCCACAATGGATATTGTGAAGGACGCTTTTCCCGGTCGCGTAATCTCCCGTTTTGGCGATTTGGCATGGTCAGCAAGATGATCGCCCGATTTAAACACAGCCAGACTTCTTTCTTTGGGGCTAGTTGAAGTCGCGGGTTTATCCCAACAAGCCTCAAACAATCGCAGCCCTTAAAGAGAATATGCGACAGGAATGCGAACAGTTATCACCAGAAATCATGCGGATAGTCATGGAAAATGCGATAAAACAGGTACAAATGTGATCAACACTGGCGGCAGCCACTTGGCGGATATCATCTTTTCCACTTAATAGAAAATATTGTAAAGGTCTAAATAAAGATTTCCATCACTCAAAATCATTTTTTTTTATTTAGTAAAAAAGTAATTCAAAAAGAAAATTGGTTGATTAAATTTGCTCCACCTTGTACTTGCGTAAAAGCCCTATGGCAAGAAGCCTTTTTCGTAGTGGTGTCATCTTGCGATATGCACCTAAATGGAGGAGGAATTTACTGCAAACATTGGTTTGGTGGCGATAGCCTGAACTGCGTAATAAAGTACACGTTTAAAATGTTACATCTAAAAGTTAGTGATATCTGCGTTACAGCATGTAATAAAATATTGTATTTTGGGTGGGTTAATATCTATCAACACATATGACACATGCCCTACCGCATTTAACAATATTACGACGACTAAAAGGATATGTTTTCGATTGCGTAAGTCCTTTTGTAAAGACCCGTGGTATTTCTAACAGATACACACACAATACACAAACAAATAGTGAAGAATACCGAATGAAAATCGAATAAGAAGATCAGAGCCGTATACCATAGCGATAACATAACAATTCCACATCAGTTGAGTGTACTTGAGTTTAGAAATCGAATTCATACACGCGGCCAGTAGCCTGATGTGTTAAGCATTGGTTCAATTTTTGGTGATTCTGTCATAGCGTCAGTTCGAATCACACGTTCTTCACTATCATCGCAAACGCTATAGACCCGTATGAATTGGTAGGAGGTCCCAAGAAAACTGTCAGCGATCTTATCAAAGAAAGAATTAACATGGGGGCTATGATGATGATGACTCGCATTTAGCAATAAAACAATTTCATTTTTTTTCACACTAATGCGCACACAAATATATAATTACCCTTAAGTGTCAGAGTACAGTACGAGAGGATGGAGAGGAAGTGGATAAAGAAAAGAGATATCGAAGTACATGGGTGTGCTGAAAAGTTTCCGACCGCAACGTGAAGATAGCACCACTCGTCAATAAAAGCTAGTGAATGTAGTTGTGCATCTTTTGACAGTTACTCATAAGCCATTTTGGATGCGTACTTTTTATTTGACAGTCGTTTAGGTGAGGCGATGTGAGTGTTTTTGTGAAAATGGACAAAATTGAGTATCGAGCTGTCATTAAATTTTTGTTTTTCAAAGGCAATACGCCTACGCAAATCAAAGATGAGTTGGACTCTGTATATGGGGACTCTGCACCATCATTTACCACAGTGGAATTTTGGGCAGCTGAATTTAAACGTGGCCGTGAGAGCTTGGGAGATGATGAACGTTCGGGACGTCCAAAAAATGCAACTACTGACGATAACATCGGTTAAGTTCACCAAATGGTGCTAGACGACCGCCGAATTAAAGTGAGAGAGATAGCAGAAGCTATGAAAATCTCCAAAGAAAGTGTTTGTCACGTCTTTAATCTAGATTTAGGCTTGAGAAAGCTGTCCGTGCATTGGGTGCCACGTTTGCTCACCTTAGACCAAAAACGTGTTCGAATAAACATTTCCAACGCTCTGTTGGCGCAGTTTAGGAGCAATAAATCCGAGTTTTGGCATCGATTAATTTCTGTCGATGAAACTTGGATACACCATTATATGCCCGAAACAAAAATACAGTCAAAACAGTGGACTGCAAAGGGGGAATAGGCACCAAAAAAAGCAAAAATTGTTTTTTCGCCTGGGAAAGTGATGGGGACTGTTTTGGGGATAGTCATTGAGTTATCTTAATCGATTATCTTTAAAAAGGAAAAACCATTACAGGAGCATACTAGGCATCATTACTTGACCAACTGAAGGCAGAAATTGCTGAAAAACGGCCACATTTGCAGAAAAACAAAAACCCGGTTTCACCACGACAACGCGTCGTTTCACACCTCAGCGGTTGCCATTGCGAAAATCCACGAATTACAGTTTGAATTGGTTGACCATCCGCCTTACTCACCAGATCTAGCCTCAAGCGACTTCATTTTGTTTATTCAGACAAAAGAGAAATGTGAAAAAGAGTGTAATGAAGAATATAACGTTGATGGATATGATAAAAGGAAATAATGATAAATGTCGTCATCGTCGTCGTTTCCATTTCTATTGCTAGAATGAACGAAATAGAAAAAGCCTGGACACTACAACGACGAGGTATGATATGGTAGGATATGATCAGGTAGAGCATTCCACATTAGTCTGGTTCGGCTTAAGAATGACTCTCCATGTTTATATGTGCGCCTGAAGTTGATCTTCAACGTAAACTGGTGGACATTCTCAGATTGACGGGTCCCGTGGGAAAGTGTCTGAAGGGGCAGAAAAAATTCAGCAAGTTCAGTTAAGCAACGACCATGGTAACGCCTATAGAAAAGAGATAGGCATGATACGTCGCACCTATGTTCTAACGACGGAATTGATTGACTCACAGCTGGGTCCCCAATAAATTTCACTGCTCGTTTTTGCATCCTATCGAGGATATGCGCCTGATCAAATATGGGAGTTGAACTCCATTTTGGGACGAATGTACCCCTTGTAAATGGTGGCCAGGTTGGATGGATAGTTCTCTTAAGGAACCCCATACATTGGGCCACACTTTTCGCAGCTTCAAATATGTGGTCATTACAATTATGAGTCGAATTAATTCGAGTGCCGAGGAATGATAGTTCGTTGGTTTCGTCGATAAAAGTTCCGTTCATCGGCAGTATATTTACATTGGAGTTCGCCTTTGATGACAAGAAGCGATACTAAGTTTTTAAGGCACTGAATTCTACTCGGTTAGATAATCCTCACTGATATATCTTATTGAGGTCGGAATTCAATGCATCAAGCCGAACCTGCTGATTGGTAATAACATTCGAAGAGTTTGGTCGGGAATGCTCATACGAGGGTTGCCTCTTATGTTTCGGGATTTGGCAACCCTAGTGTTGCAATCCGGCAATTGACAGCTCTGTCGTAAAGTTGGACATTTTTGAGGTTATACGTACTCAGAACGTTTTGACATACGAGCGCTGTTTGTGTTGTTTACAGTAACTTAAAAGATTCATCTCGGCCCAAAAATGGAATTAAATCGTCAACATTTTTGTGCGATTATTTTTTACAACTTTCGGCGTGGATTAACTCAGCAACAGTGCATGGATGAACTTAATTCAATTTTTGGCGATGAAGCTCCATCAAGGACCAATGTTTATAGATGGTATGGTGAATTCAATCATGGTCGTAGTTCACTCCAAGATGAATTTCGTGAAGGTCGTCCAAAATCAGTTGTTGTTCCGAAAACCATTGATGCTGTGCGCGAACTGATATTGGAAGATCGTCATGTGACCTATCGTGAGATTGAGACAACCTTAGGCGTCAGTGGGACCAGCATACATTCAATATTGCATAAACATTTGACTGTCAAAAAAATTTGTTCGCGTTTGATCCCACACAAATTGTCAATCGCCCAAAAAAAGGCTCGTGTCAATTGGTCGAAAAAACTGCTCAAAAAATACGGTCGCGGTGCTTCGAAACACGTCTATGACATCGTGACAGGTGATGAATCGTGGATTTACGCGTATGAGTCCGAAAGTAAACAGCAGTCGACTGTCTGGGTGTTTCAAGATGAGCCAAATCCAACAAAAGTTGTTCGCGCACGAAGCACTTCCAAGCAAATGGTCGCCTGTTTTTTCGGAAAAACTGGACATGTCGCAACCGTACCATTAGAACAACGCAGAACAGTCAATTCTGGGTGGTACACAGCCGTTTGTTTGCCAGTTGTCTTCCAAGAAATCAGGAAAACCAACCGCCGAAGACGGATCACTCTTCACCACGACAATGCGAGCTCTCACACATCGGCTGCGACAACTGCATTTTTGAGCACCCAAAACATCGATTTGATGGGTCATCCGCCGTTTAGTCCTGACTTGGCACCGAATGACTTCTTTTTATTCCCGTACGTAAAAAACAAACTGAGAGGTCAAGGTTTTTCGACACCTGAAGAAGCGGTTGCTGCATTCAGAATGCATGTGTTGGAGATACCTCAATCAGAGTGGCAAAAGTGCTTCGACAATTGGTTCAAACGCATGCAAAAGTGTATAGATCTTCATGGGGAATATTTTGAAAAACAATAAAGTGATTTTCGATGATCAATATTTGTTTTTGTTCTCTAATCCCGAAATATAAAAGGCAACCCTCGCATGAGTGTGAAGAACTCAACATGTTTTCTATCAGCAAACGAGTGAATTGGGTTTTGGGTTATTGACAAGAGACCATTTATAAAGATAAGGAAGAGAGTGGCTGAGAGTACTGAACGCTAGGGCACCCCTGCATTAATTTGATGGGAGACAGATTTGACACCGTCAAGAATCACGTGAATTGAACGGCCAGATAGTCCTTTACGCATCGGGTCAGGTTATTTTCCATTCCATAGGAATATAATTTTGACAAAAGGGCTGGATGCCAAACTCTATCGAACGATTGTGAAATTACCTTGATTTCGCCGAGGCATTGGATGGAATGGCTTCGCTTTTCGGTAAGGTACGCCATCAAATCTCCTGTGGACCTATTGCTACGAAAGCCATATTGGCGATCATTGGGAAGGTCATTTGAATCCAGATCTTTCGAAAGTCGACGGTTGTTAAGTGATTCCATTATCCTCGAGAGAATAGAAGTTAGTGCTGTGGGTCGGTAGGAAGAGAGGGACGGTTTGTCACCCTTTTTGAGAATTGGCTGAATATTCGCTGACTTCCATCTAATTGGACACGACCAGTAGAATAAGACAAATGAAAGGGGTTCCGCAGTGTTTTATCATGATAATACACGGTTTATGTAGAGCACATTCTCGATGGATATGTAATCAAAAACAATATCCATTGTACGGATTCTATTGGTTAGTTAAGTTAATAAAATGAAAAATATACCAAATAAAATAATCTCTGAAAGCATCGTCTCTAAAGAGAACATACGTCAGATTTAATTTTCATTTAAATTTCATTCGGCTTTGAACTTTCGTTGAATAATCGTCATATAATTATAGAAAAACGGAAATTAGTGAATCAATTATATAAAATAAATGTTATGAGTAAAATACTATCTCTTGTTAATCATAAAAACAGACGAACAATTAAGTGCTTGATAACTTAGGCGCCTCTTGGCCATTCTTGGCTATCACCTTACTACTAATGTTACGTAGTTACACCCCCACCCCATTTACCGCAGAGAGAAAACATTTAAGCAATTTTGTTTGGTTCATCCAGAAATAAATTCGACGGAGAAGCCAAAAGGGAGAAGTGGCGTCAAAACGAAACCGCCAAAGGATTGGATTTGGGAAAGGGAAAAAGCAACATCTGTCCAGAGGTCAACACCAACAAGTAGTACTACTGCATCTATATCTTTGCAAATTCTATCGTGTCCTTGTGACGAGAACTTAAAGGGTTACCTCCATTTTGCGACTAGTTGGAAGAAGTTACTAGTAATTAGTTAACATTTATAAAAGGTTATTTGAAAAGTAATTAGTTACCATTTACAAAGAGCTATTTGAAAAGTTTCACGGAGAAGAAGTAAAAAACAATATTTGAATAGGTGCGGATAGTTTTTTTTTTGTTGACTTTAAAAAATACAACATTGGTAACACTGTCATTCTGACGTTAGTACAGATTTTGTCTTAGTTTAGATTAAGCTTCGAGTGACTTCTTCATGTATCCCCAAGCCAAAAAGAAGCTCAAAGGTTGCCGTTTTCTTGGAGCAAGTGCAGCTAAAAATGGTTTAAAGGCGGCTTTGAAGGTGCTATCCAAGTTTGGCTTTGAAAATGTCTTTATGGAGTGACACAGACGCCGTAACGAACGAAGGGAGACTACAGTGATTGAAGTGTTATGTGCTAAGCTTTTAAGTAAAGAGATATATAGTAATAGTAGATGTTTTTATTTAACACCCCTCGTTAAAATCGATTTTAACAAGGCTTTTGGCAAAATTTCCCACACATACTTTTTAAATTATTCATCCTTGGGTGTGAATCCACTCTTTTGAAATGGGTTTCTTCTTACACGCAAGATAGATTTTGTAGGGTACGTGTCAAATGTGCGATATCTATAATAGTCCCTTCGTGACTACCTTCGGAGCCCATCAAGCTAGCCACTTAGGCCCTCTACTATTTAAACTAACCACAAACGACATTGATAAGGTTGTGTACCATTTCTGAGTGCCTTTCTAGGCTGACGACACACAATTCTATCAGGTTGGCAACTAAATAATTGCCGATTTCACACATAGATATCTTTGGCCATACTTTTGAATGGCTTCAGTCAATGACATATTCTTTTCCTTTCGACTTTTGTTAGCTATCAGTCTTACTTTGCTTTAGAAGCAAATTGCGCATATTTTTATTGAAAAGTATTAATTTGGCGTCAGTTTTAATATGGAGTGCAAAAACAAGTGTTTTCGTAATATTCTACTATTTTATTTGCGTAAAGAAAAAAACGTAGCACGAGCTGCTAAAAAGTTACATGATGTGTATGGTGAAGACAATGTCGGAATTGGTTTGAAAAATTTCGTTCCGGAGATTTTTCACTGAAAGCTGAACAACGATCAGATCAAATGATGATGCTAAAAATAAAAGCTATAATCAAGTCGGATCGCCATGGAACAGAACGAGAGATAGCAAAAATGTTAAATGTGTCACTTATAACGGTTGAAAAACATTTAAAACGTATAAAACTAATAAATTCATTTAACGAAGCGCTTCAACGCTTGTGATTTGCCTCTTAGACGCAATGAATCCGACCGTTTTTTGAAACGAATCATCGCTGGCGATGGAAAATGGGTTGTTTACAGTAACGTCAATCGAAAACGATCTTGGTTCAGGCTTGATGAGCCAGCACAATCCACCTCGAAACCTGATATCCACCAAAAGAAGATTTTGCTCTCAATTTGGTGGGATTGGAAAAGTGTGGTGCATTTTGAGCTGCTTCCAAGGAATCACACGATCAATTAGGATGTGTACTATCAACAACTGAACAGATTAAATACAGCGATCAACGAATAACGGTCAGAGTTGGTCCATCGAAAAGGTGTCATTTTTCACCAGGACAACGCTGGGCCACATCTTTGGTCACTCGCCAAAAATTATTGGAGCTTGGTTGGGAATTGATGTTACACCCATCATATGGCCCTGACCTGGCTCTATCAGATTACCATTTATTTCGATTTGTGCAAAACTCTTCGGATGGTAAAACGTTCAATGATGATGGCGCTGTTAAATCGCACTTGATTCAGGTTTTTGTCGATAGAGATCAGAAGTTCTACGAACGTGGAATTATGAAGTTGCTAGAAAGATGGCAAAAGGTCATCAAACAATGTGGAAAATATATCATTGATTAAAGTTTATTCGTTCTATTTAATGTCGTTTATTTATCTGAAAAAAATCGGCAATTTCTTAGTTGCCAATCTTATACAAAACTATCATAACACCACACGACTCTCCACTATTTCAAACAAATTTTAACACTTTCTCAGTTTGGTGACACAAAAACTGTGTGGGGGCTAATAAAAGCTTAATGCCAGTCTTCAACGTTGCTCCAAAAGCGCATCCCTTCTCCTCCTCGTACCGATTCCAGTTTGGTGCCGCAAAAACTGTTTGGGGGCTAATAAAAGCTAAATGTCAGTCTTCAACGTTGCTACAAAAGCGCATCCCTTCTCCTCCTTGCACTGATTCCAGTTTGGTGCCACAAAAACTGTTTGGGGGCTTGTGGGGTAGAAGTAGGATGTTCCGGCGTACGGCACTGGTTCACTCCTATCCTCAACATCACTATGGTCCGTCGTAAATTGTTCTCAGTATAAAAGGTATGGTTCACAACGGAAAAGAATAAAGGAAAAACACCCAGGAACTGCAGCACAGAAAATGAAACACTCAGGATAAAGTTTAGTATAACTGGTTTTATTGTTGTTTTAATTCGTATTGTAATATATAAAATGTTCTGTTATTTATTGTTCACCCAAGGTCATAGTTTTTACTTAATGCAGTTGGTAAAACAAATCAAGCTCTAATGTACACTCGAACTTTGGATTCTAAACTATTACAATGAACTTTTGCTTTCTATTTGATTAGTTTTTTTTTTCTTATTATATTATAAAGGAAGCGAATGGAATAGAGCAGATACGCTCTTTACACACACATTTCGCGATTGGATGCAATTTATTTTCTGTTGAGCACATAGCACTGACAATTGGTTTCGATTAATTTGCGGTTACTCGATTGTTCGTCTCACGTTTTCTTTAACTCACAACATTTTGGAAAAATAAAAGATTAAAAGTTTTATTACTGCAAGCAACCCGATTATGACTCTTGACTTTATGTACGCATCCCCGCAGCCCTAGGGGGGGGGGGGCGGAAGAAGGACCGACCGGCTCGGTCGGTGGTTGGAAAACGACTCAACTGAGGGTTGGAATCCGACTCTTGATCCAACTCCCGGTTCGATTGTGAGTTCGCGGGAAGAGAGAAAATTTCTCTCTTTGGTGAGTAACCATTAAGATGATCTTGGTACGCAGTGGCGTGCGTGTGATGATCTTAGCGATGTGCTAATGGATCACTGTTTGCTCATGCCGCAAGTTCATGAGAAACGAATTCAGAAGCATTGAAAGGCATAAAGGGCATTTATGAGATGTGCCTTGCAGCTGTATAAATAGACCGCAAGGGAATTAGGCAAATGGTGCTGAAAGCGAACAAGGGCATCGTACTGTAATGCGGGTTCAGCTAAGTAAATAGCTGTATCTCTTAAGGAAGCATAAGATGCTAAAAGCCATTGGGATACTTTACACAATAGAGATTGTACATCATATCGCTAGAATGTCTGTGGAAGAACTGAATTCTTTTGTTTGCACGTGATGCATGCCGAATTTGATGCGCGAGATGCGGTAATTGTTTGTCGATTGCACAAACAAATCGCGGGTCGGTATATAGCAGCTGGATAAACAAGCTGTCCGGCGTTACTTTTTATCTGGTAACGAAGGGTGCCGAATGATTTCGAATTATGGCGGTTACATGGTACGGTAACCGAATTGTTTTCTTTCAGAATGATGATGCTTGGCCTATAAAGAATTCCTTTCTGAAAATCGATATGATGCATTGAGGCATGGAGAATGCCCTTGAGGGTGGAATGCTTGTAGGTGCTAATGCGATTGCATTAGGAAAAAACAATGGGGTTATTGGAGCTTCAGGGCTGGAAGTTTTTAGGTAATTTGGGGAGGTAAGTAGTGGCGTTTAGTGAAACCGCCACAGGCTAATAAAAGCTAAATGTCAAGCTAATAAAAGCTAAATGTCAGTCTTCAGCGTTGCTACAAAAGGGCATCCCTTCTTCTCCTCGTACCAATTCCAGTTTGGTGCCACAAAAACTGTTTGGGGACTAATAAAAGCTAAATGTCAGGCTAATAAAAGCTAAATGTAAGCCTTCAACGTTGTTACAAAAGCACATCCCTTCTCCCCCTCGTCCCAGTTCCAGTTTGGTGCCGGAAAAACGGTTTGGGGGCTAATAAAAGCTAAATGTCAGCCTTCAACGTTGTTACAAAAGCGCATCCCTTCTCCCCCTCGTCCCAGCTCCAGTTTGGTGCCGGAAAAACGGTTTGGGGGCTAATAAAAGCTAAATGTCGGGCTAATAAAAGCTAAATGTCAGGCTTCAACGTTGTTACAAAAGCGCATCCCTTCTCCCCCTCGTACCAATTCCAGTTTGGTGGCGGAAACACTGTTTGGAGGCTAATAAAAGCTAAATGTCAGTCTAATAAAAGCTAAATGTCAGTCTACAACGTTGCTACAAAAGCGCATCCACCCCCCCCCCCCCCCCCCTCGACCCAATTCCTTTCTTAAACAAACCCTTACTGCGTCCAATTAAATTTTTTTTTTTTGGGTGATAGGGAACTAAATCCCCTCTAACATATTGACGACGCGATCGTTAAAACCCTCTCAACTCTCGGGTTTGTGAAACTTTGTTCTAAGGCATTCTTCAAACTCTACAGGTCCCGAGCCGTCTACATTTCTTTTATCAGTCCACTACATTCAACGTTATTTTTTGCGATTCTGCCTCGATGGAGTGTAATGGAAAATCCCCCCGACGCACGCCCCCCCTCACACGAACCGTCTCAATTTATTATTATATTTATTTACCCTGAAACGTTCCTTTATTTGGTAGCAATTGTCTTATCATGAATAACTCATTCCGGGGTGCCGAGGATAAACTAATTGCCTATATTGTAGCGAATAATTGATCGTGTAGCGCTTGGGTTGTCATTGTTCGACTTAGCTGTAAAAAAAAAAAAAAAATTATACATTTGTCTTTTTAATATCCTAACATCCTTGATCCACAGCGATGTCATACATCCCTGGCGATATAGATCATTTTATATTTACATTTGAAATAAGGAAAGGCATCATCGATGCTCTTGAATGCCAGTATATTACAATGTCGAAAAAGCGCATTATCAGAGAAAGGATTTTACATTTGTATGATGCAACTAGAGAACGAGCGTCTGAATTTATCCCCACTTACGCGGTATACGGTATCGCAAAAAAATATTTTGAAGAATTGGGACTTGAATCATTTAAAAAAATAAGAAATAAGGTAGAAACGGTTAGAGCCCCCCGGGGCATTAATTTGATGGAATGCTGATGTAAGACATCAATCATTAAATCAGAGTACCACCAATCATCTAATAAATATCAATACTATATCAATCATTCGAAGATTAAAATGGGCCACATTAGGACCGTGGATAGAATTCTTGACGGTAAACCAACGGGAAAGAGACCAACAGGGCGGCCGCGACGGAGATGGGAGGATAATGTTAGGTTGGACCTCGAGAAGATCTGATCGGATGGTCGATCGTGGAAGGAGATGGCACGGGACAGGGAACAATGGCGAGGTCGAGTCAGTAAGGTCATGAACTTTTGGGTTCCTACAGGCCAATAAATAGTACTATATCAATCATTGGATTGATCGATATGAAATATTTTCTACTATCCAATAAACCAGAATGGGGATCACCAGCATTAATTTGAATAATTGACCATCTCAATGAATGGATTAACCGGCATGGAATATTGTTTCCTATCCATTAAATCAAAGTATTATCAAGGAAATAAGAACACAATTTCTGGTTGCTTCCCATAAAGAAATCGAATCCCGTGCAATAGATAAGAGATTATTCATAAAAAGAAGTAATAAAGTGGGAACGTACAAATCCCTGGAGAATGCCAGCATTAATTTGATGGATTGGCGACATCAATCATTGGATTGATCGCCGTACAATATTGTTTCTTAACCATTAAATTAGGTTATCATTAATTCTACATAAATAATAATAATCGAAAATACCAGAAAACAATTTGGCCTTCTACTTTTTTATTTACTATTGATGGTTTTATTCCCACGACAACTTTGAAAACATAAATATTTATATTAACCTATCCGTATCGCCCCATTTTTTAATTTGACTACTATGAAGTTCTCTCTTGTATCATTTCAGAGGTGTACTACATGTACACTGTTACCCAGGCTCATCTGGTTTAGTACACCTGAAACAAATGTAAGCATTTATATGCAGTGGATATAAATATATGCTCCAGAATATGCACAGCCATCGACACCGTTTCTTTCAACCCCTATTTAAGTTAATACAATAAGAGATACGACCGGATATGCCTAGGGCAGCGTTGTCTAATAGGACATTAGACTGTACTCACATAAAACTTCACGGCGTGCGTAACAGTGATGGCAATTTGTGCTTGGAAAGCTGAGTGAGTTGTTCATCTTTCTCATTGCTAATGGGTTTTCTGGTAAATATACCATAAACCTGTATCCACGCGCAAAGACTAGTAAATACTCTGTTTGCCCATGAATAATTTGATGTGTTGATCAATCTAAATTGAATCAACATAGAAGAGTTCATGTTAAGTGATTCCAATCAGTGTGTGGAACGGGCTTAATGGGTAAGTATTTGAGGATCGGAGTTTTTACATGTAACGTCTACATATACTCCAACTATGATACTTTCACTTTATACTTCTTACACGGGATATCAAATATTTGTTTCAAATCGTTCAGATGACTACCCACTGCGATTTATCCCATACATCTATAGATCGCACCCGTGCGTAGACACTCTACATTTTAAATTGTTCCACTGATCTGCTCCCTCTACCCTTTCAACTATTCGCCTTGTTGATTAAGCATTTCTCCTTCTCTGTGTAATTTTATTCATGTTCTTAATGATTTCCTGCACACGCATACTACTTTTTCGTTTCAAAAATTTCTGATTTACTCACACTCACCCTTTCTATCCTTGTTCCTACTTTTTGTCGTATACAACTTTGCTGGCTTTCGGGTGTCCGAGTTCTAAGGCGATTTGAAATATAACTTAAGTGAATAGTGACATCCCCAAAATATATGTAAAACAAAATTAAAATAGTTAAATTATAAAAGAGATGATTGAATTTCCATTGAATAACAATTGCCACCTTAAGCCAAAGTAAGGATTTAACGGCTAGTAATAACCATAATGGATAATATATCGAATACACTTAATGAACATTTAATTTTAATTATATAATACTAGAAGAAAGGATGTAGTGAAGGACAGTAATCAATATATTAACATAAATGCTAAAATATAAGGAAGTCGAATAAAATTCCATTGAGAATTAATAAAAATCATAGCTGTTTCCCAATACTATCCTCGAATACATTCTGTCAAACATCTTCAAGTCAAGGACGCACAACGGCGTAACATCTTATGTACATTGATCATCTAAATTGAAAGTTGGGCATTGCCAGAGGAGAAAGACACTGGAGCGACATAACACTGGATCGGCAATCAGTCCGAAGAGAGTGACGATTTTGCCTTATCTATTTGTTTTGGGACTCGGTCGGCCAATACGTAAATTACTGCGAACGATACGGAACTCTCTATTGACAATGAGGTCAATTAACTGGCCACCAGCACGGTATATAGATGTCGATTGCTGTCGTCCTGAAACAATTGCTATCGTAAGAAAAGGGAGAAACGAATACCTTTAGTTGGATGCTCTGTCCGATCAAGAACAACATTGCTGTACTGTCAACCACCAGGTCGACCCATTAGAGGGGCAGCTAAGAGCCTCCTGGGAGAGGGAGGAGGTACCCGAGATGAAGTAGCGCCTAACAGAAGTAGAGAGGAGGGCAATGACCCATTTTGCGGACACGCACCGGCGTTTAGCAGAAGGACGCTTCGAGGTGGAGATACCGGTCAAACACCACGCCGCCATTGCGACATTCCAGGGAAGCCGCCATCCAAAGGGTTCTGTCCATGAAGAGGCGATTCAGGCGCAACTCGGAGCTAGGCCATCAGTATATAGAATTTAGAAAGGAATACCAGGACATGGGCCACATGCAGCGGGTGATCGAAGAAAACGCAAATTTAGCGAAGAACCAATGCTGCTATCTACATCACCAGCCTTGCAGTCGGACCTCAGCTCAATATTCACCCGGTTCCGCAAGCATCCCATAGCGTCTGCCGCGGACATCGCCAAATTCGAGTCCAGCCGGATCACACCGACTTCCAAAGAATTGTTTGGCAGGACAACCCAGAGGAGGAGTACCAAACGGTCAAGCTAACTGTGACATGCGGAGCGGCGTCTGATCCATTTATGGCAACGCGTTATTTGGTCCAAATGGCTGAGGAGATCGAACAATCGGGTCCGGAGGCAGCTCGAATTATCAGAGAGGACTTCCACATGGACGATTGGAGATCTGGAGCGCTATCTGTGGAGAAGGCAATCCGGTTGGTGGGACAACTGACGGAGGAAGCTCAATTTTTCGCATATACCAATTCCACTCGGACGCCCACTCACCAAGTCCGAGAGACGGACACCGGAACACCGGTAGACCTCGAGCAGCGCAAGGCATCGTGCGACGTAATACAGCAAGAGGAGCTGTCCATTACAAGCAATCTATTCATCGATGACCAAAGTACCCTCAGGGTGGGCGGAAGACTAGAGGCAGCAAGGACGAAACACGAACGCCGACATCCACCAATCTTACATCGGCAACATCACCTGGCAAAGATCATCGGGAGAGATTTGCACTTGAGACGGATGCACGCTGGAGACCGGTTACGACTAGCCGCAGTGACCTTCCGGTACTGGATCATAGGGAGTCGACTTGTCCAGAGGGTCATCGGGGAATGCACGGTTTGCGGTCGTCACAAGGGACGGCTGCTAGCTCAACAAATGCCGGCATTACCAGCAAGGCGGATTAATCCCACAAGACCAGTTAGTAACACCGGCGTGGATTATGGAGGTCCTATCAGCGAGCTGTCCAGCGAATCTTTCCTGGCAGCATTAAGGGGATGGTGGCGGAAGAGGAATGTTAGAGACGGAGCAGCACACGATGGCAACACTGGATGCGGCCAGCGCAGGCACTACTGAATGCAGCCATGACAACACAAATAATAACAAATGTCAACAAACAGCTGATCCTTTTCTTTTTATTTGTTTTTAATTTAATTTACTTTACTTTTTAATTATATAATTTTTTTATATTTGCTCGTTTCTCACTTCGCAGAGAGTGACGAATTTTCTTTATTATATTTTTTCCTTTTTCTTTTACTTTCGTAACTTGCTTTACTTAATTCACTAATTTATTCATTTCATCAATAAGATCAATAAGTCTTTACAAAATGAGGCGACTTTCTTTTATTTTCTCATTTCATCATCATCATCGGCACTACAACCGGGATCCGGTCTTGGCGTTATTTAGCAAGTCTCGAGGCTTGTTAAATTTTCCATAATAATTTATTTTTACGGGCAAGGTTATTAGCGTTGCGCCAATATTTTCTCATTTACCTGACCTACTAATGACGTATAATACTGTCCAGTTATCGTCTGTTCCATTTCCAAATAGTCAATACAGATAATAGCAAGTGCATCCCAAAACGCAATAGTCAAAAGCTTTCAACTGATTTCACCGTCTTTGTTCACTTTGAAGCGCGTTCGCCTTAAACAATCCACTGTTTTGGCTGTTCTTTCGTCTCGGGAGTGTAGTGGCGTATCCATGCTTTATCTACTGTTACTAATCTGCGCAGAAACTCATCTGGTTTGCGACGCATGCGATCCAAAAGTTCCCAGCTAAGAGCAAGTGCGGCACCCAACTCGCAGAAATTTTTTCATTCCCAATTTATTAAGCAAAATTGACACATGAAACAAATTGCAAATTGACAGATACCCAATGAGGAATAATGCCTACTAAAAACATACCATTAGCGATTCTACGAGCGACATCGTAGGCGTTTCTAAGGACTTATTGACCTACCCTCGTATTTACTTATTTTAACTTTTTTATTACTTCCACTTCTGGGACTCTTTCTTTATAGTGGGCCTATATTCCTAGAATGGGCGGCTGCAGCAAACCGGAGTGAACTGCCACCGGGACTGGTGCAAACTTAATCCCATGTGGTGGTTTATGGTGAAAATCCTTTCTACATTTTCATCAGATTGTGGACTCGTTTCCTGATTCCCAATTACCTGTTTCCGTCCCCTATGCGTATACTTATTTATCAACCTTTGTTGACTAGGTTGACTGGTATTGGGCGTGCTTGACGCCCTACTCAACCGATCTGAGGTTCAAATCACTCACATAGTTTGTTTGCTACATTTGCATAACCTACGATTTATAAAAGATTCCACTCTTTACTTTTTTACTTTGCTCTGATCTCGCTGTTGGGTGTTCTTTTCTATTTCACTCTATCTTTTTCCATTTTCTGTTTTCCTTCTTTAAATTTTACCTTTACCGGGACTCTTTCTTTATAGTGGACCTATAGCGTCTGCTACGATAATGAAGAACGTGTGATTCGAACTGACCCTATGACGATTAGAAGCACTAAAAATTGAACCAATGCTCAACACACCCGGCCACTGCCGCGTGTACGAATTTGATTTGTAAACTCAAGTACACTCAGCTTATGTGGAATTGTTATGTTATCGCTATGGTATACGGCTCTGGTGCTTTGCTTATTCGAGTTTCCTTTCGGTGTTTTTCACAATTTGCTTGTGCATTGTGTGTATCTGTTAGAAACGCCACACTACTCCTTTCTCAGTAACTTTGTTACGATCGTCGGAGCAGGCGAGTGTGCCGGTGCTCTATGCAGAAGTCGGGATCGTAGGAGTAAAGCCCTGTTTACTATGGGAGAGTGTGTGCTGTGTGTACAGATACCGTCGAGTTGTTGCTTTAATCAAGGATAGTGAAGACGGCGATTTGAACATACGTTGAAACGAGTGAGAAGCGAAGCAATGAAGCATCGGACTACTGGCCGTGTGTACGAATTCGATTTCTGTTCGGTGTTCTTCACTATTTGCTTGTGCATTGTGTGCATCTGTTAGAAACGCCACACTACACCTTCCTCAGTAACTTTATTACGATCGTCGGAGCAGGCGAGTTTGCCGGTGCTCTATGCAGAAGTCGGAATCGTAGTAGTAAAGCCCTGTTTACTATGGAAGAGTGTGTGCTGTGTGTACAGATAACGTCGAGTTGTCGCGTTAAGCAAGGATAGTGAAGACGGTGTGATTTGAACTGACGCTATGACAGTGGCTCCTCGATAGTACAGTGGTTAGTATACCCGCCTGCCAGGCGGGAGACCAGGGTTCGATTCTCCGTCGAGGAGCCTCTGGCGCAAAACGTATGACCTTGCCCGGAAAAAACAAATAATTATGGAAAATTTAACAAGCCTCAGGACTTGCTAAATAAGGTCAAGACCGAACCCCGGTTGTAGTGCTGATGATTTTATTATTATTTGCTTGTGTACTGTGTGTCTATCTGTTAGAAACGCCACGCTAGTCCCTCCTCAGTAAGTTTGTTACGATCAACTTCGTGTGCGAACGACGGAGCGAGGAAGAAGCGAGCGTGCCGGTGCTCTATGCGGAAGTCGTGATCGTAGTCATAAAGTTCTGTTTACTATGGGAAAGTGTGTATGTGTGTGTACACAGATCACGTCGGACTATTGCGTTAAGCAAGGATAGTGAAGATGGTGTGATTTGAACTGACGCTATGACAGTTAGAATCACAAAAAATGTAACCAATGCTCAACACATCAGGCCATTGCCGCGTGTACGAATTTGATTTCTAAACTCAAGTACACTCAGCTTAAGTGGAATTGTTATGTTATCCCTATGGTATACGGCTCTGATGTTTTGCTTATTCGAATTTCCTTGTGGTGTTCTTCACTATTTGCTTGTGTATTGTGTGTGTATCTGTTAGATAGTGTCTCTAACACGTCCATTGTGTCCACATTATTGGCTTCCTCTTCCTCATTGCTCCAATTCTCTGGGATGGTAAATCTATTCGTTAGTTCGTCTTGATATTCAGCTCTTTTGGGCAGGTCTTTCAGTTTATTAATGTGGAGCTTTTGCTCGTCTACCGTGACTACCTATGTGGGTTTGCTACGAGCCGACTTCTGATTTTTTCATTAGAAGATGATCGGAGTCGCAATCTGCTCCTCTATATCATCTTCATCATAATCATCATCATCGGCACTACAACTGGGATCCGGTCTTGGTCTTATTTAACAAGTCTGAGGCTTGTTAAATTTTCCATAATAATTTGTTTTTCCGGGCAAGGTTATTAGCCTTGCGCCAATCTATATGATCTTACGTCAAGTATATTCGAGTGGTATCTTTTGTCTATGAGGAACTGGTCTATTTGGTTACGCGTTACCCCGTGGCTTTATGGATTTGCTTGTACTTGAACATCGTGCTTTTCACTACTGTCTAACACGCAAAAAAAAAAACGAAAAACCCGGGAGCAAGGGTTATACAAAACAAAAAATTAAAAAACAGTAAATAAATTTGGAAAAAAGCCATGTTGGCAAATACAATAAAGTAAGTAAAGTTTTGTATCAGGGCCATACAGTGCAGCCCTTAGGTTAAGCTAAAATATAATTTTTCTTAATATATACAATATTGTAAAAAATTGTACAAAAAGACTCAATAAATTTACTGTTACTATTTCTTAACTCCACACCCCACACGCAACCTTACACCATTTTTAAGCTTATCCTTTCCCCAAAATGTTATCCATACTTATTATTATATAGGGTTTTCCAATAGGGACTTGACAACTTTGAATTTAATTCGTGAACGCGCCCTTTCACTAATCATCGAACTGTCACTGTTAATTTATTCAGTAAACTCAACATTTTCATCATGGTTAAGTACACGAACGAACAACGTCTGCAAATTATAAAAATTTACTACCGAAAAAAAGTTGTCAAGTCTCTATTGGAAGACCCATTATTAATAATTAATTATATAGATAACAATTGAATTGAAATAAATTTACTCTAGTTTTAAGTTAGTTTTTAAATTAGGTATAGCTGGTTTTAAACTGAATAAATTGGGTTACCGCATCAAAATTAAAAAAACTAGATTATGAATTGTTTCTTAATAGTGTGCTGATTACGAAAAACAGAAACCCAAATATTTGGGAAGAAGAGACTTATACTAAAATTTTCATTATCGGTCCTACCGGAAGTACAAGTTTTCTATAGAGATGATTCACTATACACCAATAAGCGGCTACCCAGTAATTCGTTTTTAACATGTCATTCAAAATCTGGTAATTTGTTTGCCAATTGGTATAAAATTTCCGTGTCTAAGGAGGAAGAAAATTCAAAATAAATAATTGCACGATACATGACAAATTTCCCAAGTTCAAACCTAAAAGGAACAAAAAACATTTCAAATTCGAGAAAATTGTAAGGTCCTGTGACTAAATTGAAAATCTATGAAATTGTGGCAAGAACAGTTCTTAACATTTATGTGAGATACACCCTTCTGGAGCAAAAGGGTTCTTGACTAAGTATACTGCGTAATCAGCACCCTCTCAGAACGAATTTATGGTAATTGATATGAAGTTTCTCCAGTTGTCAGCAAGTTTTCAAAGAAAATAAAAAATGTCAAAGGGTGATTTCATCCTATGTGTCATCCATCCTAGGTAGTTATCTAGACTAGTATTCTTTTTTCCAATTTTAAGCTTCACTTTATATGAACAAAGTATCAATGTTTGTGTTGTCCAAGTATTATAATTACTCAATGAGCAAATCTAAACTCGAAAAGCAAAAGCATTTCCGTAAGGCCTTGAGCGCCTTTAACAAGTTCCGCCTTACTGAACAACACATTTAAGTCAAACGTCACTTACCATTGAAATTCAGGAGTCTCTTGTGGCATTAACTCAAGGAAACCCGTAGAGACGTCACATCATCGCAAATTCTATTATTCCCCACTTGGAAGGTACAACGTTAACGTTGGACAGCTGACCTCGCAGAACACTTACATCTATCGAACATGCTCACGTGAATACACAACTTAATTAGTTTCTCCGTGCTCCATTTATATCTTTACTCTAACCACGGTAATCCAATAAATATTTTTTTTTTGATGTTCACCCATGAATCCAAATATCTTTAAATAGCTCATTGAGTTACAAGTCATCCCCACAGGCGACTATTTGAAATTGGATGGATACCGGAGAACTAGCCATATTGTCCCCATTTGCCTCGAACCAGCTAACTATAATAAATAATGATAAATTTCTTGGCTTTGGTGACTCAATCGACCGAAGTTGCTTTGACCGTATGCAAATGGAGTTAACCTGGCCGAAACAAATACAACATTTCCTAGAGAATGTTGAACTTTACTCATAGAACTTTCTTGTGAATTTTTAACTAGATAAATGGTACCTAAAATTCAAGATCTGACTAATATATAATGAAAAAGTAAATAAACAACGTATTTGAATGGTATATAATCCGGGGGAGATATTTGTTTCAATTTTAATTAATTATTAAGGATAATTATTCGTATAATTATTAAGCATCTACATTTAACTGAACTGCATAATTAATATAAATACAAGAGCACAACTTCAAAGAGGAAAACATATTGTATATTACCAATATTATAGTCGCAACACAGTACTTGGAAACCTATTCGGAATGTTCACATTCTACTTTGTTTATTAGCCTTGCAAACAAAGACATTATATCGAATAACCGATTTAATTTTAAGGTGAGCTACAAAACCGCTTATGCTGCATATAAAATAGTTTCCGACATAGAGCGAAATAAGTACAAGCATCAATGCACAGACGCCTGTCCCTAAACTTCGTATAACTTGAAGGGTTACACTACAAGTTAGTCCCTAAGTGTGAACCCATTGTATGAAGCCGTAAGATACAGATAAAAAAGCCGCGAAAGATACTTTTGGCCGCATGAACGAGGAATGTATTCACACACCTGGACATTTGCCTATATTAGCATCTTTATTTTAACAAACATGTAGGAGCTGGTTTGACCACAGTAAAATGTCATGACAAAAAACCATTTAATAGTAACCAAATTGACACCAGACTACAAGTTTCAAAATAAATTGATTCAACTTAAAGACGAAATCAGTTCCGATCTAGATGGCCTCTCCGATATATTCCACCACTTCCCACACACACCTTGCCTTAGACAACAGCGTTGATACAATCAATTTCAGTAAGACCTTCAATAAAATTTCGCAGAAGCTCATACATTTCGAATTATCTGCCCTTAGCTTCGGACCTGTTTTGACTAAGTGGATTTCATCATATCTGAGTAATCTGTTTTACATTGCACGTTTCAGATCTGTCCTATCAAAATCTTTTTTGTCCTTGTGAGGTGTCTTTGAGGGCAGTCATTTAGGCCCCCGCCTTTGATACTCACTATATATGGCGCAAGGCTAATAACCTTGCCCGTAAAAATAAATTATTATGGAATATTTAACAAGCCCCGAGACTTGCTAAATAAGGCCAAGACCGTATCCCGGTTGTAGTGCCGATGATGATGATGATGATAGATGACGTTGATCTGATTACCAACCATTCTTGAATCTCTCTTTATGTTGACATTACTAAACTTTTGAAAAGGCCCACTTCTCCTTTATTTCTTCCCTCCTGCAAATATACTCCAACAACTTTTCGGTTTTATGTCAGGGCAATTGGTCGGCACTTAAGGAGCGAAACCACATTAGACGGTTCAAAAAATCGATGTTTTTATTACTAAAATCATTAATACACATATTCAGAAATACGCTCAAATAACTAAAGTCTTTCGAAGGAAAGATTATAATGACATCCCATGTCTGCGAGTTCCGCGGACTCCCGAGAATTCTCAAACTCTGCTGTACGCAGGACTTACCTTGGAACACATCAACTCTAACGAAGAGTTCATTATAGTCAAGGATGCGCAAAAAAAGGCGAACTCAATTGGTGCTTGTTTCGAAGCAGTGTTTAGATTGAACGAATCGGATCATTCTAACCTTGACCTGGAAAATAGGGCTCTCCAAAAACATATTTCGCTACGCAATGAACTTAACAATTGGAGTCGCTTAAGTCTAAGTTTTACTATCTTTAGTGAAAATAATAGAGCGGATTCCCCACTTAGAAATCTAAACACTAGTATATTTAAACACAAAGAAAAACTCACAGACATTCTTAGATCCATTAAGAATAAAAAATCTTCTGGAATAGATAGTATTCCAATCGTTGTTCTAAAGCATTTACCTCTTGAAGTAGTGAAGGTTTACACTATTTTGTTCAATAATGCTCTAAATAATGCATATTATCCAACCCAATGGAAATCTGCAGTAGTCCATCCCATCTTCAAAAACGGCAAGGACAGGAGCAATCCAGCCAATCTTCGTTCGATTAAATTGCTTCCGAACATCAGCAAGGTATTCGAGAAAATTATAAATAAAGCATTGACTAACTGGTGTGAGGATAATGGTATTATTCCGAACAACCAGTTTGGTTTTCGATCGCAACATGACACAGTTCATACTGCGACAAAACTTGCTTCCGGCATACAGTGGAACAATGCGAAGCGACAATGCATGGGGGCCTGTTTGGTTGATTTTGAAAAGGCTTTCGACACCGTATTGTTAGAAGGGCTGGTATATAAGTTATCAGAGCTAGGTATGCCCGAAAATTTATTATACATTATCTACGATATGATAATGGGTAAACAATTTGTGGTGAAATGTGGACATATAATTTCTAACAAGACTTTCCACATCAAAAACGTCCTACAACAGGGAGCAGTGAATTCTCCCATTTTATTTAACATTTACTCTAGTGATCTAGTGGGTTCTCTCAACCATGCAATTTCATACGCCATCGGCATTGTGGTGTATAGATCTGGAGAGAAGATTGATGTCATCAATAGACTTCTGCAAGATGATTTCAAGAAAATCAAACGTTTCTACGACGACTGAAAATTAAAAAAAAATGTCCAGAAAACAGAAACTATCCTTTTCAGAAGGCCCCTGTCCAGTGTATCAAAGGATACAAAACGGAATTGGAAAACGTTTTCCAATGCAGGAAGTAATAATCTTCCCCTACAAGTAAAAACTGTAGTCAGATACCTGGCAATCTGGCTTGATCAGTATCTTTACTTTGATAAGCATACAGCAGCTAACAGCGCATACGCAATGACACGAAGTCTCTTCGGTAGTAGTCTTCTGGGCCCCAAAATGAAAATAATTTCATACTCGGTATTCATCCGACCAGTATTAGCGTATAGCTGCCCGGTAAGGTATAACATATTCCCATTCTACATGGAGAAGTGTCGGGTGTTCGAAAGGCGGTGTCTCCATTCCTGCCTCGGAATGTGTAGAACCCCAGAGTCGCAATATACGAAATCATCATCATCATCATCATCGGCACTACAACCGGGAGCCGGTCTTGGCCTTATTTAGCAAGTCCTGAGGCTTGTTAAATTTTCCAGAATGATTTGTTTTTTCTGGACAAGGTTGTAGCGATTCTAACAGATACACACAATTCACAAGTAAAAATAGTGAGGAACATCGAACGAAAGAAATCGAATAAGAAAAATACATCAGAACCGTATACCAAGCGAAAAAATAAAAATAATTCATACCAGTGGAATATAGTCGAGTTTGGAAATCAAATTCTAAACACGGTCAGTAGCCTGATGCTGCACTGCTTCGCTTTTCAACCGTTTCATCGTCTGTTCAATTCACCTTCTTCTCACTATCCTTGCTTAACGCTATAAGGTCATTAGTCTTGCGCCAGGGGTTCCCCGACGGGGAAACGAACCCCGGTCTCACACGTGACAGGCGGGTATACTAACCACTATACTATCGAGGAGCCAATATATGAAATACTACCCCAATAAAGTCCTGTATGACAAATCAGGACTAAACAGAATAGATAACTTAATTATCGAGATTATCCGTGGTCACACAACAAGGGCAATGTGCAATGAATATTCTATCCCAATGATATGTATATGGAGAGTACTCTCCAGAATGGATTTGTGGCGTCTCTAACAGATACACACAGAACACAAAGCAAATAATGAAGAACACCGAACGAAAATCGAATAAGAAAATACATCAGAGCCGTATACCACAGCGATAACAAAACAATTCACATCAGTGGAATATACTTGAGTTTTAAAATCGAATTCAAAATTCGGCCAGTAGCCTGATGTGTTACGCTTCGGTTCAACTTTTGTTGATTATAACTGTCATAGCGTCAGTTCGAATCACACCTTCTTCACTATTATTCCAAACGCTATAGGTTCATTCCCCGGAAGCGTTCTCTTTCTTGGTTAAAAAAGGACTTATCCAAGACAAACGTGAAGTCCCTATTATTTACCACGCTTTCCGCGGTGCCAGGGATAAACGAATTCTCCCCGATAACGATATCTCTAATTTTCCAGATCACCTGTGTTTTAGTATGGCGATCGGTGAAACAGATAAATCAATAAAAGATCGATCCCATCCCAACTGGTGGTGGATTAGTGATGAAGAAAGGACTATATGTACGTCCCCAAAAATAGTATGCCTCTCAGACGCACCGCTTTACTTCCCCCTATCCCCAATTCCCAATTATGTTTATTTTTTTTATTTTTGTTTTTAATTTATATATGTAATTAAAAAAATATATAAATAATACATGATATAGAAAAAATTGAATAAATTTTATTGTGACATGTTATAAAAACACTAGTTATTGTATGCCGAAAGGCATAAGAAAAACAATAGATTGATAGTGTATAATTTAGAGTGCTTGCGAATAGCCAGTAAGTTAATGTAAGAATGATATTTGTAAGATAGAAGTTAACATTTAGTCTTAAGTAAAATATGTAATTGAATTGTTAAATAAATGTGGATGTAAAACAAAAACAAAAAACAAAAAAACAACGTGTCAAACATCACCAGGTCCTCCTCAGAAAAACTGGATTATCTTTTTAGAGCCAGGAAATATTTTATTTCGGCCCAAATTTTTCTTCTGTATAAGCCCCAAATTAGAACGGTGCTTGAATATTGCCTCAACTCACTTGATAGCATACAGATACGAGCGATCTGCCTGATCGGGCACACGGCGCTGACGTCGGGACTACAGTCGCTATCACACCGAACGCGCATAGCTGACCTCTGTCTGTTTTACAGATATTATCACGGGTACTGTTCTTCGGAAATTCATGGTATTGTTCCTCGCAATGCAGTTTATATGCGCTCCACAACGATCACGGATCGCACCACTTTGCAGTTCATCTCCCGACGGCGCGAACATCTCTGCTTCAGAACTCGTTCCGTTAAAAGAGAGAGAAAACTGCGTAATTCACTCCCCGCGTGAGTTTTTTCAGAACATTACAACCTGCAACAGTTCACAAAGAACTCCAATAGTTATATGGTAGTGTGGGGGTTCTCTATACCACATGGAGAACCAACCCACAATTTCATACCTTATTTCGACCACTTTCAGCGCGTCATTTCTACCCGTATTCCCCTTATAAGCTATTCCACCTGAAAAACATGTTTTTCAAAAGGACGCATAGCTAAACTCATTATACTATGCAGACAATGCATAATTGAGTTTAGCTGCCTTTCTGCCATACGGCAACTCCATTTCGCTAACCAATGAGATTTCCACCGGAAATCGCATTTCATGGCGGTTAGCAACGACATAGTCTGACCAAACGACGCGGTTGCATAATCATGCAAGCGCTGAGGAAATTATCAAAGTATTTTAATTTAGTTCCCACGGTCAGATATCCCTAGCCAATTCAGCGTCCTATTCACTTTCCCCAGACACTCCATTCGCTGAGGATCAATGATTTCTTTTCGCAGGTGAATAGCACCAGCTACATTTTCCTCTCCTCCACAATTCTGTCTCCCTACAGGTCAATGCCCGCTGAGGTCACCACATTCACCGAATTGGTTCAGTGGACTACACCCAAAGTTGCATTGATTCATGCACACACAACCAAACCCACCCCGAGATAATAGTGTGGGGGTGAAGAAGTATGTGTGCCAAAACACGGGCACGGATTCACTTTCTTTCCCACACCGTCACTGAATAAATAATATCAAAAAAAAATCCATACACAAAGGAAAGAGCATGAGAAATTAGAAGGCACCGATTTAATTTAGTTGTTCGTTTTTTATTTTCTCTTTATTTGTTAATATAATGGTGTCTTTTATTTTTACATTAAAATAAATTATCACTAGATTTAAATGGAAGGACTTGTACTTGTACTTACACAGGAAATGATCACGACACAATGTAACTATTGAAAAAGTACGATTTGGCCAATAATACACAAGGAACTAAAAACATTTTAAGAGTACTGCGACGAGTATGTTGGATGGCGTTTCAGATACTTGTGGGCGGCGTGACCTAGCACGGTAAAGTATGATTAGCGACTGAGTCAATTAGGGATGAAAAATCAATTTTGAATTCGCGCAGCTATTAGCCAATCATCATTGCGCTCTTCTCGTGACTCTTCTCATTTGCATGGCTCAGTGAGGTGAATAATACTCGCGCATCATTCGACAGTCGCTGGACATGCGAAGGATGAAAAGAACAAAAGAAAGAGCGCAATAACTTCGGGGTTGGCTTAGCTTGTGCGCTGGTATCAAATGCAGTTTCTGAGAATGACCTACTACCCTAGTGTAATGTCTGTGGTGATCTCAGAGAGCATTGAGCCGTAGGGAGACAGAATTATGGAGGAGCGGAAATGTGGCCGGCGCTATTCACCCGCGGAAAGAGATCATTGATCCCAAGCGAATGGATGATCTGCGGAAAAGCCGAAGAGACTTTATCGTGAGAACTAATTAAATATTTTGATAAATTTCCCAGCTGTTGCATGGTTATGCAACAGTGTCGTCTGATTCGACTTGTTGTTGCTAACCGACATGATGTGATTTCCGGTGGAAATCTCATGGGCTAGCAAAAATGGAGTTGCCATATGGCAAAAGGTAGCTGAAATCAATTATGCATTATCTGCATAGAAGAATGAATTCAGATATGCGTGCATTTGGAAAACATGATATTTCAGGTGAATAGCATGAACGGTGGGATAGGGGTTGATGTGACGCGCTGTTAGCGGTCTAAATTAGGTTAGGATTGTGGGCTGGTTCTCCATGTGAAATAGAGAACCCCCACAGTAGCACATTGTGTTTCTGTTCTCTCATTCTCCCATCTTCGTCGACTATCGAATTAACCGAAGTGTTCACCACATCTCGTGGCACATGAGAGAGCAGAAGCGTTAAGATGATCTCTATTGGTTGTCGGTGTGCAAAAATTAAATTACCCTTCTTCATCCCTTTTTCAGTCAGTCGATATCCAACTACTGTCGTGCCCACACACGTTTCGCGAGTCACCAGCACATAAGTCAAATTACCAATTACTACGGTCACAGTGTCGAGGAGGAAGTGTTTCATCTTGTCAAATATTCATAAAAATAAAAAAAATTTAATAATATTAATGATAAGTTATAAGTTAAGTAAAAAAATAAAAAAACAATACCAAAAAAAAAAAAAAACGGATTAACATCAAATCAACACCAGTGCATAATTATTTATTGCCTTCTCTCGGATTTACTACGGAACAATCGTTTGGTGCGTTTACAGTGTACAGTGTCGAGTTGGTGGGTTTTAAGTGAACCAAGTGCCCGTGTTCGGTACCATACTTAAACCCCCACAATAGCATCTCGGCGTGCCGGCGTTATAGGTTCGCTTCTCCTGAGAGAAGTGCAATAAGAGGAAGAAAAAAAACGAAATAAAGAAAAAACGGCCCCATATGGCAAAGAAAAAAGTTCTAACCCAACACGATAACGTCACGCGCGTTCTCGAAAATTGGACCAATTAAGAGTTGGTTGCTAACTCACCGTATTCTCTAGACTTGCCTCCCCCAGTGACTACTATCTGTTCCCAAACCTGAAGCGGTGGCCCCGGGGAAAGAGATTTAGATAGAATGAAGTTGTCACCGTGGAAACCGAGGGGTATTTCGAAGGGTTGGACCTTTTGTATTACAGAAAGGGCGTCGAAATATTGGAAAATGGCTATACCAAGTGTCTCGCACTAGAAGGCAACTATTTTGAGGAATAAATATAAGTTTGTCCAAAAAAACGTTTGTTTTCATTAAAAATCCCGGGACTTTTCAGTCTATATATGTATCATCATCATCATCGGCAGTACAACCGGGATCCGCTCTTGGCCTTATTTATTAGCAAGTCTCGAGGCTTGTTAAATTTTCCATAATATTTTTACGGGCAAGGTTATTAGCCGTGCGCCACTATTTATGTATACTGTTGTGGATCCGCCCTAAGCTGAGTGCTTTATGCGATTGTAAGGCCGGACCGGGCGTTACGAATAAAAGGCAAATGAATTCACGCCTTAATGCGAATCCTTACGAATTATGGCACGGAAAACGCCCGAACGATAAGAACATGGGAACTTTCGGAGAGACAGCATACACGTTGGATAAAACTCCCGGAAAAGGGAAGCTGGAACCGCGAGGAATGAAATGCATTTTCCTCGGATACGACGAATCGACTCAAGGCTATGGAGTATGGGCATCAAACAAACGAAGGGTAACCACGACACGAGACATCAAATTTACTGATACAGATACAAAAGCGGAAATACATAACGAATCGTCATCGTCTTCGTCAAATCTGAATCGAGATTCGAATCACAATCCCGAGGGAGTATCACTGCCGAATTTCTTTGAACCTCACCTAGATAGGGACCACGACGAGGAATCGAGAAATGAATCACAGGAACACGACGACCCGACGGGAGAAAGGGCGGAGACCACCGAAATGATCAGAAGAGCTCCGGGTAGACCTAGAAAGATTTTCACCGCGCCCGCGAAAATTGTATCGAATCATGCAAGAAGACGAAGATCCTCGCGGATCGAGCGGGGATGAGATCGACCGAACTTTCGAAGACGAGGAGTCGTACATCTCGGACGGCCTGGAGGTAAATTTAGCCAGTCTTCACTCGGAGGTCCCGTATCGGCAAGCATTGAACGGACCGGACAAAGAAGAATGGTTGGACACCATCGTCGAAGAAGTCAAATGCTTAATCAAGAACGATACATGGCTGATCGTGAATCGACCCAAGAATCGCAACGTGGTCGGATGTCAAATAGTTCTCAGGAACAAGTACGACTCGGGCGGCAAGGTCGAGGGAAGAAAAGCGCGACTCGTGGCTAGGGGGCTCGCGCAGCGACTCGGGATCGACTTTCACGATACCTATGCTCCGGTCGCTCGCCTGGGATCCATGCGCATGCTACTTGCGCTGGCGTTCAAGCACGACCTTAAGGTGCATCAGATGGACATCACGACCGCCTACCTAAACGGTACGATCGAAGAGGAAACATACATGAAATTACCCGATTTACTCGCAGGATGTTTACAGAAAATCGTCGCGACACAAGGCAAATCCGATATCGAGTCGCGCCAAGGAAATGCTGAAACAACTTCAGGGTGGCGAAAAGGTTTGTCGTTTGAAAAGGGCTTTGTATTCGTACGAGGGTTGCCTCTTATGTTTCGGGATTTGGCAACCCTAGTGTTGCAATCTGGCAATTGACAGCTCTGTCGTAAAGTTGGACATTTTTGGGGTTATACGCACTCAGAACGTTTTGACATACGAGCGCTATTTGTGTTGTTTACAGTAACTTAAAAAATTCATCTCGGCCCAAAAATGGAATTAAATCGTCAACATTTTCGTGCGATTATTTTTTACAACTTTCGGCGTGGATTAACTCAGCAACAGTGCATGGATGAACTTAATTCAATTTTTGGCGATGAAGCTCCATCAAGGACCAGTGTTGATCGATGGTATGGTGAATTCAATCGTGGTCGTAGTTCACTCCAAGATGAATTTCGTGAATGTCGTCCAAAATCAGTTGTTGTTCCGAAAACCATTGATGCTGTGCGCGAACTGATATTGGAAGATCGTCATGTGACCTATCGTGAGATTGAGACAAGCTTAGGCGTTAGTGGGACCAGCAAACATTCAATATTGCATAAACATTTGACTGTCAAAAAAATTTGTTCGCGTTGGATCCCACACAATTTGTCAATCGCCCAAAAAAAGGCTCGTGTCAATTGGTCGAAAGAAATGCTCAAAAAATACGGTCGCGGTGCTTCGAAACACGTCTATGACATCGTGACAGGTGATGAATCGTGGATTTACGCGTATGAGCCCGAAAGTAAACAGCAGTCGACTGTCTGGGTGTTTCAAGATGAGCCAAATCCAACAAAAGTTGTTCGCGCACGAAGCACTTCCAAGCAAATGGTTGCCTGTTTTTTTTCGGAAAAACTGGACATGTCGCAACCGTACCACTAGAACAACGCAGAACAGTCAATTCTGAGTGGTACACAACCATTTGTTTGCCAGTTGTCTTCCAAGAAATCAGGAAAACCAACCGCCGAAGACGGATCACTCTTCACCACGACAATGCGAGCTCTCACACATCGGTTGCGACAACTGCATTTTTGAGCACCCAAAACATCGATTTGATGGGTCATCCGCCGTATAGTCCTGACTTGGCACCGAATGACTTCTTTTTATTCCCGTACGTAAAAAACAAACTGAGAGGTCAACGCTTTTCGACACCTGAAGAAGCGGTTGCTGCATTCAGAATGCATGTGTTCGAGATACCTCAATCAGAGTGGCAAAAGTGCTTCGACAATTGGTTCAAACGCATGCAAAAGTGTATAGATCTTAATGGGGAATATTTTGAAAAACAATAAAGTGATTTTCGATTATCAATATTTGTTTTTGTTCTCTAATCCCGAAATATAAAAGGCAGCCCTCGTACAACATCATTAAGTTAGTTGTTAAGTTATCGCTTGTATTGAGCCAAATATATGAGGGTTCTGCCCTCACTAAACTTCAAATTAAACTATCAGCCCACCTCCTAGCTAGGTCTTTAAGTTGATAAAGGGTAAACTGGGTGTAAAGTAAAGTGTCACCAATGCAATTATAAATATTTTACAAGTTTTTCACGTCCGTTTTCAACAGTCGTATCTTGAAATATCGCATTCCCTCGTTAAATCATCACATAATACTCTCAATCTTACATTAGTCACTTAATCACTCAAATAAAATCGCAGTTCAAGGAAGGGCCGATGGTCTTAATGTTGGAATGCGTCATCAAAATTGGAATTTCCTGCATAGCCTCATCTTGCCAAACATAACAGATCAACGCATTACTCACCTGTGTTTCACAAGTAGCATCCAAGTATTTTGTAACTGCCCAACGACGCCATGAACGGCATTCTTAGGTTCGCCCCGGTGAACGAGAACATTGTATCTACATTAATAACCACGACATCTAGCGAATGCAACTGACTTCAATTTAACATACACTCGAATTCCTACACGCTGGCGCCCAGCATCTGTCTATCAGATGTCTCACCATAGAGATAGCAAACTGCCCTGGGCTATTTGCCTGCTAATCAGTTGAAGGAAATTTGCATGTTTTGTATTCCAGCGGCCGATGGCCACCTTGAGGCAATGGGGTTACGTTTGAAATGTTGTCACTGGTAGTGAGATGAGTGCTAATGACCAACTTAATTGAATATATTCAGAGAAATAGACAGGTACGGCCGATAAGGGGACAAAATAATACTGTACATGCAAAATGCATGTGCCGATAACGCATGAGGTAGTGAAACAGTTTACAGAAACTTGTTTAATTTATTCATACACTTATTGCAGCTGAACCCGTGCTTTTAGCCAACGCCAATATCCCTTGGGGAAGATTAATACCTATATATGGGCACTGGAATATCAGGAGGTACTTTGAAATGCTGATAATTCCATCAGTGAGCTTCTTTCGATGTCATATTTTTTATATTCGTAGAGATACAATTACCCTATCTTGATCAAAATCTGAACTAAATCAACCTTGAAATTTCTTAATGAAAAATGTATTTTCTAATTCACGGATTTCCTGTTGAGTAAATGGTTTGTAAAACTGTTTTTGTCTTTATCTGCGCCATATTTTGGCTTAGCTCTTATCAACAACTATTAGTCAGTGATAAGGTCATCCACTGATTCATTACTTAAACAGCCGTCACGGCCACCCCGACATTCCCTCTATTAAAATGGTAATCAATATTTGATATCTAGATTCTCCTTTTCTGATTAGATAACTTTAAAACTTAAGCCCCATACTGTTCACTTGTTTAATCTATTCTACGTATAGCTGTGGACGAAGCTATGGAATAAAAAGAAACAAACGGGGTAGTAATATATCTGTAATTGGCTTAAACAATTTATATCCCTCAAACAGCAATTGTTAGCGGCGTTCAATATACAGTCGCGAAAGATACACATTCGTTAGCCCTGCGCCAAAATGGAGGTCAAGGTCTGGAATTTTTTTTCTATTTTTTTTCCGGCGATTAGTCATCTATACGCTCGGGGTATTGTTTTCTCCAGTTGAAAATATTAGGTGACAAATTGTAGCACACATCGGATGTATGGGGGCAGATTTGTATTTATAACGTGTATAGTCTATTTTTAGCCTCACAGCTTTTCTGAACAATGCGTGTGTTTGCATGGAAGTGTTAATTATTAATTTATGAAAACCGAGGGATTTCACTCAGGACCAGAACACATGTTCCTCATACACACAAGACGTGTGACCGAAAACAACAACAACCTAAAAAACAACTGCTTTATGCAGATTGAAAGATCTGAAAGACCGTTGGAGTCGGCCAATAGAAGAAGCGTTCAGGGTACAGTATAACACAAGTGCAATCAATATAACAATAAGTTCTGGAAACTGTGTTTTCCATATGACAAAAGCACTTATTTCGATACAAACTGAAACATTATACTTTATATTGGGTCAAATTATAACCCTGACAGAATCATTTCAATTAATTTTAAGAGTTTTTTTCTGTGTTGGTATAACTATCATCTATTTTAAGTGTCATTTGTCAACAAGTTTGTTGTTAGCACTAGAAGGCATTAGTTTATCTCTAGTGCTGTCAGCAATTTTTTTCCATGGAATATTGAGCAAAGTTTATTTGGAATTTTGTCTTGTTGGATTTCTTGTACGGACGCGTGGAAAACGTAAAAAAAAAAGTCTATAGTCATTCTGTAATATCAAGAATTCTATTCTATTTACGGGCGTGTAGGAACCCGGAAGTTCATGACCTCACCGACTCGACTCCGCCATTGTTCCCCGTCCCGTGCGCTCTCCTTCCACGTTCGACCATCCGATCGGATCTCCTCGAGGTCCAACCTAACATTGTCCTCCCATCTCCGTCCCGGCCGTCCTCTCGGTCTCTTTCCCGTTGGCCTACCGTCAATAATTCTATGCACGGTCCTATCGTTCCCCATTCGCGCCAAGTGTCCGGCCCATCTTAATCTTCTCGACTTGATTACTCTCACTATTGTAGGTTTGCGGTATAGCTCTTCCAATTAGTGGTTGTGGAGTTTCCTCCATTGTACTGCCTCCTCGTCATATTTACCGCCAAAGATACTCCTTAGAACCTTATTCTCGAATACGCGGAATGTGTTTTCTTCCCATTTTGTGAGAGCCCATGTTTCGCATCCGTATAGAACAATTGGCATGATTATGGTTCTGTGGGGAGGAAGTATTGTGCCAGACACGGGCACTAGGTTCACTTCCATCCCCATTGTCCATTACCTGATCCACTGAACACCAGAAGACATCCGCTTGCCAAAAGATTAGAACGCACGTTATTCTCTGTCACTCACTGATTGTCCGCTGCAAATGATCTTCCAAGAATCCAAGAGTAGAAGAAAATGAAACGGACTGGTTTAATTTATTTCTATTTGTGTCTATTGTTTATAACTTCATTTAAGTTATTATTTATTTTTGGGTCTACATTAGTTGTTTTTTTCGATATGTAACCTTACATAAGTTGTATTTGGCGCGCGACACTGTTTAATTGATTTATTAATAGGTTTCATTGGTGGCACCGTTTCACTGGAGATTTGTTTGGTGAATTAAGGGTTTGGCACGTAAAACTTCGCGTGTGTAAACGCACCGTACCGTGTGCACGGTACGGCAAAGGGAAGAAGACCCGACCGACTCCTTTGATGATTGCAATAAGACTCAACGATATTCAATCGTTTAGGGTGAAGATCGTTGGTAGTACACATGTGTGTGTGTACATGGGTTCTTTCATGGACATACTATGACAACGAATCTGAAACACCAGGAAGGGGCATAATGTGCATCCATGAGAAGTGAATTCGGCTAAGCAAACAAGCCGAATCTCATTGGATGCTAATTGAGTTTGTGTTTGCTTATACTGCTGCTGATGGGAAGCAGATCCCAAAATATGAAAAGACAAAAGGAATCGTTTGGGTCTTTGTCTGAGATGTGCATTGCCGCTAAATAAATAGGAGGCAATGCAATGTGGAAATGTGCTAATGGGTTTTAGCTAGATTACCGTGAATTGGTGTTTATTGCATCGCTGCCGCTGTAAGTATACCATACCTATTTGCATTTGGTTATGCCGTAGGATTTAATTGGTGCAAAGAGACGCGATATGCGTATATTTGTTTTGGTCCCTTGGGTGTCGCCAGCCAATGTGTATGTAGGGAACATTGTTGTACACATGGCGCGGCTGGGAAAATAGACGGCGCAACATTTATGGTCCCTGTCATGACGATTCCATTGTATGCAAACCGAATCATTTTTTTTACAGGAATTTGTCTGGTACCGAAGGTGCCGAATTGGTTTGGAATTCCAGATAAGTAAAGCAAGAAATATTACGGAAAATTGTATGCGAAGAGATGCATGAAAAGGTAAGCGTTTTTTGACAGCGACTTTTTAAGATCATAGATTTGATCTATTGATGCGTGAAGCATTTTCAGGTACTAATGCGTTTGCATTAGTGAAGTTAGAAAATTGGCTGAATGTTATGGGGGTTTTACGGTAAGTAGACAGTGGGGTTTGGCGGAACCGCCACAGTTCTATAGGCACGGAGCTTTATATTACGTGATTGCAATTTGGATTTCAGCTGTGTACTGACTGCATGCCAACTAGCGTTGCCGGAATGAAGTCTTGTGGCGTCTCTAACAGATACACACACAATTCACAAGCAAAATAGAGAAGAGCACCGAACGAAAAATTGATCAAGAAAATACATCAGAGCCGTATACTATAGCGATAACATAAATAATTCACATCAGTGGAGTATAGTCGAGTTTAAAAAAATCAAATTCTAAACACGGTCAGTAGCCTGGTGGGTAACACTTAGGTAAAAACTTTTAGTGATTCAAACTGTCATAGTGTCAGTTCGAATCACACGTTCTTCTCCACTATTATTTCAAACGCTATAATTGGTGACCCCGACGTGATCTGTACACACAGCATACACTTGCCCATAGTAAACAGAACTTCACACAAGATCACGACTTCCGCATAGAGCACGGCCTCTGGCGTTTTCTCGTTCTCTCGTTCGTCCGCCGTTCGCATACAAATGTGATCGTAACGAAGTTACTGCAGAAGGAGTGGTGTGGCGACTCTAAAAGATACACACACAATTCACAATCAAAATAGTGAAGAGCACCGAACGAAAAATCGAACAAGAAAATATATCAGAGCCGTATACCATAGCGATAACAAAAATAATTCACATCAGTGGAGTATAGTCGAGTTTAAAAAAATCAAATTCTAAACACGGTGAGTAGCCTGATGGGTAACGCTTAGGTAAAAATGTTTGGTGATTCAAACTGTCATAGCGTCAGTTCGAATCACACGTTCTTCTTCACTATTATTTCAAACGCTATAGTCTTTTGTTAATTTCCTTTGACATTTCGTTACTGGCCGCCAGTATCGTTCCCAGATATTTAAATTCTTTGACATTTTCAAATATCTTGCCCCCGGCGTTTATGTGTGTTCTCTGAGGTCCACCTGCTCTCACCGTAATCATGTATTTTGTTTCGTCTTCATTTATTTCTAGGCCCACCTCTTCTGCCGCTTGCATGATGATTTCATAGTTTTTAGTAACAGTTTCTATGTTAGATTATCGCCCAGAACGGCGATGTCATCCGCATATGCGAGCACTTGTGTGACCACGTTCAGGGATGATCCGGCCATGTTGTCATCTTGTACCTTCCTGATGACATACACGAGCACAAGGTTAAAAAGACACGGCGATAGACCATCTCCCTGCTTTAGTCCGTCTCGGATTTCAAATGGTTCTGAGAAGTGGTTTTCTATTCTAACTCGCCCTTTGTTTTCGTTCATGCACATTTTAATGAGAGCGGCATATTTTTTTTTTGGGTTCCCAGCTCAACAACAATATGGTACAGTCTTTGCCTTGCGACTGAGCCGTAGGCTTTTTTTAAGTCAACGAACAGTTGGTGGACCGTATCTCTCCGTATTCCCACTTCTTTTCCAGTAGTTGCTGTTTTATTATTTTCTGCCAAGTAGAATTTGCACAAAGTAGTTTAGGGAAATTAGCTACTTGACGATTTGTCTTCCCTTTACAGGTAGAAAGGGGAAATTTGCGAAAGGGAATTAATGGGTGTTAGGCGAGGACATGGACGCGAGGTTCTTAACAGACCGGTTCCTACGGAATCCGCATTGGTAGTCTCCCAGTATTTCTTCTGCGTACGGTGTGATTCTCGCCAGAATGACATTTGTTAGCATTTTGTATGTGGTTGGGAGCAATGATATTCCTCTGTAATTTTCGCAGTCAGATCTGTCGCCTTTTTTGAAAATGGGGATGACTATTGAGGCTTTCCATTCTTCCGGAGTGACTTCCTTATCCCATATTGTTTTAACCAGTTGGTGGATCTTTCGAGCGGGTGGCTCTCCTCCATGCTTCACAAGCTCTGCCAGCATGCAGTCGACTCCGGGAGCCTTGTTGTTTTTCAATCGATTTATTGCGTCTACAATTTCGTTGAAAGAGAGCTCTGGGTTCTGAGGCTCGGCTGTATATACGTCTGGTGCGTTTATTTGTGGTTGATGGGTGCGCACATTGAGCAGGTTTTCAAAGTACTGCTTCCATCTTGTCACGACATTTTTTTTGGTTCTGTGACCAGACACCCGCTTGTGTCTCGAATTATTTGGGCTCTCCCTCGGTAGCCATTTCTAATTGAGTTTATGCCGGCATACATACCTCTGATATTCTGTGCTCTAGCATTTTCTATGATATTTTCGATCCGAGTGTTCTCTCATTCGCGTTTTTTTTTTTGCGTTTGAAAAGTCTCGTTGTCTCTTTCCGAATTTCCGGTTATCTTTCTGCGTTGACTTCATCATATTCTTCTAAGTGGATCACTCTGAGGCGCTTACGTTGTTCGATCTTTGCCCTGCACTCATCGTCAAAGCAAGGTTTGGACTTAATTGTTTTCTTAAATCCTAATACCTTTTGGGCTGTTTGTTTGATTGCGGCTCTGATCGATGTCCATTTAGTGCCCAGATTATTGGTTTCCTCTTCCTCACTACTCCCACCCTCTGCTCCTCTATATGATCTTACGTCAAGGGTATTCGAGCGGTGTCTTTTGTCTATGAGGAAGTGGTCTATTTGGTTACGCCGTCGAGTGATATCTATGTGCCTTTATGGATTTGCTTGTGCTTGAACATCGTGCTTTTCACTACCAGATCTTTTGAAGCTGCGAACGTGATAATTCGAATTTCATTATCATTTGAAACATCGTGTAGGCTTTTTTTACCTATCGTTGGTTGGAAGTTATCTTCGTTTCCAATTTTCGCATTGAGGTCCCTGAGGAGGATTTCAACATCGAATGATTAGATCCCATCAAATACTTTCTCTAGGGTCTCGTAGAACGTGTCCTTCGTTTCTTCGTCGGGAGATTCTGTTGGGGCGTGTACGTTTATAAATACATAATTGCGACGATGTCCATTTTACCAGGTGTACCGGTGTGAAGTGAGCGTCAAGATACAAATGTATCGATAGGGAACGTTTGTTGTGAACGAGCCCATATTTTTTTTTATTTGGTTGGTATAACATCTGTCAATCATGCTCTATCGGAAGCAACATGCGAAAGATGGTTTAAGCGGTTCGGAGATAATGATTTTGATGTGCGAAATGAAGAACGTGGAAGACCACCAAAAAAGTTTGAAGACGCCCAATTGCAAGCAATATTGGATCAAGATGACACTTTAAATCAAAAACAAATGGCAGAAATGTTAAATGTTGCACAACAAACAATTTCTGATCGCTTAAAAGCTATGGGAAAGATCCAAGAGTGTGGAAACTGGGTATCACATGAATTGAATGACAGGCAGATGGAAAAGCGACACACCACGTGTGAAACGTTTCTTCTACGACACGAAAGGAAGTCAGTATTGCATCGAAATATGACTGGTGATGAAAAATGGATTTATTTTAAAAATCCTCAACGCAAAAAATAATGGGTACATCCAGGAGAAGCGTCAACATCGACTGCAGAGCCTGATGGGTTCGGAAAAAAGACAATGCTCTGTGTTTGGTGGGACCAGAAGGGGGTGGTGTATCATGAACTTCTAAAACCTGTCGAAACTGTTGATGCGCAACGCTACCGACAACAAATTATGAATTTGAACCACGTATTGATCGAAAAACGACCAGAATGGGCCACAAGACGCAGAAAGGTAATTTTGCTGCATGATAATGCTCCGAAAACCCGCCATAGAAACAATAAAAGCTCTCGGCTGGGAAGTGTTGCCCCACCCGCCGTATTCACCAGACTTGGCTCCTTTAGACTACCATTTGTTTTCATCAATTGGACACGCTTTGGCTGAGCAGCATTTCAATTCCTACTAAGAAGTCGAAAATTGGGTCTTCGAATGGCTTGCTTCAAAAGACGACCGGTTTTATTGGCGTGGTATCCACAAATTGCCAGAAAGGTGGTCGAAATGTGTAGAAAGCAATAGCCAATACTTCGAATAAAATGTTTTTCACTTTCTCATTTAAAATTAGTGTTTTATTTTAAAAAAACAACCGTCTGTATGGCGCCTGGTTTATATAACGTTCGAACATTCCACGTCCCGACGCGTATATCCCGCTTTTTCCGTTTTTCCTTCTTCTTCTTTTTGCCGAGTCCGTGTTTTCTTGATGATTTGTTCCCTTATGGTAGTGTCGGCTCATCACACCTACGGTGTAATGTCGAGAATAAGAACATTTATTTGGTAAGGCTCAAAAACATAAAGTAGTATCTATAGTATAAAACATCGACTTTATGGTGAAAATTATGTTGGAAAGTCTTCACTAACTTGTACAGGAACTGTCGTTTTCTCACGAATGAGTTCACTAGATTTTAGTTGATGTTTTGTACACGAAAGGCATCCCATCACGGCGTGTTCCTTTTAGCTTCAGACACTATCTTAATGTCATCAAATTTTATGAATTTGCAAAAGTATCAAGACAAATCGGGCCATTGGCAAGCCAACTGAAATGATATGTACTTCTGTACATAGAGGCGAAAATTGCAGTTCGATTTATGCAAACTCTCGTTGCACGCAAAAACCGTCACTCAAATAGTTCCCCGTTGTCTGTTCATGATGCAGCATTTAATTCTCCGGAAGACATCACAAACCATAGTGCGTCAATTCTCAAAAAATACCATAAACCGCACGATTTCTTAGGTTATACTAAAAATGACAACGTGTCAATTCCTGGAGAATACCAGAAGCCACAGCATGTTAAATTATTAGACGACGCCACAGCTACAGCGCGTTGAATTGTTTGGAAAGCTCTATAAGCCGCCACAAACCGCAGTGTGTTGAATTGACAGACGAGACCACAGCCACAGCGTGTTCAATTGTGTGGAAAGTTCTAGAAGATAACAGAAACCATACCCATGAACCTATAAAAGGAGAACGTGGCTGCATAGTGAGTTCAGTGGGCGCACAAATTGAGACAACTTTAATATTACGTTGAACGAAAAACTCCACCAACTCTCTCTCCCCACTGACAGGAACCTAACGACGGTTGAGATAAATAACGCTGCAACTCGACTTCACGAGATTCTAGTTGAAACTTCTGAGACACATGTCCCGAAGTACAAACTTGAAAAGAAATCATATTCCCCTTGACGACCTCACTCTTCATTTAATTCGGGAGCGTAAACAGCTCTGCAGAATGAGATATCGTCACTGCTTCACACAAGAGGAGCTATTATTTCGATCCATCATTCACAATATCGGCACACTAATAAAATTGAGAATCCAAAACAATCGCACCCGACAACTAGAAAACAAACTGAAGGGTATTCCGATGGACCAGAACGTTTATAAAAATGTTAAAAAGATATGTGGCACTTCTCGTATCACTGGGCCAATCATACACAAAAGTGTTATTGTTAATAATGACACCAATAAAGCAAATATCATTGCAGAGACCTTTGAAAATAATCACAAGCTCACTCTCGAAGATGGCGAGCCGGATACTCATGCGATAATTAGTTCAGAGGTTCACAATAAATTAGACATCTTCAATGATCCAATAGTTGTCTTCAACACAGCTAACAGTGCATACTTCGATGACACACGTAATAACAGTCACGGTTTCGTCACACCAAACACCCTACAGAACCTAGTTAAATCTCGAAACCCCAAGAAGTCACCCGGTATCGACAACATTTCATACCACTCGTTGCGAAGGCTTTCTGCTTTATTCTTTATAAAGCTCTCCATTCTGTTCAACCATGCCTATGTTACGGACTTCGCGTCCATGCCCTCGCCCGGAACCCACTAATGCCTGCAAATTTCGCCTCTCTACCCGCAAAGGGAAGAAAAATCGTCAAGTAGCTAATTTGCATAAACTACTTTATGCAAATTCTACTTGGCAGTAAAAAATAATAAAAATAGGTGTTGGTGCCGAATAAAAAATAAAATGTCAACGGCATGAAATATCAGACACTAAGCTAAGCTAGAGCAGAGTAGTGCTCCTCAATGGAAAAACCAAATCAAAAGAAAAACTTAAAATAATAAAATTAAATAAAACAATTAGTGGAGATACTCCAATTGCAAGACCGAGTGCACGAGTGCAATATCCGAAGTGCAACCGCACCGATTCCACTGCAATTCATTGGAACAATAATTGTCAGCAATCAAAAACTAGCTGAACAGGAGAGCACAAGACCAACGCCCCCTGCAACCTGTCACTAGTGACCAGACCAGCTACAGCGGCCGCTCCACTGTCGACCAAGTAAGTTCATTTACTTTTGACTTACTTCATTTACATAATACCCTAACCATATTAAATTTAAATTGTGAATATATTACATAACACCTACAACATAGGGTACTTTCCCCAAACTTGGAAGCATGCTGTTGTTTACCCAATAGCAAAAGTTAGGAAACCAAATTATCACCCCCCTCAAGCTATCGTCCTATTGCGCTCCTGACTTGCATCAGCAAAATAGATGAAAAGTTCGTATGCGAGAAACTAAATAACTTTATCAGTGCCAGGAACCTAATGCCCGATTTCCAATTTGGATTTAGAAGAGCGCACAGCACCACTATAGCTCTCAACATATTTCAAAACCACGTCTGCGTGCGGCTCATTAATAAGCCTGGACATTGAAAAGGCTTTTGACACAACCTGGATCGAAAGTCTCATTTATAAATTACTGAATACTGGTCTCAAAAGAACGCTGTGTAGTATCATCTACCAGTTCGTTCCAAACAGAACCTTCCAAGTCCGAGCGAATGGAAAGCTTTCTCGAAGTTACAACGCCGCTGCAGGCGTACCACAGGGCTCCATTCTAGGACCAATTTTATTTAATATCTACGCCTCAGATATTCCTCGCCTTGTGGACGGGAGATCGCCCAAATATGCTATGCGGATGACGTCCTAGTATACACGTCATCCAAAAGCCCTAAACTCGCAACAAATCGACTCAACCGTCACCTGGACGAACTGTATCAGTATTACAGTCGATGGAAAATCCGAGTTAACCCATCCAAAGCAGTAGCTATCATTCTGTGTAGTAAACACTCCCAACTTACTTCTCGATATTCACAGAATATCCGAATACAAATAGGAGGTACTACGATTAGACCATAGGACAGGATGAAATATCTTGGGATCATCTATTCTTCAAAGGGGCCTGGGTCGGTCTAAGCAACTGTACAACGTTTTGAAGTGGAACAACAAAGTTGACACCAAAATTAAGCTCCTCTGCTATAAGCAGCTAATTCGATCTGGAATATCGTACGCCTTTCCCATATGGTCTGCATATCTTCGGCGCAAATGGAAAGACTTCGAGTTTTCGAAAGAAAACTCCTCAGAAGATGCACCAACCACTCTAGAAGGCCTGACGGTCGCCATTACCCGAACTCTCACCTATACGAAGGTGCCTCCATTAGCCCTATCGAGGAGTACTTGCTACAATTAGCATACAAGTACCTCGAAAGCATTCAGAACAGCGAGAACCCACTTGTGCAGGAGTCCTGCGGTCTTGACCGTTCTCTCTCTCGATCTCTTCGAATCAGACCACCACAATTTCTTCTTCAGTACAAAACTGAAGAAAGCACCCTTCCCAACAACATTCCCCTGTACAATAGAGGATTCCTGGACCAATCCCATAGGGTATACCGCTAATACACGCACGCACAGTACAAGACAGCCCAAACATACACACACACCGACCAAAGCGCAGATCATCAGACGCCAAAGACGTGATCTGCGTTTACTACCACACTCAAGACCTACCGGTCTTGTACGATTTCTTTCCCACCATCCCTCCACCCAAGTAGTTAGAGAACACCTGAACTAAGTCTGTCCACACTATCCTTAGACACCCCCCCCCCCCCCCCGCCGCCCCCGTTTTCTTTTTCAGATATCTCGAGACCGAGCCCAACATCCTCACGGATGTATGTGATTCTGGTTATCGCAAGATGACCAGAAGCCAGAGACAAGATAAAGGACACATTTGTCCTTGTCTCCCTAAAGTCGGCCTCTCGCCACCTGATTTTATTTATTTTTTTTTTTGATTCGTGATCAGTCGAAATCCAGAAGGTCCAAGTTACGGCCGAATATTATAAAATCAAGTTAAACCAAATAAAAAAAAAAGTCAAATAAATCCCAAAAGACCCTTTGTTTGTGGAATAAAAAACGATTGCGGGTACGCTCACCCATCAACTGTTGATCCATTTCTCCAAGACGAGTAACGCTGTCGGCACCACTGCTAACAAGGAAGTCCACCACCCATGGTGGACTAACGCCGGAAACAAGCAAGCGGAAGGAGCTTGCGTTAGGAAATCGGCTCATCGGGGAAGCTCCCACTAAAGAGGCCGGGCACACCCATTACGCCGCCCTCACACCCCCATCTGGAACAGACGCCCACTCTAGAAGGTAAGGGTAAACCAAAACTTAACAATTATATAACCTACACCTTTTTCCGTAAGCGTATTCACTCATCTTCACGACTCTATTCCCTTCATAACCAACCACTGACCATTGTCCAACCTAATCGAGATCTTAGCTTCCTTTGCAACAGGGCGCTTAACTTCCTCCCTCACATTGATGAGACGATCCGGAAAGTCAATTCTGCCCTCGGATTCGTGAAACGATGGTCTAAGGAATTCTCCGACCCTTACATTACTCCATCCTCTTACCTTACCCTAGTCCGTCTGTGACGGTTCCGCCAAACCCCACCGCCCACTTACCTGAAAAACCCCCACCACTCCTACCCAACTTCCTTAAGTTCTCTAATGCAATCACATTAGCACCTTAAATGCTTCACGCATTAAATAGATCAAGTTTATTTAACCGAAAGCCCCTAGAAGAGAATTCTTACCTGTATGCATAACTTCGCATTTAAAATCCCCTATAAGAATTCTTTCCAAACTTATCATAAATTCCCTGAAAGAAAATTCATCGGTTCACATATAATACAACCGCATAATCAGGGAATCTTACCCTTGAGTTGGCTAATCCTAGCCTCAACATGTGTACATAAAAACTGCGTACATACACATCGGCTGGCGAACCTTTTACCCAGCGATAGACAGTCCAACGCAACTGCATGTAATTAACGCAATAGACGTTGAGACTAATTCCCTAACTCGCACCATGTGCAAACAAAAGAACGCTGTCCTTCAAAGGCTTTCTAGCGATACCATAAACAATCCACATCGGTTGTGGTATCCCAAATGCATTTCTCATTTAACAAATTCCAGCTTATTTATTTAGCTGACCCTAATCACAGACCGATGCATTAGGTCGCTTCTCCTTTGTTCTTTTGCCCCCACTGTAGGTTTTGTTTATCCTTGCTGAAATGCATCGATAAACACGGTGATGCGTACGAACACACATACACACCACTGCACCAAAAGATCGCATTTCCTCGGTGGCCACCCCCTTAAGAGAAACTTTCTCTCTCTTCCGTTCCTTAACCCTAACCGAGGATGGAATTCAAGTCAGAGTTCTATCCTCGGGGAGTCCAATTACCACCACGGTCGTGCCGCTCCCGCTCCTCGTCGCGCGCCGAGGACGCGATAATAGACGGAGTCGTTGGCGTAAAGAGTTGTGATCGGGTTGTCGTAATAAAAATCAGTCTGTTAATTAGTGCAAAAGTCGGGAATATGAATATAAGACAAATCAAGTTATAATAACACAACTTGTAATAACAAATCGTTACAGATAAAAAGGACCTTTATAACGTAAAATTCTATCGTATGTGTAATTGTGAAATTCACCGTATCTACTGTGTACTTAATATAAAACAAATTATAATGAACCAACTTGAGAGTTTCATTTCTCCTGGGTGTGATGTGTCCTCTGCTGATATTGCGAACAAATTGCATTGAAAAATGAAAGGTTACTGGGACGAAGTAGAACTCGCACCCGTGCCGGTGTCAAGACTTCGGCCCCCACCGCGGTGCTTTTTTATCCTGTCGTTGTGTCCGGTGAACTATTTACTCGGCGGAACATGTACGATGGAGGAGGAAGGTGAACTGAGTGCCCATGCCTGGCACGATACACTTCCTCCCCACACGTCCACTGCTTGAATACACTAGCCGGGTATGGTCTTCTTATCACAAGATCCATATCTGTAGAATCGAAAGTATTCAACGTAGCCCCCTTTCGGTTCGGTGTCCGAGGGCTGGGATGGGAAAACCCCTTAATCCTACCCCAGTACATTAACCACCTCAAATTAATCAGCCTCGGAACTCTTGAGGAGCGCAGGTTCGTGGCTGAGATAATGTTCATTCGTCGGATCCTCTCTGGCTCGGTCGACTACGCCTACCTCCTTAACTTAATTCCTCTGAACACAAACAATCGAAATACGCGCAACCCGCACCCCCCCCCCCCCCCCCTCTCGCCAGACCTCTTATGGTCTCCATAAAGCCGTTTCGAATATCAACTCCAATTCCACCTTATTCGACTTCGTCCTTCTACCCATGTTCTCAAGCACCATGTAGTGTAACAACATATCCACGAAATGACCATGAAGAATAGTATCAAGTAAATCGATTTGCCCTTGTCACAATTAGCAAGTCTCAAGTAACCAGCATTCGTTGCCGACCATAATTCAAGGTCGATTCATTCATTCATTGAGTAAAAGAAACGAATTGCTCCGGTTACGATGTCAAAGAATCATGTGGCAATCGTTTACTAGCTTGTCGCTGGCAAATGATATTCATAAATTAATTGGGTCAAATCGTGTCATTGTTTTTACACTATGTGCTAAGCTGGTGATAGGAAATAAAATAGCACAGTAAGCAGAATTATATGAGTGAATTCCCAATTAAGAAAGGAATAGCTTGTTAAGCAAAATTTGTATGAGTAACTTATGAAATTTGTAAATAATTGAGTGATTGATTGGGAGTATAAATACCGCAGCATTTTAAAGAATAAATCAATCAAACACTTAATTGTTTCGATTCAATAACTGTGGCGCTTTCGTCATGAACTTGTGGCGAGCTGCGCTTAAACAGCAAACCAATAGGAAAGTAGAATTTTTAGTAGATTACTTTTAATAATCTAGGTATTAAAAATAACTCTGCTGTTAAAACAACACTACATAGCGATACTGTACTGCTAATACCACAATCATCATCATCATCATCATCGGCACTACAACCGGGAACTGGTCTTGGCCTTATTTAGCAAGTCCCGGTGCTTGTTAAATTTTCCATAACGATTTGTTTTTTTTTCGGGCAAGGTCATTAGTCTTGCGCCAGAGGCTCCCCGACGGGGAATCGAACCCCGGTCTCCCGCGCGACAGGCGGGTATACTAACCACTATACTATCGAGGAGCCCGTTCTCAAGCTCCGCCTCCTAAACTATTCTCACCACCAATCTTAAGCGGGGCTCCTACACTTTAATATAACCTGCCCCCACCTCTCGTCCTTAGGTTAAGCCTAGATAAGATAGTTCTTAAGCTCTCTAGTTTGTAACTTTATATACTGTGACGCATATGACAATCAGTACTAGAATATTCTAGAAAGTCCGAAACAAAGTACTAGAATATTCTAGAAAGTACTAGAAAACTGGAGACTATGAGCAATAGAAAATTCGAGGCTATGGAACGGACGGAAACGAAACGCCGAATCAGAATGAGATAAGTTAGACGTAAGAAGTAAGCAGTCAAAGACGCGATAAGTAAGCGATAAGTCAAGAAATCGTTAAGTGTATGATAAAAGTAACGGTTTTTATTAACATCCTAATGAAGCGTTACATTAATTCAAAATCGATTTAACGGCTCTTATTTATTAAAAATAATTAATCCAGCGAACCCTAAGCTCGCTACAATACTTTAGTTGTAGGTAATTATGTTGCTTGATTACGCCAATAAATAGGGTGGTAGCCCCACTAAACTAAAGTTACCCCCCCCCCCCCCCCCCCTCCCCCCAAACAAGGCTGCACACATTCCAACACCCTACCCCGTCCTACCACTTACACTATCGTCTCTCCATCCAATCCCAATCCTCCGCTAGCCCAGTTTTCTTTTCTTTTCTTCTTCTCTTCTTCTTCTCTTTTTTTTTAACTTAGATATTAAGTTAGGTTGCAATTTATTGAAATCGCTTGAACTAAGCTAAATAAATAAATAAATTCAGTTTTCAACTCGCCAAACACACGACCCGCCCTCATTCCCATATCCAAGCTTCCGGCCTAATGTTAGCCCTATCCTGTCTTGTAACTTATACCGCCGTCTATCCACGTTTGTAAGTTTCTCTCCTTCTAGGTTTTAAAATAACTTTTAGTCAATCCCTACAAGCACCCCCTCCCAAACCGTTATGCCTTAGTTGTTTAAGTTAGTTTGTAAGTCTATTGTTGATTATTTATCTTCCACTCGTACTAAGTGTAATAAATGAAGGTCCTGCCCTCACTTCATCCATTCATTTAAAAAAAAAAAAAAGGGGAGGCAATGGATGTAGTGTTCTTTCTTATGAGCGGCTAATTTATCGCACTACTCCCAAATGTATTTTAATAGCGGTAGTGCTATTTGATTGACTGAATATGAATATATATAACATAAAGGCAAAGTAAGAACAATCAATATACAACTGTTCCCACCTAATCAGGCTTTAGTTGGGGGTTTAATATTACACGACACAGCTCAAAATAAATCTGAGAAATTTCAATGCGTTTTCCCTCTATGTTGTTTAACCAAAATGTGGCCGAATTCCTTACATCCCGTCAATGCCGTCGTTAGTGCTGAATTCGTAAATAGCAACGTATGTCTAACACCCGAAACATACCCGTCCGTGGCACTGGGGCAACCTCGGCTGCATGGAACAGAGCTCAATCCCCAGACGCCCATTCTAAAACACCAATAACGTGATTTTAAGTGTCGAATCCAGCGAGACAAACCCATTCCAACGCAATAATCTGAGCGAGGGTCGACTTACCGCTTCACTGAACTCTTCCCGAGACCTGCGAGGCAACGTGGTTCCGGTGTCAGTCTTAGTTGGTGACATTCTAGACCTTCCCTCCTTCTCGTTTCCTGACTGCGGAGCTTGAAACCAGTTTACTTGTTTTGTTTTTGGTTTTTGATTCCCTTGTTGTTGTTGCTTTATGTTTATCAAAATGTCGATTGGCAAATTATTTATGGCTTTTGGTTTTATTATATCGGAGCGTGTTTTGTTTTTATTTTCTCGTATTTTTATCTTGCTTCTTTTCCCCCCGAATTGCTGTTTATTCACTTTTTGCTTGGGACCCCGAATTCGAGTCTATGATGAGCGCACACTCAAGATTGGAACACTTGAAATATTTTTAGAAATATGTAATCGCAACTTAAAACATGCCTCACAATAAGACGACGCACGCGAGCATGTGTGCACGATCAAGTTATTTCGGACCCGGGTAACTATAGTAGACGACAAGAACACGACTGGAATACGGGAACGGATTTCTAGCAGCAAGGCAAACCGGTAAGACCTCAAACACACACTGGAATATCGACGCAGCAAGCAAGGGCTCACACAGGTGGACAGGATTTAGTACCCGAAATCACTCCAGATAACTCTAAGTGCAACTAGCAGCAACAACTACAAGGGATGCCGAAGTCGGCAATACGTAACACGAATCGCTTCTTTAAGACTCGTTTTTAAAACAGGTATCACAGTTTTGTTTTCTAACCGAATCATGTACACTAGCATGCAGTGAGATGAGGTACAATTAGCTTTCAGGCACAGATCGGAGATGTAATTATGTACAATAATTAAATTAAACAAGAAAGAACTCCTGAGTCACTAGAAATCACGCGACGCAACGAACGACTATCAGAACAGACTAACGCATTCCAGGACCAAACAGCCGAATATTAACAAGTAAGTTATTCAACAGCTTCCGTGACACTGACAACACGATTCTATACAAACTCCAAAACCGGTGTCGGGCTATGCTTTCCGCAGTGGTGTTGTTGTTTTTTGCTTGGTCTTCTTTGGCAAGTCTCTTCCGCTTATTCCACTGGGGCACAACAAAAATACACAACGTGTGCCAAGTTGGGAGAAGCCCGGCTGTGTTGAGAGCACAGACTGTTTCTCTTAGGTTGGCCACTCGCATGTTCACAGTGCTGGAATGAAAGCTGGAATACATTTTTGGAACGACTCATGATGAAGTTTGAGTGGCAGACTGTAGTGATAACGTGGTAATTGGTAAGAGATGATTTAAGTTGTGCAGATGTCTGTTTGGATAGAAGACGGATACGAAGATCACTCAAATGAAATTAACCAACGAACGGAGTTCTGTATAGAAGAAGAAGATACATTCTATTTAGTTTCTCCAATTGTTGATTTGGACATCAATAAAGGCTTTTATTATGTTACTATTCATAATATTTCGATACATTTCGGTAATTTTAAACTTGGTTAATCGGTCCAGCGTTGCTCTCACTCACTGCAGCAGACATCTTTCTTAGCGTATTCCCAAGCAAGACAAAAAAATAATGAAAATGACACATAACTGGACAACATGTCTACAGTGATTCAGAAAAACTAAGATGAGACTATGGCCCATGATGACCCCGAAACAATCGGAACCGGAAATGTAGCCTGAAGTCCACAAATTTGCGATAACTTTTAGGGTATATTGCAAAAGTAATTGTCTTCAGTTAAATGTATTTGTAGAACAGAAAAAGGAGTTTTCTATAGTAGATGGTGGGCTGGGTTCCGACCCCCAAACGCCCGTCAAACTGTCATCCCATCATGCTATAGACTCCGTAAAGCGGCCGGAGAAATCACTGACCATCTGTCGAAAGTTAGCTGATGAACCGATGAAAAAGGGCAATAGCAACTCTGGTCCCCCGGTCAGGTACAACCACATCACGCTATAGGTTCTGCGATATAATCGAGAGAAATATTTCGGCGGCTTCGGATGTCTCCAATTTAGATTTCCACGAAATACAACATGCCAATAATTTAACCCTTAGAGCTTCAATTAAAATTTCTCCGATTTATCACTTCTCCTCCTTTAGATGTAACCTCATTGATTCATCGCTTGTTGTTGATGCATCACGTCGACAGGAATTCCCAGGAAAGGCAAGGGAAGCGGCAGCACACAAGTTCCTGGGAAACAACGATCAGCGGTGCACCGATTCCAGGAAGCCACGGAGGAGAACAGCACCCAGGAAAAGAATGAGAGGCCTGCTGCGGGCATATATAAGGCGAACACATCGGCAGAGCAGTGGGAGTATAAGCTGCAACTACACATGGCAGCGGTGGGAAAAAGACATGATCTGCGTTTACTACCGCTCTCAAGACCTACCGGTCTTGTACGATTTCTTTCCCACCATCCCGCTATCCAAGTAGTTAGAGAACATCTGAACTAAGCCTGTCCACACTATCCTTAGATACCTCCCCTTTTCAGATATCTCGAGACCGAGCGCAACATCCTCACGGATGTATGTGATTCTGGTTATCGCAAGATGACCAGAAGCCAGAGACAAGTTGAAGAAGTCTGTCCTTGTCTCGCTAAAGTCGGCCCTCTCGCCAACCCATTTTTTTTGTCATCAGAAAGGTACAAGTGACAACATGGCCGGATCATCCTTGAACGGGGTCGCACAAGTGCTCGCATATGCGGATGACATCGCCGTTCTGAGCGATAATCTAGAAACTGTAAGTAAAAACTTTGAAATCATCATGCAAGCGGCAGAAGAGGTGGGCTTAGAAATAAATGAAGATAAAACAAAATACATGATAAAGACGAGAGCAGGTGGTCCTCATGGAACACATATAAATGTCAGAGGCAAGATATTTGAAAAAGTTAAAGAATTTAAATATCTGGGAACGATACTGACGGCCAGTAAGGAAATTAACAAAGACCGCATTCCGGCAACGCTAGTTCGCACGCAGTCAGTATACTGCTGAAATCCAAACTGCTATCACGTAACATAAAGCTCCGTGTCTACGAGGGTTGCCTCTTATGTTTCGGGATTTGGCAACCCTAGTGTTGCAATCCGGCAATTGACAGCTCTGTCGTAAAGTTGGACATTTTTGAGGTTATACGCACTCAGAACGTTTTGACATACGAGCGCTATTTGTGTTGTTTACAGTAACTTAAAAGATTCATCTCGGCCCAAAAATGGAATTAAATCGTCAACATTTTCGTGCGATTATTTTTTACAACTTTCGGCGTGGATTAACTCAGCAACAGTGCATGGATGAACTTAATTCAATTTTTGGCGATGAAGCTCCATCAAGGACCAGTGTTGATCGATGGTATGGTGAATTCAATCGTGGTCGTAGTTCACTCCAAGATGAATTTCGTGAATGTCGTCCAAAATCAGTTGTTGTTCCGAAAACCATTGATGCTGTGCGCGAACTGATATTGGAAGATCGTCATGTGACCTATCGTGAGATTGAGACAACCTTAGGCGTTAGTGGGACCAGCATACATTCAATATTGCATAAACATTTGACTGTCAAAAAAAATTTGTTCGCGTTGGATCCCACACAATTTGTCAATCGCCCAAAAAAAGGCTCGTGTCAATTGGTCGAAAGAAATGCTCAAAAAATACGGTCGCGGTGCGTTGAAACACGTCTATGATATCGTGACAGGTGATGAATGGTGGATTTACGCGTATGAGCCCGAAAGTAAACAGCAGTCGACTGTCTGGGTGTTTCAAGATGAGCCAAATCCAACAAAAGTTGTTCGCGCACGAAGCACTTCCAAGCAAATGGTCGCCTGTTTTTTCGGAAAAACTGGACATGTCGCAACCGTACCACTAGAACAACGCAGAACAGTCAATTCTGAGTGGTACACAACCATTTGTTTGCCAGTTGTCTTCCAGGAAATCAGAAAACCAACCGCCGAAGACGGATCACTCTTCACCACGACAATGCGAGCTCTCACACATCGGCTGCGACAACTGCATTTTTGAGCACCCAAAACATCGATTTGATGGGTCATCCGCCGTATAGTCCTGACTTGGCACCGAATGACTTCTTTTTATCCCCGTACGTAAAAAACAAACTGAGAGGTCAACGCTTTTCGACACCTGAAGAAGCGGTTGCTGCATTCAGAATGCATGTGTTCGAGATACCTCAATCAGAGTGGCAAAAGTGCTTCGACAATTGGTTCAAACGCATGCAAAAGTGTATAGATCTTCATGGGGAATATTTTGAAAAACAATAAAGTGATTTTCGATGATCAATATTTGTTTTTGTTCTCTAATCCCGAAATATAAAAGGCAACCCTCGTATAGAACCATAATCATGCCGATTGATCTATACGGATGCTGTGGTGAAATAACATGTGAAACAATGACTGGCCGTGGCAAAGGTGGAAAAGGCTTAGGAAAGGGAGGAGCGAAGCGTCACCGCAAAGTGTTGCGTGATAATATCCAAGGGATAACTAAGCCAGCTATTCGTCGTTTGGCCCGTCGAGGTGGTGTGAAGCGTATATCTGGATTGATATATGAAGAAACTCGGGGCGTGTTAAAGGTATTCCTGGAAAATGTAATGTGGGAGAAAAATGGTAGGGCTTCTTGGGGCACTACAATGCAAAACATGGGCTCTCACAAAACGGAAAAAAAAAACAAATTCCTCGTATTCGAGAATAAATTTTTAATGGGTATGTTTGGAGGTAAATATGACCAGGAGACAGAACAATAGAGAAAACTCCACAACCACGAATTGGAATAGCTATATCGCAAACCTACAATAGCGAGAGTAATCAGGTCGCGAAGATTAAGATGGGCCGGACATGTGGCGCGAATGGGCAACGATAGGACCGTGCGTAGAATTCTTGACGGTAGGCCAATGGGAACGAGACCGACAGGACGGTCGAGACGGAGATGGGAGGACAATGTAAGGTTTGATCTGGAGGAGAACGGATCGGATGATCAAGCGTGGAAGAAGAGTGTACAGGTAGAGTCGATGGTAGAGTCGAGTCGGCGAGGTCACGAGCTTCCGGGTTCCTACAGGCCAATAAATCGTAGTAATATATATATATATATATATATATATATATATATATATATATATATATAGGTATATATACCCCACTTGTCATTGCAGCTAAAGAAAACGTTGCGTTGCATGAGGTCTTATACGACCATCGTTGGAGAATGCGGTCACAATTAGAGCTCTCAAGCCTAAGAGAATGGCAACGAAGGTGGGATTCTTCCACCAAAGGAAGAAGAACCCACACAATGATACCTGATGTAGAAACCTGGGTGAAAAGAAAACACGGCGAACTGAATTACCACTTGACTCAGCTAATATCAGGACATGGATGCTTTCGGCAATATTTGCACAGGTATAAGCATGCGAATAGCCCATATTGCTTGTATTGCGACGGCATAATAGAAAATGCGGAACACGTACTCACAGAGTGCGTGAGATTCGAGACCGTACGAAGGATTTTGGAGAGACATATGAGACGGACAGTTATTCCAGGAGGAGTAATAGAATACATGCTGAGTTCAAAACGGGCATGGTCCGTAGCAAATGGCATTCTATGTGACATGATGCAGCAGTTGCGACAAGTAAACTACGTCCGGCACCGCTGTGGAATGTCTGAAAGAAAGTTTCGCGAGGATCAAGGCGAATATGTGCTTGGTGGGAGGCGGTTTTAGTCGGTAAAAGTCCAACATGACTCTGGAAGGGTCCAGAGTTATCTTTTGAAGATTTTTCTACCGAAAAAGATCTAGCCTCAAGCGACTTTTTTTTGTTCCCTAATCTAAAAACTGCGCTCGGAGGACAGAGGTTTTCGTCAAATGAGGAGGCAATCACCTTCGTGAGCAGTTATTTTGCAGAGAAAAACATGGAGTACTATTTGGAGGGGTTAGAGAGATGGGAACATCGCTGGAAGAAGTGTGTAGAGCTACAAGAGGACTATGTAGAAAAATAAAAATAAATTTTAAGAAAAAATGTCCTGTATCTTTGTTAGGTCGGAAACTTTTCAGGCTACCCAAGTATATATATATATATATATATATATATATATATATATATATATATATATATATATATAAATATATATATATATATATACTGTGAGCGTCAAAAGAAAGTGAACAGCTATGAACTGCATTTTTGCAACCCTGTTAAAGCAAGGGGGTTCGATCTTTTAGTAAAATACTTATGTTATTTTTTAAGGTAGTTTATTTTCAATGAATTGCCATATAAAACTTAACAGAAAATAATGAAGTAAAAATACAATAAAAAAATTTAAAAAACATGTTTCAGTTTTAAAGCGTCAAAAAAAGTGTACAACTTGCCACACATACTGTGCAACTTTCCGCTTATCGGGAAAACAACCGTTAAATTTATTTTGATTTCTTTACAACTCATAACTAATTGTTTAAAAGTGTTATTGAGTTCTTTTCATCGAAAGTTGCTTGTTCGGTTGGGATTTTTTGCCACTCTTCAACTAGAATTGACTTTAGTGACTCTCTGTCTGAAACACAATCTTTATTAGAAAAGGGATCAATCATAAAGTAATATATAGTGGAGAAGTGCGCAGGTTCCGGGTGCTGGAAGCCTGTATCGTACGCATACCCTTTCAGCAAGGAAGGGGCTTGTATGCGATTGCGGTCTACGCACCTGAGGAGCACCAACATAATCTATTTATAGCAGAGCTCGAGACTCTGTTCCGATGCTTACAATTGCACCTGGGCAAAAATTACTTTATCCTAGGGGGAGATATGAACGCCAAGCATAGAAATTGGGGAAATCATATATCTAATGCCAGAGGAAATCAGTTGGCTGGCTGGTTAGATCAGTTTCATACTGAATATAGAACTGACCTGCTAGCTACGGAATATCCATCGTTCCCCAGAGGTAGATCGTTCTTAGATATCTTGCTAATCGACTCACGACTGAGATTACTTAGCACCAACAGACGAAACACAAACTGTTTACGGACAATTGAATGCGACAGCGACCACTGTGCATTCACGGCAGTAATAGAGCTTCCGAACGAGCTCGCAGATCTGGAGGAATTCGTGATCCCACAACCCTATAACTACGGGGCAATGCGAGGGCCGCGGTTCACCAGATCATAAACAAGAGAATTGCGTTCGAATGACTTTAATCTGCCAGTAAACAGAAACTTGACTAATGTCGAAATCGACAAATACATTCAACAAATGGACGAAACCGTAAAACGAACAATGGACAAAACAATTCCCAAAACAACAGTTACAGATCACACTAACATGTACAGAAACGCAACAATAAACGCACTCCACAAGAAAAAGAGCAGACTGCTATTGAAATTAAAACAATTACACAGACAGTTTACAGACAGACAAGACCAGGAGATAATATCACTGAAATCCCGATTAAAAAACCTCCAACAATTACTTAAAGCTAATTATAGATTAGCAACAAATTTGTATTGGAACAACAGAACTCGAGCTATAAAAACAAATAATAAAATATTCAGGAGAAATAATCAAAATGAGATTCAGTGTCTCCAAATTCCACGTACTGATGTAAACAAGCAGCTGCTAACCAACATTGGCATAGATACAGAGAACGCTATCCTCAATAGTGAGCTCTTCGTGATCGAAGATCCTTTGGAAAATGTGAACGCTGTGGGAGCTGTTTTTCAGGAAATGTACAAGGTGAATGAAAGCATTCACCGAAATCACGACCTGGAGGACAGAGTTCTACTCAATCACCTGCACCTCCGGAATGAAATTTCACTTTGGCAATCGGAGAATCCGGGTTTTACCGAAATCAGTGAAGATAATCTGTCAATTGACATTAATGCCAATGGTGTAGAGGCTAATAGCTTTCTAATAACAAGGGAAGGAATCCAGAGTATCTTCGACTCATTAAGAAGCAAAAAGTCAGTGGGAATAGATGGAGTACCTAACATCGTACTCAAGAACCTGCCCCCAATGGCAATACATATATACACGGTCCTGTTTAACAACGCGTTGAATAATGCATATTATCCCGCGCGTTGGAAAACGGCTATCATTCAGTCCATCGCAAAAAAGGGCAAAGACTGTACAAACCCAATGAACATGCGTTCGATAAGTTTACTCCCAAGCGTCAGTAAAGTATTTGAAAAAACCATTAACAAAGCTCTGGTAAAATGGGTAGACGACAACAGCATTGTTCCAAATAACCAGTTTGGCTTTAAGGCGGGTCATGAAACCACACATACCGCAGCTAAACTGGTCTCCGACATACAATGGAATAAATGTAGGAACCAATGCACAGGGGCCTGTCTGATCGACTTGGAGAAAGCCTTTGATACCATCTGGATCGAAGGGTTGTATTACAAACTGGTCAGACATGGCATACATAAGCCTTTGGTGTGTGGCGGTTTCCCCCGACGCCACTGCCCGCCTCACTTTTTCAACGGGAGCACCCCATAAGAGGGGCATGAACCCAGGCGACGGTGCATTGTCCGAATTTATCGGGCATGCGGTTGATACGCTATGGAGCGTGGTTTTCGTGCCACACCATTGGGGGCGGAAACAACAAAAACCTGGTCGTCGAAAAGTATCAAATTCTATTGGGAATAAGAGCAAAATTTTCTGTAAGGAAGAATCGCTTGTTTGTGCGTAGCACAACATGAAGACCCGATGGAATTTGCCCACCGGCAGCACCACCGGGGAATTTCCAACCGACGCCAACGGCCAACGGAAATATTCCAATTTTGGTTCCCTGGCCAAAGCTAAAAGCGCACCATATATGGTAGTCGAGGCAATGGTCGGGATTTGTTTTGGGCTCTGGCGTTGGTGTGCAAAGTGAGGGAAAAGGAAGAAAGGATTGCATATGAGTTAGTATGAATTAAGAAATTAGTCGTTGAGAAGATTTGGAAAGAGTCAGTAAGACCGTTCGGGCTAAGACTAAGTGGTGCGCCAATTCAAATGTGTATATAATTGTTCCAATTCAAATGTGTATATGAAGAAAAGTCTATTAATTAAGACAGTTTATTTTCAATTCAAATGTGTATATGAAGAAAAGTTTATTTTCAATTCAAATGTGTATATGAAGAAAAGTTTATTTTCAATTCAAATGTGTATTTAATTGTTCCAATTCAAATGAGTATATGAAGAAAAGAAATATTAATTGAGACAGTTATTTTCAATTCAAATGTGTATATAATTGTTTCAATTCAAATGTGTATATGAAGAAAAGAAACATTAATTAAGACCAGTTTATTTTCAAGTCAAATGTGTATATGAAGAAAAGAAACATTAATTAAGACGGTTTTAATTCAATTCAAATGTGTATATAATTATTCCAATTCAAATGTGTATATGAAGAAAAGTCTATTAATTAAGACAGTTTATTTTCAATTCGAATGTGTATATGAAAAAGAGAAACATTTAATTTTTATCTACGGAGTATTTTGTTACCTAATAAAAAGTATAACGCTGCGGCAGAAGAAAATCAACGTCCTTGTTTTAATTATTGGAGTCGGATACGAACTGAACCAGTGGGGTTACGTGGTTAACCTGTGCCCCTGTGGCACCCTGATTGCCACGCCACGTAACATTAAACGCGCGACCATATATGTACTTTACGATATGTTAAAGGACAGGAGGTTCGTGGTCAAAAGTGGTAATGTGACCTCTAATAAAACGTATAATATCAAGAATGGCTTGCAACAGGGCGCGGTACTCTCTCCGATTCTTTTTAACATTTACATTAGCGACTTATTAGATGCACTTCCGCAGGCTATTGCGTACGCACACGATCTCATAATTTACAGAACAGCTCCGAAAGTTGAGATCATAAATAGTTTAATACAGCGAGACTTCAACAACGTGCAGCGCTATTGCGATGACTGGAAACTTAAGATCAACTTCCATTAATGTGAAGCCATCCTATTTAGAACTCCATTATATAAAGCCACGTACGACACAAGGAAAAACTGGCGAAAGCTAGTTATCGTGGGACCGCATGGAGATAAACTGGAAACCAAGAGTTTAATTAAATACCTTGGCATCTGGCTAGACCAATATCTGTATTTCAACAGACATGTAGAGGCTGCTTTGCTCAAAACGAGGAAAACTTTTGCTATGACAAGGAGGCTATTTCACAGTAGCCAACTTGACAGCAGGGTAAAAGTCATATGCTACATGACGCTAATCAGGCCAATGCTCATATATGGTTGCCCAGTATGGTTCAACATAGGTCCAAATTTGATGGAAAAGATTCGGGTGTTCGAAAGGATGTGTCTCAGCAGTTGTCTCAGATTATATCGGACACCGGAATCGGACTATAAAAAGTATTACTCAAATGAGACTTTATATAATGAAGCGTACATAAATAGGGTGGATAATTTTATGATTAAATTAATCAGAGGACATATTGCGAGAGCAATAAGCTCGTCCAATGACCTAATTTTCGGGGCCTATTATCCAAACACCTTGTACTATGAAAGCGTGCGTCGCAACGGCTTTGTTCCACCAGGGGCGTTCCTTGACTTGGATATGAAAGGGCTTATACAGGATAGATCCGGAATTCCGCTGATCTATCATGTAAGTAGATCATCTGTAGACGGGCGATTGTGCTACGACCGGGAAGTAACGCGCACCGAAGAAGAGCTCCTACGCTTCAGTAGGGCTATCCCCCACAGAGAGCGGGACGATAGTATTAGACAGCGTCAACAGTTCTGGTGGTTGAATGGCATATAAAGACCTGGATACCAAAGTCGGTATAGAATCATACTATCATCAGCTAGCTTACATAGACTTAGCTTTTCTAGAATTAGGGTAGTATAAGATTTAAGTTAAGTTAGGTTAAGTGCTTTTACATTAAAAAAAAAAAAGTAGGTAAGTTAAGTAAGTTAAATTTTAAGAAAAAAAAACGAAAAAAAATTGACAAAGTTTTTCAAATTTTTCTTTGTATTTCAACTAATTATCAGTACTGCCGCAAAGTTCTGTCGCCGAAAGGACCAGTAAGTTATTATATAAGATAATTAAGCTAGAATTTAAGCATTTTTTGTCTAGCCTTTAATTTAAAAATTAAGAATATAAAAAGAAAAATAAAAAATGTTTTAAAAATGAAAATGAAAAAATTTAAATTCAGCAATTAAGCTGCAATGTCAAGTGGTGTATATATACCTATATATATATATATGTATATATATATATATATATATATATGTGTGTGTATATATATATATATATATATATATATATATATGTGTGTATATATATATGTATATATATATATATATATATATATATATATATATATATATATTACTACGATTTATTGGCCTGTAGGAACCCGGACGTTCATGACCTCGCCGCCTCGACTTTACCTTCCTGATGACATACTCGAGCAGAAGGTTATATATATGTATATGTATGTATGTATATATATTTATGTATACATATATAATATATATATATATATATATATATATATATATATATATATATTATGTATATATATATACAGATATTTTCGGTACACTGAGTAACACGAAACAATATATATATATATATATATATATAACACACACAACATATACTGTATCCCCTATTATACACGACATACATCACCCTACATATGACACATCACGTTATACAATATACGAGATGCAGGATTTGAGATGCGAGATACAAGATACAAGGTACAAGGTGCAAGATGCGAGATACAAGATACAAGATACAAGATACAAGATACAAGATAGTAGCTACAAGATACAAGATACAAGACAAAAGTTACAAGCTACAAGATACAAAACACGAGATACGAAATACGAAATACTAAATACAAGATACAAGATACGATATACGATGTAACTATCTTGTAAGGCAATCATATTGCGGAACATGTGGGACATTCTATGGAATATAACGTGGAACGTTTTGTGGAGCCTGATTAGTTGTCTCTTGACTGCCGTGGGATGTGCATCAGTAAGAAGCTTAAAAAATGAATGAGCCTTGCTAAATAAATAAGTAAATAAACCTAGTAACCAACTCGGAGATTAATGTGAGTAACCAATAAACTCTTTCAGTGCTCAACTGGTTCGCGTTTCTTCTGGTCAATGCCAGGGGTTGTCAGCAATAAATTCGCTTCCTCCTCTTTTCCTCCGTTGGTGACGGACAGCGGGACGTTAGTTACAAATTCAATGGATAAAGCTAATGTGTTCGCGAACTTATTTTCCGCGGATTCAAATCTCGATGCCGGTCTTCTGGAGTAACCTGTGATCGTACGGTCTTCGATGCAAGATGTGAGGTTTCGCCCACGTAATATTCAACGCATTCTACGTGGGCTGGACTGTAAGAAAGCAACATACCCTGGCGGAATGCTAGCAATAGTCCTTAAGAACTGTGCTGCAGAACTGTGGCTGGTTCTTGGCAGACTCTTTCGCTTATCTTATGCACGGAGAACTTTTCCTACCTGCTCGAAAATCGTTCAAGTTCAACCGATTCCAAAGAGAGGAAAAATGTGTCTCCCACAAAATTACCGGCCGATAGCATTACCTTCTATGTTATCTAAGGTGATGGAAAAGGTCATCAACGCCGAGTTAATTAAGTATTTGTAGTGCAACGGACTTCTGAATGATCGTCAATATGGATTCTGTGGGAGGCGGTCCAGGGAAGACATTTTGACCCTTATAACCGATATATGGACATCTGTGATTGAGTGGCATGGTGAGTCAAGGGCGGTCGCATTGGATATCTCTAAGGCCTTTGACCGCGTCTGGCTGAGCAAACTTCGTTCATATGGACTGTCAGAGCAGCTTTGCGACTGAACGAAGAGCTTCCTCAAAAATCGATTAATCCGAGTTGTTGTGGACGACAAGTATTCGGATCTGTATCCTGTTCATTCTGGGGTGCTTCAAGGTTCTAATTTGTGTCCAACCTTGTTTTTGCTTCGCATAAATGATTTGTTGGGGACAACGGGTAACAAAGTGTTCAGTTTAGCGGATGATAGTACGCTTGCTTCCTCTTTTTGGAGTGATCGACCTATTGGTGCATCAACGTCGCACCAGCTGATGTGTAGCCAGATCGACTCTATGTGAATCGGGATCTGGATAAGGCCCTGGAGTGGGGGAAGGCCAATCTCATCGACTTCAATGCAACGAAGACACAATACACAACTTTCACAAAGAAAATGGATCATCGGTTCCACAGTTTCAGGGCAACACATGAAATTGATCGGCGTCACGGTCTATGAGGATGTATCGTGGCATAAATACGTGTCGAACATCGCCAGGTCCGCCCCTGGAAAACTCTATTTTAGTGCCAAGAAATATTTTACTCCGGTGCATAGCAAGTAAGACATACTTTCATAAAATACGTATAGATGGCGTTATAAAACGTTTCCTTTAGAGAGAGATAGCATGAGAGGCTGAAATGACCGTCAGACGTGTTTTTCGTGGATGCCACGTGCTAGGCTCATATTTAAGTTATTAAAGTGATTAATATTGCACAAAATAAAATAGAAATGAGTGAAAAAGTGTATTATGGCGGAAAAGGAAGTCGTCAATCGACATCTCGTGCGTCACGAAGTAAAATTTCACGTCGCAAACTGCCGAATCGGCACGAATTTGAAAACGAGTTTGTGGATGCTGAAAAAATAAAAACATTGGCCTCAGAGGACGAGATACCGGATGATTCTTCATTAGGGCATAGAATGATTAACTTTGTACCTGTTTTCATGGCGTCGGTTCAAGTTTTAGTGAATAAGTGTGGCGGGAACGTTACATTTTCGGAAACAAATAAGCGTGGCCGAGGTTTCAAAATTGTTGTGACGTGCAGTGAATACGAAAACACTTTGATTGACTATTGACCAGTGATTGGTCGGAATGCCCGTGATATCAACAGTAGTCTTATTTTTGGGATGAGATTACTTGGTGTTGGACTCAACGGGATAAAATATTTTGTGGGTTTATGGGCATTCCGAAACCACTTTTCCAGAGTATCTACGATGGTGTTATAAAAAGCATCAAAGAAGCCACCGATGTCGTGAAATCTAACATTGCGAATGACTGCTGACAAAGATCATCATCATCATCGGCACTACAACCGGGATCCGGTCTTAGACCTTATGTACCAAGTCCCGAGGCTTGTTAAGTTTTCCATAATAATTTGTTTTTCCGGGCAAGGTTATTAGCTTTGCGCCAAGCTGACAAAGATATCAGAAGAAAACGTTCATGACGAAAAAGAGGCGTTTCGTCTCCTTTTGGATGTTTTTATCTGATCGGATGGTTTACTGGAAATGTTATAGACATTTGCATAAAATCAAAATATTGCAAAGAGTATGAGTATTGGGAAAAACGAAGTGACAAGCTGAGTATAAAGAGTAGAAAGTTGTACACGAGGGACAATGTGGTGCAAATCAAAGTGGTAGTGCTTCGAAAATGGAGTCTGATGCGATCGTTGAGATGTTTTGTTTCTCCAAAACCTTACACAATGTCACGTATGCGCTCCGAATAGCAAAACATATATGTGTCTTGGAGACGCCAAGCTTTATAATGATATCGATAGTATACCCGTCTGTCACGCGGGAGACCGGGGTTCGATTCCCCGTCGGGGAGCCTCTGGCGCAAGACTAACGACCTTGCCCGGAAAAAACAAATCATTATGGAAAATTTAACAAGCCTCAGGACTTGCTAAATAAGGCCAAGACCGATTCGCAGTTGTAGTGCCGATGATGATGATGATAATGATATCGAAGTCCCGAAAAAAGAATGCATAGGGCATGTGCAAAAAGGACTACTGACGACGATGAGGAGAATGGAGCGGATTGATATTGGGAGGACTGCAACTTGGATTGGCCAATCTATGTAACCGTATTCCCAAGACTACCCAAAGAAGGCATTTTCTCGTGCAGGTTTGGCTTAGTACTTTGTCGCATAATTTACTCATGGATTCGTGGCTAAGCTGCCGGATTGAAGTAGTTGAGGAAGCTAGCCGGGATTAGCATCATGGCAGTAGCAGCCGCAGCAGCTTGTTGTTGATGCAGGTGTTGCTGGCGACTAAACTCGGAGATGTCTGCAGGAGGAGTGAGGCGGGTAAAGAAAGGCCGCTCGGGTATGCGAGAGACTTCGAACGGTATAAAATATGTAGTTCGCTACAGTGCTGTTTGACATTGTTGGTAGTTGCTTATTCGGCAGTGGTGTTTGTATTAACTTCTGTGGGTGTCTGAATCTATCGCTGAAGATAATGGGTGTAGACAAACTGGTTGCCGGGGCTGGTGGAGGCACTCTCTGGTGATGCTGTTGAGTATCATCGTCATCATCTGTAACACGAGTATCCACCCTGCTGTCGTATCGGGTCGTATACTTTTAAGTTAGCTTGCAGCGTTCTACGAACGCACAATTCCGCGCAGGTAAGGTTCCTACCTTCAAGGAACTTACTTACCTGAGAACGTTGCACGCGCCCACAGACGCGTGTTCCAAAGTCCCACCATAGGGCCTGCAACTCGCAGCCAATGTTGAGCCCGACACCAAAAAGCAAGGAACTGAACGTCCCCAAAACCTTTAATGTCAAGCTCAAACAACCATAGTTCATCATACCTGAAACCAAGGTTAAAACCATCCATGCATCCTAGTCCCAAAGGCAATTCACGAAAATACCATACATTCTGCCTGAGCCCAGGAACACCTCATCGAACCGACAATTCCAAATATCGATACAAAGAATTGCTATCACCAGCAAATTAGCCGACCAACGGATGCACGTGCGGTTAGTCTGCCACAAAGACCACCCAAATCCATCGTGCAAACAAAGGAAACGGCAACCTCATGCAATAAAGCATATCACTTATCCGCTGCCAAATTCTAGGCAACCGTAATTATCTCAACGAGAAAATTCGGGAATATTTATGAGGTGAAAACCAACAAAAGGAACTACTCCGATCCCACGGTTCCTTTCGAATTTCACACCATTAGAAAGACCTAATGGATTTCGGCGTGTAATTACAAAGTCAAACAAGACCCACGGACCAAACAATCATCGAATATCTCCGGTCTGCGCGCCAGATGTGCTGTGCAAACAGAAGGCCGTGGAAATGAGTTTCGATCACCACCACGGATGGTGATAAGGATGTATGTGACGAATGACTTTCTCCTTTTCAGAAATCTAGAAATTACCCCTGGGACGAATTAACATGGTGCTAACAGAGATTCGGAAATTCTGTTAGCAGATCGAATAGGAAATTTTTCTGTACAGATACAGATACGAGCTGTATCAGGGTATTTTTCAGTAGTATAGAAACAGTCCAATTTTGATCGTCAACGAGAACGGCGAGGAAGTCATCTCGAGGAAGGAGTAAGAAATTAATTGAGTAGCTGGTGTTCCGAACGCGTATCGTAACTTAACTTAACTTCACTTAACGTAACTTAACCGTGTAACTTGTACTTCGTTCGTGTGGCTTACTGCGTTTTCTTAAAACATTGTTGCGACATTCACTTATCCGAAGTCATCATATTGTGTAACATTTAAACAATTAGCGTTATTAAATAAAAAAAATTAAAACCAAAACGATCTTCGTGTTTCATTGTGCTGTTCGCTCTGTGGATTCCTTTGTGTGCTAGCAGTGTTCGGCGGAACGCTGCAACCAAAACCTTCAGCCGAAGGACGACAAACTTCCGCTAAAAGCGTCAACCTGCGATAACCACAACAAACGTCCGCCAAAGGCTTACCATAGAAACTTGCGGTGTGTGGGTCGTGGTATTGGAAGGGGCCGATGAGAACAAGGATCCCGACGAACAATCCCAAAGGATGGGAATATTCGTGTCTATTTACGGTGCATTGATTATCCGAGAGGTCTGAGCTGCCTGCTAACATATTCGTTGAAGTCTCTACATCTGATGTCGATACGGATGACGACGACTCAACAGAGAGTCCAGGTGATATCGCTGTATCAATGTAGGATTTATTGGGAGACTATAGAAGTGTTTGACGACGATGCAAGTAGCAAAGATTCGATTTGCAGTGCTATCTGGCAGACTCACGCAAATTTCGTTAATTAGATGTTTTGATTTGATTGGAATTTGTTTTATGATGATCATATTTTTGTTTTTAGGTTGTTGACCCATGTTTCCAGACAATTTGAGAAACATTGTTGAGTCGTATAAAGACCTCAGTAAGACCCTTGAGAATGTATTTAGTTTTAGGCATGTTACACACTTCACACACTTATTACCCACTCAACATTTGTCTATTAAAGAAGTCACTGAAATCAATTGTCGACGATGTGCGTACGTAACATTTGCACATTCACCACAGGCTTAATTTCACAGAAATAAAACGCACTTTGCCTTGGTTTTAACGGAAACGAACTATTTAATTTCCGACTTTATATTATACTTAAAATTACACACCCGCATATATTTAATAACAACGTTTTTCAACGAAACGTACGACACCATACATTCGCCTTAATCAAGGCGAATACATTTCCACAACTCCGGTTTTTTTTTTGAATTTACAATTACGTCCATCTAAGATCACGGTTGTGTACAGACTTTAAATAAAAAGTCCTAACCGGGCGACGTTCGCACATAGACGCCTTATTACCTCTCCTTCGATCCGCTCCGCAAGACAATCCGACGAATCGCACCAATTTGCGGTTCATCTCCCGACGACGCGAATATCCCTGCATCAGAAGTCGTTCTGTTATGGAGCGGAAAAATCGATAATATTTATTTAATACAAGTAAGTCATACTTTCATACCTGCAACTGTTCAAAAAGACCAGTTATTTGGTGGCATATCAGGGCACCGTGTCGGCGCTATAGGTTCGCCTCTCCCGGGAGAAGTATATTTAAAAAAAAAAAAAAATGGCGAGAAATTAATGTTTTATAATAATCATAGTACTGCCTTAGAAAAACTCATAGAGATGATGAAAATACAGTTTTTTTATTCTACGTGCAGTTGGATGGTGATTATGCGGCACATCGTTTGACCTGTTACAAAACGTGCCAGACGCGGTCAAAAGCCTTGGAGATATCATTTAGTTTTCCCCGAAAACCATTCCGGCTCACTTCCTACTTAAACCATTTTTCCCGCTTGCAACCAAGCAGCATTTAGTTTCCCCGAAAACCATTTCGGTTCCCATCCCACCTAAACCATTTGAAATAATATCAATTCTTCTTACTGGCAAGTCACCAGCATGATGCGTTGTCTTTCCACGGAACAACCATCGCAACGGTCAAGACCCATGTTCTATTGTCTAACCGACAACCCATGACCATACTTGGCTATGCCTCCGAAACCGATTTCTCCGTATACACAGCAACAAAAGAATCTAATTCAGCCCGCACGGCAGAAATTCCCTGAAACAAAATTTTCTATGTAGGCATAGCAACCCTTCTTCATGTTCCTAGTAAGCGGCAGTGAGTTTGTGGGGAAGAAGTATTGTGCCGGACATGGGCACTTGGTTTCCTTCTTCCTCCAGCATTCGCTTCACTGTTCAACAAGGTTCCGCCAAACTCTTGGTGATTCACTGCAGCAGGAAAGGAAACACCAGTATCGAACAATTGTCACAGAACATGCACCGTATAAGGAAAACGACGCAAAACAAAACTCCCCGACATACCGTCCACAAGGAGGAAAAGTTAAACACCCTATTTTGTTTGTTAATATTTTATTTTAATCCTTTTAAACTATTGCAAAAAACAGTTGTGAGGTTTTGGCGGTTTTTGTTTGGGTTGTCCTAGTGTTCCGCCGAACACTATTTGTAAGAAGGTGAGAATCACACGGAGCGAACAGCACAATGAAACACGAAGATCGTTTTGCATTTAATCTTTTTATTTTTTTAATAACACTTATTGCTTAAATGTTACGTAATAGGGTGACTTCGGGTAAGGTGAATGTCACAACAATGTTTTAAAAAAAAAACGCAGTAAGCCACACGAACGAAGCACAAGTTACCCGCTTAAGTTACGTTAAGTTAAATTAAGATACGCGCTTGGAACACCAGCTATTCGATCATTTTCTCTCCTCCTCCTCGCGATGACTTCCTCGCCGGTGCGAATTGTCGTCTCGTTGACGATCAAAATCTCACTAACTATCTGCCCTCTACCATATCCTGCTCTCACGATACCCAGATTCAAAACTGGTATCTGTATCTATCCAAAAACAATATTCCCTATTTGCTCTGCTAACAGAACTTCCGAATTTCTGTTAGCAGCATGTTATCACCTCCCACGGGATATTTTTTTGTTTCCTGGAAGGGGAAGGTCATCTTGCATACATCATCATTATCGCTGAGAGAGTTTCATTTCCACAGCCTTCTGTTTGCACAGAACATCTGGCGCCCAGACCAGAGATATTCGGCGATTGTTTTGACGTGCAGTCGGTGGGTGTTATTTGAACTTGTACCCGGAATCGAAATCCATTAGATCTTTATAATGGTGCGAAATTCTAGCGTGGCCGTGGGACCGGAGTATTGCCTTTGTTGGCTTAACTCCTCATAAATCATCGGATATCTCGTTGAGATATATTCGATTGCGATAGGTCGTGGCTGCCTTCTGTTGTTCAACGGATTTGGGTGGTCCTCGCGTTAGATTACCCGCACGTGCATCCGTTGATCGGCTCATTCTTTGATGTAGCAATTCTTTTGTATCGAATTTCGGAATTGCCGGTTCGATGAGATGTTCCTGGGCGCAGGCAGCATGTATGGCATTTTGGGAATTGGTTTTTTTTCTTAGGATTAGAACGCATGGATGTTTATGCCTTTGTTTCAGGCATGAAGAGTTATAATTGTTGAGCTTGACCTAAAAAGCTTTGGGAACGTTCAGTTCCTTGCTTTTTTGGTGTCGGTCTCAACGTTGGCTGCGAGTTGCAGGCCCTATCGCGGGCTTTGGGGCACGCGTCTGTGGGCGCGTGCAACGCTCTCAGGTAAGTACGTTCTTTGAAGATAGGAACCTTACCTGAGTAGACTTGTGCGTTCGTAGAACGCTACATCACTCCCCCCCTAGTGACGTAGTCACGATATGAGGTAGTTAGTTGCTTGGGGGGTGTAGTTGAGTTTTACGAGCGTGCTCCCTTCCGTATTGGGCGGTGTTTGGGTGGTAGAGGAGCGAAAGTTAGCGCGTTCGTCGTTCTTTTTCGCTTGTCAGAAGTTGGGGTTTCAGGTTGCCGTACATTGAGAATCTTCGCAGCGTCTTCTTGTGCGCGCAGATCTCGGGCGCGCTGCCGCGTTATCGGTCCGTGTAGGATGTCCGATGCCCCGCGCGCGACCATTTCGCGAGGGTTTGGTTGATTCTCAACATTTGACGTGCCTGGCGTTTCGTGGGAGTCTGCTGGGTGGCGTAGGGGGCAGGTTTCGGCTGCCGCCGCTGGTTGTTGATGCACTTCTCCCAGTACGGTATCTGGTGGTAGTTCCAGGTGGCACGGTTTCAGTCTTTCGACACTGACGGTGTACGGCTTGCCGTCGATGTCAACGGAGAAAACTCGGTCGTTTATTCGATCCAGCACCTTGTATGGCCCTTCGTAGGGCGGTTCTAGAGGTTTCCTAACTTTGTCCACCCTGATGAAGACGTGCGTGCAGCTGTCCATCTCTGGGTGAACAAATATCCTCTTGGAACCGTGTCTGGCGACAGGTGTTGCCCTGACCTTTCGCATGAGTTTGCGTAGGTTTTCCAAATTTGGCAACTGTTCGAGCGGTGGTTCTCCATCGGCGAAGAACTCTCCTGGGAGGCGCAGATTGGTTCCGTACGTCAGATCTGCTGCTGAGGCTCCCAGGTCTTCTTTTATGCTTGTGCGCAAGCCTAAAAGAACTGTCGGTAGTGCGTCCAGCCATTGATTATCGTCGTGACACATCAGTGAGGCTTTCAGTGAGCGATGCCATCGTTCAATCATCCCATTGGACTGGGGGTGATAAGCTGTCGTATGGCTTTGTTGGCAGCCGAGTAGATCGGTCAGCTGCCTGAAGATCGCTGCCTCGAACTGTGGTCCTCGATCGGCTGTGAGGGTAGCTGGGACGCCGAAACGTGTGACCCAAGTCGAATAGAATGCTTTGGCTACATTCTCCGCGGTCACTGTTCGTAGTGGCACTGCTTCTGGCCACCGAGTGAAGCGATCGATCATCGTCAGGAGGTACATGTAACCTCTCGACGGCGTAAGCGGTCCCACAATGTCGATGTGTACATGGGCGAATCGTGCCTCGGGGAGCTTAAACTGTGCTGGTTGTAGCACGTTGTGTCGATCGACTTTGCAACGTTGACATTGCAAACAATTACGTGCCCAATTTGTGATGTCTTTGGTCATATGTGGCCAGACGAATTTACGTCGGACGGCCGCAGCGGTTGCGCGTCCGCTTGGGTGGGCTGGGTTATGGAATGTTTCGTACACATTCCTTCGAAACTTTTCTGGGATGTAGGGGCGAGCTGTCCCCGTCGATACATCACACCAGACTTCATCGTTTGAGTCGTTGAAAGGAAGTTTACGCATAACTAGTGCTGTCTCCGCTTTCAATAGGGACTCGAGTTGATGGTCCTCTCCTTGCGCTTGTGCCAAGTCGGCATCATCGATTTGCGCTCGGAGTTTAATCGCATCGATACGCGAAAAAGCGTCTGCAATTACGTTGTCTGCACCTGGAACATATTCGATTCGGGTGCTAAATTGCCCGATGAAATCCAGGTGCCGTTCCTGTCGTGGAGTTGAACTTTCCGCTTTCTTTCGGAAAGCGTACACCAGTGGTTTGTGATCAGTTTTGATCGTCAACTGGCGTCCTTCGACCATGTGCCGGAAGTACTTTACTGCGGAGTAAATCGCTAGTAACTCCCTGTCGTAGGCACTGTATCGTCGCTGGGTCGGGTTCAATTTTTTTGAGAAGAAGCCCAGCGGTTCCCATTTACCATCGCACTCTTGTTCGAGTACGGCCCCAATTGCAGTGTCGGAAGCGTCACACTGTATGGACAATGGGGCTCCTTCGATGGGGTGTCGAAGCAAAGTTGCGTTCGCCAGCTGCTCTTTCGATAAGCGAAAAGCTTGGTCAGCTGACTCGGTCCATTGAATCGGTCGTTTGTCGTTTCGTTTGGCTCCTACTAGGTATTCGTTCAGAGGAGCCTGGACCTGTGCGGCGTTTCGAAGCGTTGGGCGATAAAAGTTTAACATTCCCAAGTAACGCCTAAGTTCTCGCACATTCTTGGGGCGAGGAAACTGCATTAGTGCTTCCACCCTGTCTTGTAATGGGCGGACGCCTTGGCCATTTATACAATAGCCAAGGTACTTGACTTCGGATTCTCCGAGGTGGCACTTGTCTGGATTGATTACCAGGCCGAAATCTCGGAGGCGCTCGAACACTTGCTTCAAATGGGAGCGATGTTCAGTCATGTTTTTCGATGCTATGAGTATATCATCGATATACGCGTAGCAGAAGTCAAGTCCGCGGAGAGCTGAGTCTATGTAGCGCTGGAACGTTTGCGCTGCATTTCGGAGACCGAATGTCATCACCTTGAACTCGAATAGTCCAAAAGGTGTGGTTACCGCGGTTTTCGGTATATCTTCGGGTGCCACCGGGATTTGGTGGTACGCCCTCGTGAGGTCGAGGGTCGAGAAAACTTCGCACCCCTGCAGCTTATACGAAAAGTCGTGCAGGTTTGCTATCGGATATCGGTCGGGTGTCGTTACTGCGTTCAGCATTCGATAATCACCACATGGGCGCCACTCGCCGTTACTCTTTTTGACGAGATGAAGTGGGCTCGCCCATGGGCTGTCGGACGGCTGGCAGATTCCTAAGTCGAGCATATACTCGAATTCTGCACGAGCCTCGCGCAATTTTTCGGGAGCCAATCGGCGCGGGCGTTGGCTCACTGGGGGGCCGCGCGTTTCAATGTGATGAAAAACGCCGGCCTTTGCACGTCGGGGATTACTAAGCGGAACTGTAATGTCCGCAAATTCGCGCAACAGATCGCTGAATGGACCGTTTGCGGTTGTGCACGTTAACGTCAATGCCTTTCCCGCCTTTGCGTTTACTGGCTGAGAAAGAGACGTTAACGGGTCCATCAGTCTATTACGTGCTACGTCCACTACTAGTTTATAGTGTCGCAGCAAGTCCGACCCTATTAGAGGGTCGGTGACATCGGCTACTACGAAGTGCCATCGAATTGGTCGACGTAGGCCTATTTTTAGTGTCATTAACTTCCTACCGTATGTCTTGATAGGGGTATTGTTCGCGGCGAACAATTTCAATTCATCCGGCAACCGAGTGGCAGGTGCGTACGAGCGAGGAAGAACGGAAATATCCGCACCTGTGTCAATTATGAAGTCCATGTTTAATTTTGAGTCATAAATTGACAAGCGACTTATTTGGGGATTGCCGGCCGTTTGCGCTTTTTCGTCGGTCGGCAGTTCTAGTTTAAAGAACTAGCCTGTATTGCTGGCACATGTGACCAGTTGCAGGGTTGCCTGCACTTCCTGGCTTGTGCCCCGAAACGATGGTGGAAGTAACACCTGCCCAAGGTGTTTTCGTTGGTTGGGGTGCGCGATCTACCGCGCCCGCGTCTAAAGTTTTCACGCGACCTGCTTCGTCGCCGTGATCTGTCACGGCCAGGCCATGAATTGTTCCCCACGCTGAGGTTATTCAGTTGCGCTTGCAACTGCTGGACCTGCCTGCCTAAGCGTTCTATCTCATTGCTCGTTTGTGTTGCATGAGTGCACGTTACCGTGGAGGTTCGTGGTTGGGGCAGAGGTGGATTTTGCGCGGGGTTCGTTACCGGAAGGAATTGGAGATCCGTTCGGGATCTATCCGTGGCCATTACTGCCTCGGCGTGTCGCGCTAGCTCGTCGAGACCAGATTCGGCTAGAGGCGCGACGATTGCCTGAACGTATTCTGGTAAAGATTCTCGAAATATAGCCGTTAAGGCTGTCTCGGACATGTCCGTGCCGGCCAGCGCACGGAAATAGGCGGCGCGCTGGGATGGTCGCATCCCAGAGGTGTCGGTCGACCGTAATAAACGTCGCAAGCGATTTTGCGGCGTTTCACTATAGGCGTTAGTCACCATCTCTTTAAACGCCGTGTACGGTTGCGGAGATGGGGTTTTTATCAGACACTTCGCATATGGAATTAATTTTGGGTCTTGTACCCGTGTTACCACGAGGAATTTCACTTCCTCGTCGGTGATTCCTTCCACTCTGAAAACCCTTTCGGCGTAACCGAACCAGTAATCTGGGTCATCGGACGTGAAGTCCGGTAATATTGCGTTACGCAGTTGTGGGCGGTGGTCCGCCTGGAATGGGATGTCGGCTTCTTGACGGAGGGCAGGAGCCTGTGATGTCGTTGGCGAAGGTCGGGCGTCGTTTGCCATTTGCGTTTTTTGAACCGCGCTTTTCGACCTGGTGGTTAATGTCGACTTGGGGAGGTCTCGCGTTAATTTTCTCTGTGGGAGAGTGATTATATTTCCTCTCAACGTTTTCGCTTTCTGTATCGAAGCTTGCGATCTTGTGGTTGGCATCTACTACCGTCGCTCGGTGCGCGGATCGCCTGTTAAAGAGAGGTTCGCGTTTACTTTTTTCGAAAAGTCTTTCGAGTGGAACGCGGTAAAACGACCTGCTGATTCCAAAGATTTACAGGGAAAAGGCCTAGCACAAAAGGATTCTATCTATTTTCCAAAGATAGTAAAAAGGGTGGGCCTACACCAGAGGATCCTACGTGTTGTTCGACTGTGCTGGCAGCGGACAGAGAGAAACTTTTCCGTTCGGAGGAGGACAAGCAGTACGAGGAGGTAAGAACTATCAAGGTTTTTCGCGGATGCGCAGCTATGTCTGCGTTGATTTTATTTCGGGGGATTAATTTCGCTTTATTTCGCGTTCTTACGAGAAAGTAATGCCGAGTGTGTCGTTAGTTCGTGTGTGCTTCAGGCTCTGAAGGAGCTTACCAAATTTCTATTTAATATTTTGGATTTGTGCTTTCTTTAGTAATATTTTTATTTCCGCTCTGAAGGAGCTTACAAAAATCTCTATATATATGGCTTGAAATAAGCTGACAGGAAATGCGTATAATTCTCGCCTTCCGATTGGATACGAAGGAGGCCACTGTCTAATGCTCGGGAACTAAAAATAATAATGTCCTAACATAAGTCAGCCGCTATTGGCCGTATTACCATGATTCTTTTTTGACATGATTTAATCTTACGTAAATATCTTTTTCTTAACGGCGTCTCAGAAGGAGCTACGCGCCGTGTTTTAAAAGGACTTTAAGGCTCGGATGGAGTTTCACACAGATTTCTCACTTCAGCTCTGAAGGAGCTTCATAAATTTTTCACACACAAAAAAAAAAATATTTTATCTGCACTATGAGACTCAGAGGGAGCTCGCACAAGAAATTAAAGTAGGATATATATATATATCACAATTTATTTACTGCACTACAGACTAAGAAAGGAAAAAGAAGAATATGATAAAAAAGGAAATTGTTTTAGTGTGCATTAAAATTCGAATTTTTGCTCGGAAGGAGCTTACTACATTTCGGTTTTTCTCAGAAGGAGCTTAATCAATTTTAAAATATGAATGACTCTTTTATTATAATATAAAGGAAGAATAAAATGACTTGCGGCTTTTTTTTTTTTTTTTTTTTTTGGAGATGTCCTGCGTTGTTGGGCTTCGTGGGGCGAAAGTGGGCTGCAGTTCGGTGGTGTCGTCGCTGTCACTGGCACTTCGCTTTACTGGGTGCTTATGTTCATCCTTGAGTTTCGGCACTGTTTTTCGCTTCTAGTTTTTTTAGTGTCTTTTTTTATTTTTCGGCATTCACTGTTTTTTTTTTATTTAGCGTGTGTATTTTTCTTTACATTGTTTTTCGCGGCGTGTTCTGTTCACTTTCCCTCGTCGGGATGTCACCACTTTGGCGGTTTTTGTTTGGGTTGTCCTAGTGTTCCGCCGAACACTATTTGTAAGAAGGTGAGAATCACACGGAGCGAACAGCACAATGAAACACGAAGATCGTTTTGCATTTAATCTTTTTATTTTTTTAATAACACTTATTGCTTAAATGTTACGTAATAGGGTGACTTCGGGTAAGGTGAATGTCACAACAATGTTTTAAAAAAAAAACGCAGTAAGCCACACGAACGAAGCACAAGTTACCCGCTTAAGTTACGTTAAGTTAAATTAAGATACGCGCTTGGAACACCAGCTATTCGATCATTTTCTCTCCTCCTCCTCGCGATGACTTCCTCGCCGGTGCGAATTGTCGTCTCGTTGACGATCAAAATCTCACTAACTATCTGCCCTCTACCATATCCTGCTCTCACGATACCCAGATTCAAAACTGGTATCTGTATCTATCCAAAAACAATATTCCCTATTTGCTCTGCTAACAGAACTTCCGAATTTCTGTTAGCAGCATGTTATCACCTCCCACGGGATATTTTTTTGTTTCCTGGAAGGGGAAGGTCATCTTGCATACATCATCATTATCGCTGAGAGAGTTTCATTTCCACAGCCTTCTGTTTGCACAGAACATCTGGCGCCCAGACCAGAGATATTCGGCGATTGTTTTGACGTGCAGTCGGTGGGTGTTATTTGAACTTGTACCCGGAATCGAAATCCATTAGATCTTTATAATGGTGCGAAATTCTAGCGTGGCCGTGGGACCGGAGTATTGCCTTTGTTGGCTTAACTCCTCATAAATCATCGGATATCTCGTTGAGATATATTCGATTGCGATAGGTCGTGGCTGCCTTCTGTTGTTCAACGGATTTGGGTGGTCCTCGCGTTAGATTACCCGCACGTGCATCCGTTGATCGGCTCATTCTTTGATGTAGCAATTCTTTTGTATCGAATTTCGGAATTGCCGGTTCGATGAGATGTTCCTGGGCGCAGGCAGCATGTATGGCATTTTGGGAATTGGTTTTTTTTCTTAGGATTAGAACGCATGGATGTTTATGCCTTTGTTTCAGGCATGAAGAGTTATAATTGTTGAGCTTGACCTAAAAAGCTTTGGGAACGTTCAGTTCCTTGCTTTTTTGGTGTCGGTCTCAACGTTGGCTGCGAGTTGCAGGCCCTATCGCGGGCTTTGGGGCACGCGTCTGTGGGCGCGTGCAACGCTCTCAGGTAAGTACGTTCTTTGAAGATAGGAACCTTACCTGAGTAGACTTGTGCGTTCGTAGAACGCTACAAGGTGGTTTGCCGCGAATTGCTTGTAACATACATATCGCGATAGGATGCAATTCGCGACTCAAAGATCACTTGGAATATTTAAGTTTCTTAATTTAAGTGTTCTTATTTCAACATTCAAAAGTACACAACTCACGATTAGACGGAAAACAACAACTACTCGACTCGCAGTTGATTCGATGGTGTATCTCGCGTCCCCGTGCGCATCGGCACAGTGGGATTGGCACGACCAGCTCGGGCTGCGGATGTAATTTGACTCAACGAAATTCATTCGTTGTCAAAGAAAATTCGGCCAGTGTAACTGGCTCTCTTACTTTTAAGGGTGGATTTTCTATCCCAAGAGAAACGCGAAGTCTCTCTTTGGGGGTAGGGAACCAGATCTCCTAGCGAAGATCTATGATGGTACACATGTATGTGTGAACATTGGTTTGTTCATGGAACGAAACCATGAGAACGAATCTAAAACAAAGAAAGGGCATAATGGGCATCCATACGATGTGAGTTCGGCTAAGCAAGCAAGCCGAATCTCATTGGATGCTAATTGGGTCTTTGTTTGCTTATGTGAGAAGGTCACAGGAATATGTAGGACAAAGGGAATTTATGATCTGAGAGTTCAACTGAGTAAACTAGTTGTAACTCATTAGATGGGAGATGCGTTTGGGATACTTCAAACGATATAGATTGTTTATCGTATCGCCAGAATGCCTGCGGAAGAACAGCTTTCTTTTGTTTGCACGTGGTGCGAGTTAGGGAAATTGGCTTCAGTGTCGATTGCGCTAATTATATGCAGCTGCTTGGGTTGTTTATTGTTAGGAGAAAAGGCCGCCAGCCAATGTGTATGAAAAAGAATTTGTTGTACACATGTTGAGGCTGAAATTAGCCAACCCAAGGGTAAGATTCCCTGATTATGCGATTGTATTATATATGAACCGATGAATTTTCTTTCAAAGAATATATGATAAGCTTGAAAGGAATTCTTATAGGGAATTTGTATGCGAAGTTATGCATGAAGGTTCTAGGGGCTTTTAGATTATGAATTTGATAACCTAGATGCGTAAAGCACTTAAGGCAAGCGCATTAGCAAAAACTTATACCGATTGGGATGTAGTTATGGGGGTTTTTCAGGTAAGCGGACCGTGGGGTTTGGCGGAACCGCCACAAGTTTACTTAGCGTTGCCTCCACTGCCACGACACCCAGAATGAATTCTTGCGTTCGTTGAACCAGTCGCTTCCCAATCACCGCCCGGTCCATACTGGTTAAGTCTTTACTCAACCTCCACGGTGCAGGTCAGCCGCCTAATAAGTCGAATTTCAACAACGTTAAAAATCAAGAGTGTCGTTACGGCCGTAGTTTGCCGTTAATTCATTGTCGCGCAACTTCTTTAGTTGGATAAAATTATTTCGGGCGAGGATATATTAATGGCCAAAAATAGTGGTCAGTGCGTGTAAAGCGAACCGAACAATAATATGAGAGGACATCTACTGTGTTACAGGTTTTTGTCATCCCTTTAACTTATCATTGTTTTACCCTAGAGGAACTGATTTATAAATTCGCGTGAACACTAGAGTATAGTCTTCACACTTTCTGTATTAAACAAATGTTATTAAAAAAAAAGAAACAGTGTCAACATCTAAAGGGACTCATTTATAAATTCACGTAAACACTAGAGTATAGTCTCCATACTTTCTGTATTAAACAAATGTTATTAAAAAAAAAAGGAAACAGTGTCAACATACAAATAAGACGATCTTTATACTGGAAGCGAACTATTAAAAAGCAAAAATAAAGAAAAACATTGACTGTAAAACTACCACAGTACATTTTTATTTTTCATACTACTTCGGCCGAATAAGAGTTGGGGATTTAAGTGAATCTGTGCCCGTGTATGGCATCATTACTAAAACCCCCACAAGTTTATTTGTCACTCGGTCGTTGTAGGCCTTCTTCGCGGTATCAAACGCCTAGTTGCATGCGTTTCTTATTCTAACAAAATTCGTTCTGTTCAGCTCAGTAGTATTAGAGCGCCATTGTTTAAATGCTCTATTTTTTGCCGCTGTAATCTGCTCGCATTTTTGTCAAACTAAGGCTTATCAGATGAACTTCGTTTGATGGAATGCGGAGTGCAGTTCTCCACTCCGAAAAGAATAATCGCTGTGACCGACACCGTCATTCGCGGAGCGGTGAAAACAACAAAGAAATTTAACAGAGTTCCTCAGCCTGACCTTCAACCACTTGATGTCCATGTTATTGGGTTCTAACGCCTCTGTCCTTTGACAAGCTAGATCGTACCGTGCGAAGACGCAGACTCCGCCCTTAAAACGGAATCTCGAATGTAAGTCATACCCTCAGCACCGAAGATATGTCGAATCAGTTGACGAATCAACCTGGACGGCGATTACATTCGTATTGCTGATGTAGTGCTCCAAAAAGCCCTACTACCTTTTCCCCCATTCCTACATCCAAATCCTAGCTATCTTAAGCTAAAACCAAAAAAACCTATCAAAACCCACAAAAACCCAAACATGATCCAAAATTCGCAATAAACGAATCAAACATTCGTTTATAGCCTAACATTTGCCCCCATGGTATTATTAACCCAAAATCCGAATTAAAATTAAAAGTCACAATAAACGAATCTAATATTCGTTTACGTTTCACATTTGCCCCACGGCATCACCGAAATCCAAAAATTCAGATATCATTATCTCTATCTGAAAATTTTCCATTCAGGAAAACAAACAAAAAACCAAAAGCAGATACATTCCCACATCTGCGCAATAGTTTCGTAAGGATTCAAGAAATTGAATTCTTATCTTATGTAAACACAACATCTCACTCGAAATATCCAAAAATCGAGACTGTTGTACGAAAATGTGTATCTTCGGGATACAATTTTCGGTTTGCTTTCCTTTATAAAGGAATAGTAAAATGATCTCCGGGGCGCAGTATCTAAATCCTCCGGTCACCGAGCAGTAATTTTTCCAATTCAAGTTGTACATCTGCAGTAATACTCAAATATTAAATCAACAATAAAACTTAAACAATAATTGAAACTTCTTTTAATATTTTGAAAATTGTGTGTTGTCACCAACGTTGAATAATTCTTTCGTGTACCAGGACGACTCCAAAATTTTGTACAGGAACCCGTACTAAGGTTACAGAGTATAGGGACGCTATCCTCTAAGTTACGTTCTACGAACAATCAGGACGTTGCTCTTCCCTCTGGGTCAGAGGAAGCACGGCAATGACCCCTTGCTGAAGGGTGTTGCTTCAGGAGCGATCGCCAAAGAGATCTAACGTCCTTTTCAGGACAAGAAAATGCGCTTCCTGAGGAACAACTCCCACAACAGCAGAACACTGACATCGAAGTCCCTGATGTTACTAAATGCCGCTATCAGTCGAGCGTCGACAGAGTCTGGAGAACGAGGCCGATTACACGATGACAAATTTCTTAAAGTTGGGTTATTTATCATAATATCTGCATCCGAATGGGAAAGAAGTATACCTCCGGAGTTCTTTATCTTGTCTTCGTTAATGATAAGCGTCAGTTTTAAGTATGCTATGTTGTTTGATTATGAAACCGAAAAAGCTTGTTCGATTACATTTTGAGCAAAGAATACTCAACGTGCTCTGACATCCTTATAACATCCTGAGTAATGGAGAAGAGATTAGTATTAAAGACTAAGAACAAAATTGGTGACAATATGGCGCCTGGAGAAACACCAGCATTAATTTGATGTAGATTCGATGTCATAAAGAAAAGGTGTGTATATGAACTACTGCATCGATATTCTATTTTGACACAATCCAACTGATAGAAGTCCTTTAAATCAATTACAATGCTCTCTACGTCTTCCGAGTAAAACAAAACTGTTGGACAGACAATAGTGCAACTATGGAAGACTTTCGGCTGAATATTAGTTTTTGATTAAAATAATGTACATACATATGTACATGTTTTTGATTTCGATGATTGTACCTTCGACTGGACTTCAATTCTATTTTGCCTTAAGATATGTCCCCCACCTGCTGCTCGTTTTGCTTTCTAAGTGCATCAGTCATAGAAAACAAAGTTCACAGTTTCGACGGGTAGTAAAACATTATTATCTATAACACCATACAGTTCTATTCGATTTAATGATACAATAAAAAAAAAAATTGTATCATTACGCGCAATTGCTTTAAGGTTATTCGCTTGATTATGCCATTAAATGCAACAGGTAGGTGACCTGGATGAAGAAAACAAGAACCGTTAACAGTCCTGATATCTCCCAGCGCATTTCCAGATATCTACCAACAAAAATCACAAGCACTGGTGACAAAAGACTATACTCTTTCCTAAGCCGGCATCCACATGGCTTTTCCAGTTGGACTATAATCAAAACAAAATAAACTAATTCATGGAAACCAATGTCTCTTAACTGTAGTTTCAAAAGGTACCGTTCTCTTAAGGTAAAGCGAATTATTTAGGAGCGACATTCCCGTGGATAGAGGGTTCCAGTAAGGAATTTTAAATCCAAGTATATTGATAACTGCCATTAACATTAATAACTCTCAATTTTGATGTTGTTAACAATAAGGATGTTATAAATACTTTAATTACTTACATAAAATTCCTTAGTAGGGTTTAGAATCCTGTTTGGTTGTGCCGGTTTACTGCACTTAGTTGTGGTAAAAAATAATTAAGTAGCGCAGTCTTTAACAATTCCCCCGCTTGGTAGAAATCTTGACGTGGTGCGGGGCCTTAAACTACAATGAGTCACTCAGGCTATGCTGACGGAAGCATATGCTTCCAGTAGGGCCACCCTTGTCAGACAGGCTAGCGAGGAGTAACACACAAAGATGTACCACCACTAATCCAGGGTGTTATGCGTCACCATGCCTATTGGATGGTTTGCAGCCAGGGGTATACCGGCTGTATTATAACTGCACCTCTCTGGCACCGGGTCGAATTAGAGCAGTAAGCAGACCTTACCATACCAAAGCGGGACTCTGATATGGCGGACAATTTGAAACCCCAAGAATCGTGGGAACAAAAAATGGATAATCAATATACAAAAAACAATCCCACGAAAAACCCGGTAGGCGTAAGTGTGATGAGCCGACACTACCATAAGGGAAAAAATCATCAAGAAAACACCGACTCGGCAAAAAGAAGACGTAGGGAAAAACGGAAAAACCGGGATATACGCGTTGGCACATGAATGTTCGAACGTTATATAAACCAGGCGCGATACATAGGGTTGTAGAAAACGCGAAACAATATAAAATGGACATCATCGCACTTCAGGGAGTCCGACTCCTACATCAAGTAGTCGAAACCAACGGGTTTACACTGGCATGTGGAGGTACCGACACACATAACCTCGGAACCGGCTTCATCATAAGCAAGAAGATTACGCCCCATGTAACAGATGTGAAATTTATTAATGACCGGAAGTCGGTGCTAAAAATACAGGGCCCATGGTACAATTATGTAATTATAAACGCACACGCCCTAACGGAATCTACCACCGACAAACGAAGGACACGTTCTACGAGACCCTAGAGGAAGTATTTAATGGGACCCCATCATTTGATGTTAAAATCCTCCTCGGAGACCTTAATGCGAAAATTGGAAACGATGATATCTTCCAACCAACGATAGGTAAAGAAAGTTAATACGACGTTTCAAATGATAATGGAATTCGAATTATCACGTTCGCAGCGTCAAAAGATCTGTTAGTGAAAAGCACGATGTTCAAGCACAAGCAAACTCATAAAGCCACATGGATATCACCCGACGGCGTAACGCGTAACCAAATAGACCACTTCCTCATAGACAAAAGACACCACTCGAAAATCCTCGACGTAAGATCATATAGAGGAGCAGATTGCGACTCCGATCATCTTCTAGTGATGAGTAAAATCAATAAGTTGTCTCGCAGCAAACCCACATGGGGAGTCACGGGAGACGAGCAAAAAGTTCGGATGGATAAACTAAAAGACCTGCGCAAAAGGACTGAATATCAAGACGAACTAACGAAAAGATTTAGAATCCTAGAGAATGGGAATAGCGAGGATGAGGAAACCAATAGTGTGTAATCAACCAAACAGCCCAAAAGGTATTAGGGTTTAAGGAAACAATTAAGTCCAAACTTTGGTTTGACGATGAGTGCAGAGGGGAGATTGAAGAACGTAAACGCCTCAGAGTGATCCATTTAGAAAGATATGATGAAGTTAACGCAGAAAGATACGCGACAATTCGGAAAGAGACAATGAGACTTTTCAAACGCAAAAACCGCGAATGGGAAAAGACTCGGATCGAAAAAATCCCAGAATATGCCAGAGCAAAGAACGTCAGAGGTATGTATGCCGGCATAAATTCAATTAGAAATGGCTACCGAGGGAGAGCCAAAATAATCCAAGACACAAACGGGTGTCTGGTCACAGTCGCCTCGCAGCAATCCCACATGGCCAGTCACGGGAGAGGAGCAAAAAGTTCGACACTGATAAACTGAGAGACTTGCGCAAAAGGGCTGAATATCAAGACGAACTAACGAATAGATTTAGCATTCTAGAGAATGGGAGCAGTGCGGAAGAGGAAACCAATAGTGTGGACACTAAATGGACATCAAACTAACAGCCCAAAAGGTATTAGGATTTAAGAAAACAATTAAGTCCAAGCCTTGGTTTGACGATGAGTGCAGGGCAAAGATCGTACAACGTAAACGCCCCAGAGTGATCCACTTAGAAAGATATGATGAAGTCAACGCAGAAAGATACGCGACGATTCGGAGAGAGACAATGAGACTCTTCAAACGCAAAAAACGCGAATGGGAGAAGACTCGGATCGAAAACATCCTAGAAAATTCTAGAGCAAAGAACATCAGAGGTATGTATGCCGGCATAAATTCAATTAGAAATGGCTACCGAGGGAGAGATGTCTGGTCACAGAAACAAACAATATCGTGACAAGATAGAAGTAGTACTTTGAAAACCTGCTCAATGTACGCACCCATCAACCACAAATAAACGCACCAGACGTACATACAGCCGAGCCTCAGATACCAGAGCCCTCTTTCAACGAAGTTGTAGACGCAATAAATCGATTGAAAAACAACAAAGTTCCTGAAGTTGACTGCATACCGGCAGATTTTGTTAAGCATGGAGGAGAGGCAACCGCTCGAAAGATCCACCAACTCATCAAAACAATATGGGATAAGGAAGTCACTCCGGAAGAATGGAAAGCCTCAGTAGCCGTCCCCATTTTCAAAAAAGGCGACAGATCTGACTGCAAAAACTACAGAGGAATATCATTGCTCCCAATCACATACAAAATATTAACAAATGTCATACTGGCGAGAATCACACCGCACGCAGATGAAATACTGGGAGACTATCAATGCGGATTCCGTAGGAACCGGTCAACAAGCGACCAGATGTTCACAATAAGGCAACTGCTGGAAAAGAAGTGGGAATACGGAAAGACGGTTCGCCAACTGTTCGTTGACTTCAAAAAAGCATACCACTCAATCGCAAGGCAAAGACTCTACCATATTGTAGTTGAGCTGGGAATCCCAAAAAAAATATGCCGCTCTCATTAAAATTTGCATGAACGAAAACAAAGGGCGAGTTAGAATAGAAAACCACCTCTCAGAACCATTTGAAATCTGGGACGGACGAAAGCAGGGAGATGGTCTATCACCGTGTCTTTTTAACAGTGTGCTCGAGTATGTCATCAGAAAGGTACAAGTCGACAACATGACCGGATCATCCCTGAACGTGGTCACACAAGTGCTCGCATATTCGGATGACATCGCCGTTCTGGGCGATAATCTAGAAACTGTTAGTAAAAACTGTGAAATCACTATGGATATATTTTTATTTACCACCAGAGAAACGTAAAGTCTCTCTTGGTGGGATAGAAAACCAGATCTCGTAATGAAGATCATGGTGGTATGTGTGTGATCGTTTAGATCTGTGTTGTTTACCCATGCGCGATGGCAATGGCAAAACAAAGCAGGCAGACGGCAAGGACAAAGGGATCGAGAAGATCGTTGTCTATGAAGTGCATCGCGTCTAAATAAATAGACGACGATGCATCGAAGAAATGTGGTAAGAGAAAAGATGAGACGAGGGTATCAGACAAGTCTTAGATGAGTGATGCCCTTGTGTAAATATACGAATAGACATTGGGAAAGGTGCTAATGGTTTGGTGGACGAAACGAATCCATTGCTTGCATTTGTATATGCAGGGAAATTCGTTTGTGGGAAACGGATTCTATACTTGCATTGTTTATGCTTTGAATTCAATCCGGCGGCTATGCGCGAAGTCGATGATTGTTTGGAGATTCAAACAAAGGAGCATTGCTGGGTAAAGTGCTTGCAGCTGTATCGATAGTTGCAAGTCATTGCGAAGTAATGGTGATTACACAATGACGGTTTGTATATACCATCTGTGTCAATTGTACATGGCATCTATGGCGACGCCAGGATCGAACTCTAGTGTGAATATCTACACCAATTGGAATTGGTTCTGGGTCGCTAATACAGAACTGCATTGATACATGTATGAATGCCCATGTAGCAAAAATTCTTTGCAGGCATTTCCAGGTAGTGCATTAAAAAAATTAACTATCCTTGGGGAGAAAATGTTTTTGCTGCTGGGAGATTGCGGTGCAGGTGTGGGAAGGTTGGAATTTGCCTGACAACCGAAGGTACTGAATAGGTTTTGGTTTATGCACCTGTATAATGGGTAGAATTCTTGTAGGAAATTTGTATGCGAAGAGATGCATGAAAGGTAAGGATTCTTTATAGGGACTTTTAGATTATAAATTGCTCTATTTATTGCGTAAAGCATTTAAGGTGCTAATGTGATTGCATTAACGAACTTAAGGAAGTTGGGTAGCAGCTATGGGGGTTTTTCAGGTAAGTGAGCCGTGGGGTTTGGCGGAACCGCCACAGAGCTATACCGCAAACCTACAATAGTGAGAGTAATCAAGTCGCGAAGATTGAGATGAGCCGAACATGTACCGCGAATGGGCAACGATAGGACCGTGCGTGGAATTCTTGACGGTAGACCAACGGGAAAGAGATCGGTAGGACGGCCGCGACGGAGATGAGAGGACAATGTTGGGTTTGGCCTTGAGGAGATCGGATCGGATGGTCAGGCGTGGAAGGAGAGTCCACAGGACAGGGAACGATGGCGGAGTCGAGTCGGTGAGGTCGTGAACTTCCGGGTTCCTACAGACCAATAAATAATAGTAATAATAATAATCTTTCACATATCGCTAAACAAATTCTTAAAATTATGCTTGAAATATCGAAAATTAACAACAGGTTCAAAAGAAGATCGGGGATCAGTTGGATTCTTCCTCTCTTTGCTTCTTTCCGAAATGGATGTTGTTTTTCAATGGGTTGGGTAATACATATTTTTAACCACATTGTGGCATAGAGTATTATAAATATTCAGTGTCCGTCCCCGGGTAAATATTTGAGGACGGTATTCTAAAACACTTTTGTCCTTAAGACCTTTGATTATACTCACGAGTTCCTCCAGGCAAACAAATTGTCCGCTTATTATTATCGAAAGGAGAATATACACTGCTTCGATTTTCTATATAAAAACTACTCATTTTCTAACGAAATAAAGTATGATTCTATAGTCTTCTGTTCTTCAAGTCATGGCGAAATCTTCGTGCTGTTGGTTCTTCGCGTTTTCTGATATTAGAAGTGGCTTATAAGGATGGATTAGCATCGGTCAATTTATTTTACCATTCATTAATTCTTCCCTAAACTTACAAATGCAAGACGAATTTTAAATTTACGTAACTAATAAATTAGAATCACATGAAGAAATCCGTAAACATTGAAAGCTAACAGAAAAATACCAAAGAGCGCGTCAAATAACTGCGGTTCTAAATCACAACAGAAATCGCAACGACGCGGATTCCAATGGGATTAGCTAAAAGGCTTATCCACATTTAATCCCGTTGAAATGCTCAACTATAAAAGGTGGCACAAGCCAAGTCGTTGTTTCTGTTAGTAAAGTTTTTCATTCGCCTACACAACTGTGGTATTGTCACTGAGAGGAGCAACCATCCTGTGGTATGGATTTCCCCGGCAATCCTCTCCGGAATTTAACATTTTTTCGGCCAGAGGCGCGGTTAGTAAATGATGACTGTTCTGTAAAAGGATACGGTTTAGATTTAGATACAAAGGATATCGTGTAAAGTTAAGGTGTTTCCATTATTAAATATACCAAGTTTCATTTGAGAGATTTTGTTAGAAGTTAAAGCACTACGTCCTGTTATATTGAACAATCGATTATTATATTGAATATAATAGTGATATTAAAATAGAACAATTAATATTATTATAACCTCTTAACGTAAAATATTTCTGCAATGATAGTGGAAGTGTATTCCATAAAAGCGATTTCTCATTTATTTTTTCCAGAAATTTGAAGGCAGATCAATAAGTGCATGAGGTTTTGTGATTTGACACTGATAATAATCTATTAACCAATTCTGAGCAAACTATTTTTTCAACTGTGGCGTGCTCAATTACTGTGGCTTGGTCTTCTGTATGTCCATACTTAGTTAGAGGATTAGAGAAAAGTGCAAAAATTAATTTCGAAGATATGGAGATATTAATTTTTTTTCAATTTGTAATGCGTTAAGAAATCACGGAATTATTGACCGTCTCTCGTAACTTAATATTCAGTCCAGTGTGGTGTACGTAGTAATTTTTGGCTAAGTATATTTTCGTTTCTTTGTATTTAAATTTTATTTTCACTATTCTTCTCGTGAACCTCAATCTTACTATTTAAAATCGACTTTGTGGCTATAAATAAGATCAGAATGTACCCGGAACTTGTTCAACAATTTTTTTTTTTTTGGAAGGAGCCAAATCGGGTAAGTTTGAGGATCATTGGCTAGTATTCATTACGGTTGCAGACAATTATGTGTCGTGCAACGATGTATCGTGGCGAAAAAAAAACCGCGAAATGTGTATCCACAAATTTAGAGTTTTTGACGAACTCCTTCGCGCAACTTCTTTATTTTATATATACTTCTTTAGAGAATCTATAGCGCCGAGTCAGCGCCATTAAGGTACTGTTGGAGTTCTTCTTGAACACTTGCAGGTTGTAACTCTCCAGAAACACTCGCGCGAGGAGAGAGATGCATAGCTTTCCGGTTCTACATCGGAACAACTTCTAGCACCAAGACGTGGGTGACGTCGGGAGATGAACCGCGAACTGGATTGTCTTATGGAGCGTAAATAAACCAAATTTCGAGGGATAATATTACGATTCTCCGAGGAACAGTTTCCATGATAAAACGAGGGTGTACTGAAAAGTTTCCGACCTAACAAAGATTTTTTTTTTTAATTTTATTTATTTGTTATTTATTGGCCTGTAGGAACCCGGAACTTCATGACCTCACCGACTCGGCTCCGCCATCGTTCCCTGTCCTTCCACGCTTGACCATCCGATCGACCTCCTCAAGGTCAAACTTAACATTGTCCTCCCATCTCCATCGCGGGCGTCCGGTCGGTCTCTTTCCCGTTGGTCTACCGTCAAGAATTCTACACACGGTCCTTTCGCTGCCCATTCGCGCCACGTGCCCGGCCCATCTTAATCTTCGCGACTTGATTACTCTCACTATTGTAGGTTTGCGATATAGCTCTTCCATTACGCGGTTATGGAGTTTCCTCCATAGTCCTGACTCCTCGTCATATTTACCTCCAAGGATACCCCTCAAAACTTTATTCTCGAATACGCGGAATTTGTTTTCTTCCCGTTTTGTGAGAGAACAATCGGCATGATTATGGTTCTATAGACACAGAGCTTTATGTTACGTGATAGCAGTTTGGATTTTAATAGTTTACTGGCTGCATGCCAACTAGCGTTGCCGGAATGTAGTCTTTTGTTAATTTTCTTTGACGTTTCGTTTCTGGTCGTCAGTATCGTTCCCAGATATTTAAATTCTTTGACATTTTCAAATATCTTACCTCTGACGTTTATATGTGTCCCCTGAGGTCCACCTGCTCTCGCCGTAATCATGTATTTTGTTTTGTCTTCATTTATTTCTAAGCCCACCTCTTCTGCCGCTTGCATGATGATTTCACAGTTTTTACCAACAGAGTCTAGATTATCGCCCAGAACGGCGATGTCATCCGCATATGCGAGCACTGTGTGACCACGTTCAGGGATGATCCGGACATGTTGTCATCTTGTACCTTTCTAATGACATACTCGAGCACAAGGTTAAAAAGACACGGTGATAGACCATCTCCCTGTTTTAGCCCGTCCCGGATTTCAAATGGTTCTGAGAGGTGGTTTTCTATTCTAACTCGCCCTTTATTTTCGTCCATGCAAATTTGAATGAGGGCGGCATATTTTTTTCGGGACTCCCAGCTCAACTACAATATAGTAGAGTCTTTGCCTTGGGACTGAGTATTGCCTTTTAAAAAACAAAAATTTAATGACAGCTCGTTACTCAATTTTGCCCATTTCCACAAAAACACTCACTGAAACGACTGTCAAATAAAAACGGTGCATCCAAAAGTGGGCGAGTAATTGTCAAAAGATGCACAACTATATTCACTAAGTTTCATTGGCTGCTATCTTCGCGTTGAGGTCGGATACTTTTCAGTCCACCCATGTATGTGTAAAACAGACAAAGGTCTGCTACGCGCTTTCGATGTGTTCGCATCATCTGGCGTTGGCGTTTTGCTGGGCCGGTATCGTTTATTTCCGCGTGACCTATCTCTGCGTGTTTGTTGGCTACGGTCCGCCCATTGTTAATGGCTAACCTGGTTAATTGTGTCTCCAACTGCCGGATTCCCAAACACATACTCTCGAATTCGTCGTTCTGATGGGCTGTGCAATTGTGCATCGTCGTGTGGAGCTGACCTGGGCTTTGGTGCGCTTGAAACGGGTGGGCTCGAGATTAGTTGGCTCTGGGGCTGATGTTGGCGCCACGCTCGGTGTGCCGCTGAGGTCTGTGGGGCCTGTAAATCTGCTCGTGAGCGATCTGTAGCCATTACGGCTTCCGCCTGTCTTGCAAGCTCATCCAAATTTAAATCTGTTTGGGTGGCCAGGATCACTTGCACATAATCGGGTAAGTATTCCCGGAAAATGACTGCTAGGGCTTGGTCCGTCATGTCTGTGCTGGCTAAAGAGCGGATGTGGGCGGCATGTTGGGACGGTCTCATTCCTTGTGTGTCTACTTGTCGCAGTAAACGTCGCAGGGGGTTTTGGGGCGTCTCTTGAAACGCTCTCTCTTTAAAAGCGGCATAGGGTCGCGGCGGGGGAGACGTAATTAGGCGTCTGAGGTGAAATTCAGAAATTTTATGTTTCGCCCTAGGTGGACGTCTGTCAGAATTGGGGGCGTCGTCGACCTCTGGGGATAGGGCTGGGCTTGTTGCGCTGCCGCGTACGAAGTTGGTGACCTGGTTGTTGGCATCGTTGCGCTGCCTTTCTGTTCTTGGTTCGCAGAAATTGTTTGTACTAGAAGGATCGCGTTTGTTTTTCTGGTGGGACGTGTATACAAGTGGAACGCGGCACGACCTGCTGGTTCCAAAGATATTTTCAACGATGGGACTACCCACAATGGGTTGGTGAATACAGCGTTGGGTGAATACAGCGCAGCCTTAGCCCTTACTAACAACACGAGGGCGCAACGAGTGGAGAAAGTGAGGTTGAGGGATTTTCCTTGTTCGGGCGAGACGGAGAAAAAAAGAAAGAAAAACCAAGAATTCTCGCGATGTGCAACTATGCCTGAAGTTGGTTTTAATACGGAGTCCACTATAAATTATTTGTACGCGAAGAAACACGGTCGAGTGTGTGGTCGAATCACGAGTGTGCTTTGGGGCTCTAAGGAGCTTACACATTTTTGCAAATTATGCTTATATGTAATTGTGTAAGTTAAATTTTTTTCTTATTTAAACGTAGCTCGGAAGGAGTTCACTCAATGTCATCATCATCATCGGCACTACCAGCAATTTTGCCTTTTGGATAATGTCTCATAATCATTTTAAGTACTATTTTTCGGATTACAGACACGTTAATTATATAAATAATAAATGTATTTATATATGCGGTGGCTCGAGGTGAACTCACCCAATTTAATTCTACGCGTTTATTGCGTATACGTGGTGGTTCAGAGGGAACTCACCCGATTTAAGTTTATAAGCTGTTTCGGCTCGGAAGGAGCTCACACAAGAAAGCACACAAAAAAAAAAAAATTGTAAATTAAGAAAAGAAATATATATATATATATATTATATATATATATATATATTTTTTTTTTTAAACTTGCGTTTATCCGGAATTGTTGTTGTCAATCCTTGCCTACAAATCCTGGTTGGGGTCTTCAGTTGACTGCTGAGGAGGCTGCCGATGGGTGGTGACGTCGGATTGGACCACTTAGGAATATGTTGTTAACTGTTTCTTTTTTCGCACTGGCATTGTCACTGATTTTTGATTAATAGGAGTATCGCGCTATTCTGTGAGTTTTTCGTCACTGTGATTGCATTTCGAGGCTGGTCGGAGTCGAGGTCTAATTACACTGTTTGTCGGCCTTCCGTGGTAGTTTAACTTATCGGGTTGGCTCGAGATAAGTATTCACTTAATACGACCGAACCGTAGCACAATAGTAAAAGAAACGCGGAATCCTTGTCTTTAGGGAATTAGGCACAATGGATTTTCACAACACGGTTGTAGTATTCTTTTTGTAACTTCGAGTCTTTTCTTTTATTGTGTGTTTAGTATGCCCGTTTGTGGCAGTACTTATAATTATTTAAATGACAAAGAAAAATTTTTAAAACTTTGTGTCGATTTATTTTATTGTTTTTTTTTCTTAAAATTTAACCTACACAATTTTTTTTTTAATTTTATTTAAGAAAACTTAACCGAATTTAAATCTTATATTACCCTAATTCTAGAAAAGCTGGCTATGTCTATGTAAGCTGGCTGATGATACTGTTATTCTAAACCGACTTTGGTATCCAGGTCATTATGTGCCATTTAACCACCAGAACTGTTGACGCTGTCCAATACTGTCGTCCCGGTCTCTGTGGGAGATAGCCCTACTGAAGAGCGAGAGCTCTTCTTTGGTGCGAGTTACTTCCCGGTCGTAGCACAATCGTCCGTCTACGGATGATCTACTTACATGATAGATCAGCGGAATTCCGGATCTATCCTGTATAAGCCCTTTCATCTCCAAATCAAGGAACGCTTCTGGTGGAACAAAACCGTTGCGACGCACGTTCTCATAGTACAGGGTATTTGGGTAATAAGCCCCGAAAATTAGGTCATTGGACGAGCGTATTGCTCTCGCAATATCATCATCATCGGCACTACAACCGGGAACCGTGCTTGGCCTTATTTAGCAAGTCCTGAGGCTTGTTAAATTTTCCGAAATGATTTATTTTCCGGGCAAACGATTTTAATTGCCGTGTACTCAATATTATTTATATTGGTGAACCTAATTTCCGAAAATTGGAATTTCTTGTGTATTCGAATTCCAGTACCTCCACGAGGTCCAGTGGTTCGTGGATTAGAAACAAGTGTATAATTAGGGATAGATATTCGGGAGTTTGGTTTAAGCCACGTTTCTGAGAGGAGGAGGATATCTGGAGAAAACTTGTCAACGAACAATCGGAGGTGTTGTCTGCGAATATTGGAATATATGGACTCTGCGTTGAGGGAAATTATGGTTAAATTAGCCATTAAGGGAGAGGATATGTGAAGTTATAAGAGATAAAATCTGACCTTTTTTTTCTATTTCTGAGCTGTGCTTCGGCGTGGGCAGCATCTTCTGTAAGCTACTTATGTATCCTGTGATGTCCAGATTAAGATCGTTACAGTTGGATTGGTGGTTTCTTGTCATGTTATGGGAATCCTTGACAACCTTAGCGTATGACATTCCTGGACTTGTAGGATTTGTTGATTGAGGTGATGTTGTTTTGGTTGGCGAAGGTTTGCTCGTTGCCATGGGTGTTGTTCGCCTTTGTAGAGTCCTCAGCTTATGAGGATATTGCGAGAAGTTGGCAGGGTGGGGTCCTCGGCAGTTACAGCATGTCACTGTGATTTTCTTCGTTGTAATGGTTCCATCGGGGTTTATTGTTTGGATCGATTGAATAAACTCTCTTTTGATAAATCGTCGTAAATTGGCTTTATCACTTCTAAGACTCGATCATTTAGAGGAGGATTTTCGTGAAAAAACGCATCTAATGTACCCTTAGCCTTTGCTTTTTGCCATTTGCATCAGCTTGATGGACCAGGTGGGCAATACATGTGTTGAGGATTTTAATCACTTGACCTTTTATGATAATAAGTTGCCCATATTTCGTTCTTCATTTCTTCTATTGAATGAGGATGCCGTCGAATAGCCAAACCGTTGTATAAAGTTAGTTCATTGATAACTTTATCGGTTAGTGTACCATCGCCTCTGCTGCCAAGACCTTTATTGTCTTTTTTTGCTTTAGGTAATCTCGAGCCCATACGTTTCTGCACGTGTCATACACACTCTTTTTTTTCCACTACACGATCATTATTATAAGGATTAATATCAATAATATCTTTAAATGTCTTTGAGTCACCATCTCCTATATATTTAACATATTTGACTCCATGTTTCTCCACCGAACGCTCAAACATTTCAATTACCGCATCAACTTCCATTTTCCCCACACCGCCACGATGATTTATGGTGCAAAAATCCTTGTGCTCTGCATACCATTCTTCGTAGGCCTCGATGTCTGATTGTTTTGCATTTTTCCATACGTTATAAGGTTGGCAAAAACTCGATTTCACTACTGTATCGATACCTTTTATGCGTAGTAACTCCAAAAAGTGAGGTGAATCCCCTTTTTCCAACTACCATCTCCAGAAACTGTGAAATGTATTGGATTAGCATCAGAATCAGAGGCTAATATTAGTTCTTTCTCTTCTTCAACAGCTTTTGAAATTTTTTGATCATAAACAACTGATGCGGCAGAACATATATTTTCAAGCCAACTGTAATATGTACTAATCGACAAACCTTGACAAATATCCATTATACTGCGGAGTATATTGATGCCTTCTCTTCCGGCTCCTAAAAGTCTTATTGCTGTTACGATTCTGTAATTTATTGATGAATGCAGATGATGGAATGTGCTTTATATCTTCACAACTGCATTGCAATGCAATTTTAAATCTTAATCCACGAGGAACAGTTCGAGAAAATTTAATTTCTTGCTTACATGTAAGCACATAACACTAATGAATTGAGTGTTGTAAATACAGAAAAAAATTCTAAAATACAGTAGCCGTAATTATTTTCTACAATAACGTCTTCATCTCCCGATTTTTTTAATTTGGCTGCTGATGCACTAGTAAAACTAGTATCGTCTTCCACAGCATACTGATTCCCTCTAAATTTTGGTTTTTTTTCTATCTGGCCGCACACAACTTCCTACTTTATTTTTTCTATCCATTTTAACTGCACAGAGAGAACTTCATTGCTTGAAGATCCAAACTAAACTGATCTCAACTGAACACTAAACATGAAAAGATTTCAACAAATTACGTCACTAATACCGTTATTAATCATTTCAAAGTCATTTTTCCTAGACAAAGGGTTTGTATGGCGGGGACATCGAACGCGCAGGTAGTTGGGGAGTATGTACCTTCTATTCTTCGATTCGTTCCGGCAGGAACATACTGTGTTTATATGACCAATAATCAATGTTTACATTAAGTCAGCGGTTTCCAAGGAGGCGCGGACTATTGCCAGGGGAGGCGCCAAAATTTTTTAATAAATTAATTTTTATACCATAATATCTACAAATAAATAAAACTTCATATCTTACCGTAACAGTGAAAATTCAGTGCATGAATGTTTATTTTTATTTTTTTTTACATTTACATATATTTAATTCCTATTAAAAAAATTATTTGGAGCGGAGTAATTTAAAAATGGCGCGTTTGCAAACGCTCGGTAATGCACAAAACGACCGCTAGTTGCATGAAAACAATAACCTCAAATTTAAATGTCACTCGTAGCTAGAGTGTCAACTGAAGCGTGCCGGCAGGGTGTAATATTGTTTTTGACGTGATTTCTTTCTGAAAATAATCGTTAGTATATTTTAAACTTTATTTTTTTTATTTAAACTTTTATTTATTTTAATTTATATCAATAAAATATTTTTTAGGCGAATGGATACATTTTTGAGTGGTTGCAAGAGAAAGGTCAAAAATAATGAAGATGCTGATACTAGTGGGAATAAAAGCAAAAAAGAACAAGGAAGTAAAGTTCCCAAGAAAAGACAATACAGTTCATCCTATTTATCATTAGGATTCTCATAGTTGAGAAATCTTATCCTCCCATCAAGGGCATTCACGCATTTATTGCGTTATTCAATTTCCCTGAAAGAAATCGGTACACTATTCTCGCATGCATCAAGGAATCTCGGCATTTTTCTGAAAAGAAAAACATTTCGGTTGCCGTACTAGGTAACCGCAATAAACTATGGAAACAATCAACGGCACCCTGCCTGCCTCACACGTGCGCGGCAGATTTTCCTAGTTTATCTGTATCCACGGCGGCTTTTATCCAACCAACAAAGCATAGCGCAACTCGCGCCTAGCTGCCAAGAACCGAATTCTCTAGTAGTGTAAATATTCACACTGGAATCTGACCCTTGATTCGGCATAGATGCCATATACAATCGGCATCGATGATATACACAACCGTCATTGTGTAACCATCTAAATTGCCTCTCAACGACTTGCAACTATTGATTCAGCTGCAAGCACTTCTCTCAGAAATGCTCCTTTGTTTGAATCTCCAAACAATCACCAACTTCGCGCTTAGCCGCCGGATTCGAATACAATAGCATAAACAAAGATGAAGACCAAAGATACGATATACAAATTGTATGATGTATCCCAAACTTATTAGCACCTAATGAGTGGCAGCGTATTTATTTAGCTGAACCCTCCTTACAGAACGATGCCTTAGGTCGCTTCTCCCTTTGTTCTTTTTCCCTTGTTTTAGGTTTCGTTTATCCTTTTCCGAAACGCATCGATAAACACTATGATCTACACGATCACACATAAACATACATTACCAAGTCCTTCTTCCTTGTTTTCACCACGAGAAAAACACTTTCTCTCTCGAGGAAACTCACTCCAGTTGCGAAGCGGCTCTGCGTCGAGCAGAGCAACGCGGAGTCTAATTTCAACCACCAACGATCGTACATCGCTGGTTCGCGTTTCCCCCTTAGTAGAGTGAGCATGGGGTGCGTACCGGAGTCCACCCCAGAGTCGAAGTCGGACACAGACAATTAGGTGATCCTTAAAACTGTGCAACTTAATTTAACAATAGTTTTGGGAAAACAAATAAACCATTTGTAAATTGCATTAATTGTTCGAGTGTCAAAATTTAGTGGTAAATCAAAATAAACAACATTCATACGAAACAATACCACCGTGCGTTTTATTTCTTGCTTGGTGAACGATTGTCCGAGGTATTCCGTGGAGTTTCGTTTCTCATTGTATTGAACAGTGAACTTTCGATCGTTGGAAAATAGATGGAGTATTTCATGACCATGACAATGAGTTAAAACTGCATCTCACACATGAACATGATAGGAAATTTTTGTGAACCTGTGCCAACGCCGGCACATGACGAAGACATTTCCTACACTTCTACCGTTTGTAACGTCGTATTTATGCGAAACGGGCTTTTCGGCACTGGCTGCAATGAAAACCAAATATCGAGCCAGGTTAGTAGTCGAAAAAGAGATACGAGTTGGTTTAAATGTTAAAAAATAATTTTATATAAAAATAAATATACACATACGTATGTTATAGCTAAACCTTGTTATTATTCTGTTGATTGTAGTTTTCAGTTTTTTTTGTAATAAAGTTTTTATTATTTAAAACGTGTCTATATTATTTAATCTATTAAAACAATAAAAGGTAGCGGAGGTACGGACAATTTTTTTTTTTTCGGGTAGGCGTAGTAGCATAAAGGTTGGAAACCGCTGCATTAAGTACTACAGCTAACTTATAATTCTAGTGATACAATTGTTTACATGCATACATTACACATTTTGCAAACATAACTGAATGTGTGAATAACTATTCGAGTATTATAGGTTTTAATATTGACAGTTTTCCTGGAAAGGGTCAGAAAACCAGGGTTTTTATTTTTTAATTTAATCTAAACTAATACTTAACTTAACTCTAACTTAATCTAGCTTAACCTAACTGATATTATAATAAGTTAAATATGTAATGTGAGTTGGGCAATGTAGGGATTGATGGTTAAGGAGGTGGGGTGGCGTGGGATATGGTCAGTTAGTGGTTTCGGGTGGGGTAACACTTTCCGGTTGTTCGTTAAAACGTAGAATGTAGGAGAATGGTTGTATGTCACAGTATTTGAACTGATTGGGTGCCAGATCGGTGTTATGGTACACTACCTCGTTGGAGTCATCAACCAATCTTCCAGAGGTGAAGAGAGTTCTGTTATCTAGAGGAGTTGGTAGTAGTGAAGTTATTATGGGGTTGAGATTATTTGGGAGGTTTTCAATAAATTTAGTAGACAGCTCTAGGAAGCATCTATCGAGACGGTCAATACTGGAGGCATTGTATAGCAAGCTGTTATTGTAATACATGTAAGAGTTGGGTTGTCGGTTGAGGCCAGTGAGCAGCCTGAAGCATTTCCTTTCGAAAGTGCGTAGCTTCTCCATTTGGGCTGGTGTTACATGATACCACAATGGACACGTATGGTTTGATTATTTCTTTATAGATCAGCAGTTTGACTTTGTGAGAAAGGCCGTTGGGTTTCCACATCACTCTTCTACAGAGATTCAGTTGTATTGTGGCTTTACCTAAATGATTTTTAATGTGGGTGGAGAATGAAAGGTCATTGGAGAAGGTTATTCCCAGATACTTTAAAGTTTTAGAAGGTTTTATCTGGATGTTATTTAGTTTGAGTCTAATTTAATTGTGGGTGCGTCTTGTGTTGTTTGTGCAATGCTCATTTTTGCCCTTAAACACTATAAGCTGGGTGTTATCAGGATTTAGGCGAATTTTCCATTTATTGGAGTATGTGATAGATTTGGGAGGAACTTATTAGCGCGGTTTCTTGCCTCTTTTACAAACTTGCTGCTGGAGTAGACTATGGTGTCATCAGCGTAATTCAACATACGGTATTGGGTAATTGAGGCTGCGGTATGTCTGAAGTATAGAGGAGGTATAATAGTGGTCCAAGAATTAAACCCTGCGGAACCCCTGCGGTTATATTATACGATTGGGAGATAGAAGAATTTATTATTATTTGACCATGAATTTTCTACCAGAGAGGTAGGAACTGAGAAGTTTGGTGGTGTGGGTGTTTAATCCAAAAATGTAGTATCGCTTGTAAAGCAGTCCTGAGATCCAAACACAGTCGAATGCTTTAGATATGTCGAGATAGATACAGACCGTCGGGCTTTGGTTTTGAAGATTAGTTGTGACATCATGCGTTAGTTTTAACAGAGCATGACAGGTGGAGTGTTGTGAGCGAAGCCAAACTGGGAGTTTGGGATAATAGCGTTGTCATTAGCAAATGAAAGGAGATTTCGATATATCTTGCATTCCAGTATCTTGCTTAATGTGTTTAACAACGATATCGGACGATAGTTGTTGGGGTTGTTGGAAGGACTGGACTTATTGATAGGGACTATAACCGTGGTTTTCCAGTTATCTGGGAAATGTGATGCGTTAATTATGTGGTTGAGAAGAACGAGAATAGTGACTAGATTTGAAGGGAGAAGTCTTTTGTAAAGAAGGATGGGAATTCCATCTAAGCCGGTCGACTTTTTGTTGTTGCGTGATGTTATAAATTCAGATAACTCGCCTGCTGTTAGGAAGGTCGCATTATCCAGAGGATGCCGCTTTGTTTATTTTGTTGAATTCCGCGATGAAAGGGGTCAAGGATGGGATCTTTGTGCGTGAGATGTAGTCATTTACGATAACTTGAAAATTGGGGACTAGGAAGGAGTCGTTTTGTTGATGGATTTTATAAAAGTGATTAGCAAGACAGTTTGCTATGTCAACATCTGATTGGACTGGGTGATTGTTAGTAGGGTTGATAATATAATCGATTCGGGGTTTGTATTTTCGACCCGTTAGTCTGTTGATATTTTTGAATAAATCACGATCGGGTTTCATATTTTTAAGTATAGACGCGTAAGCCTGGTCGGCAAATTGTTTTAGTTGTCCATTTATCAGGGTAGTCAAAAGTTGGATTTGATTTTTAATAAAAGGGGAGTAGCTGGTATGTAGTTTTCGTCTAAGCTGTTTTTTTACGCGTAACAGTTTTGTAAGGATGTTGGGTAAAGGTTTTCCTAGGTGATTATGAGGGATGGATGTAGGTGAGGCTGAAGAGAGCATTTTTTTAGTATTTGCTCTATTCTTAAGGCTGCTTGATCAATTTCAGCAGGGAGTAGGTTTGAAGACTCTGGGAAAGTATAGTCAGTACAACTGGCACCAATGTCCCTATTGAGTCTTTTCCAGTTTGTCCTGGAGAAATTCGGGATCGGATCGAATGAGTAACATGGTTCGAGGGGTGGGATTTGGACAGTGGTGTGGACGGGCCCATGATCGGAAGGAAATTCGAAGGATACTGTAGGGAGGTTAGGTGAGTAGACGTCTACGGATTTTAGGAAAAAATCTATTGTTGATTTAGTAGTATTGGAGATACGTGTTGGCTGTAGTGGACAGTCCGCACAGATATATGGATGGAGTTGAAGGAGTGCTAGAAGTTGGCAACCGTATTTATTGCATTTAGTGTCGTTAAATGAAGTATGCCGAGCATTCCAATCTCCTCCTATTATGAAAGGTGCAGGTAGAGACTGTTGGATTATCTCAGTGATGTCGGAACTAGGGAAGTTTGGTTCCCGAGAATGGTGAATGTATACGGACTACAATACAAGCACTTTGTTGCTTTTGCAAAAGATTTTAATTGCCGTGTACTCAATATTATTTATATTGGTGAACCTAATTTCCGAAAATTGGAATTTCTTGTGTATTCGAATTCCAGTACCTCCACGAGGTCCAGTGGTTCGTGGATTAGAAACAAGTGTATAATTCGGGATAGATACTCGGGAGTTTGGTTTAAGCCAAGTTTCTGAGAGGAGGAGGATATCTGGAGAAAACTTTTCAACGAACAATCGGAGGTGTTGTCTGCGAATATTGGAATATATGGACTCTGCGTTGAGGGAAATAATGGTTAAATTAGCCATTAAGGGAGAGGATATGTGAAGTTATAAGAGATAAAAATCTGACCTTTTTTTCTATTTCTGAGCTGTGCTTCAACGTGGGCAGCATTTTCTGTAAGCTACTTATGTATCCTGTGATGTCCAGATTCAGATGGTTACTGTTGGATTGGTGATTTCTTGTCATGTTAAGGGAATCCTTGACAACCTTAGCGTATGACATTCCTGGACTTGTAGGCTTTATTGATTGATGTGATGTTGTTTTGGTTGGTGAAGGTTTGCTCGTTGCCATGGGTGTTGTTCGCCTTTCTAGAATCCTCAGCTTATGAGGACATTGCGAGAAGTTGGCAAGGTGGGGTCCTCCACAGTTACAGCATGTCACTGTGATTTTCTTCGTTGTAATGGATCCATCGGGGTTTGTTGTTTGGATTGTTCCTGGTTCCATCCCACGCGGGCTGGCCTTACATTCTCCAGGTTGATGTTGCTCTGCACACTTTACGCATCGTACGCTTAGATGACATGCGGCCGCCAAGTGTCCTGAGCCTTGGCATCTTTTGCAATGAAGGACGTTTTGTTTATTATATATTATATTTAATTTGTTTGAGCCGGGTAACATCAGTTGGAGGAATTTGTATAATACGTAAATGTCGAGTCTTGTTAGTCCGCATGTATGGCGTTTGGAAGTAGTCCAACCTATTTATTTTCAGTTCCGGACAGATCATGAGTATTTCTGCTGCAAGTTCCTCATTGGTCCATGCTGGATCAATATGTTTAAGATGAAAGTCGCTTTTTCAACTGTCCATGTTGAAAAGTGAAAAATTCAAGCTTATGTTGCGCAAGTTTTTCTACCGCCTTCTTATGATCAGTTAAAGTGGTTGTTGTGATGGAAGTCGAAGCTCCTCTTGTGTTTGTGGTGGAATTGTGGTGGCCTAAGGTACTTTCGAGCATCCTAATTAGCTCTTTTATGTCAGTTATATTTTTAATATAGATGGGTGGTGGTCTTGTATTTTTAGCGTGTGTGTTAGGCATTTGATTCCCGGCTGTCTTCTTTTCGTTGGGGGGAACTAAAGCAGCTGTAACTTCGGCAATTATTGGAATTTTAAAATTTCCTTTGGACAGTATATTCTTAAAAATAGAAACTGTAAGTAAAAAAAAAAAACGAATTTTTCCAAATTTTAGACCAGAATACCTCTTAAGTTAAATCTGTAATGTAATTGTTAATAAATGTGGAGATAAAAAAAAAAAACAAAACCATAAGCCGGCCTAGCTGTGAGTACATTCTAAGGTACTATTTACTATCTCATAACTTCCAAATAATACTCCTTAGTCAGTGTCTGAACTTGTGGCAAGAGTCCATAATGCGTAAAATCGTCGCAAAACCGTGAATATCGAGTTTTTCGATTGAAAGCGGCGTGGTTTCTTCGATCTGGACTCACTCGATGCACACGATTCTCTCACCCGAAGTTTGGATTGCCTGTCGTACTCACCCACATCTCATGTCTAGTAATGATGACTTCCATGAATATTGGGTGGGATTCAGACTGGGAATGGTGTTTTTTACAACGCGGTCTTTTTTTGCTGCATCACGGTGGAATCATTAACGTATTTAACTGATCCATAAGCAATGTTCACGTTCCCCGCTAGCTGTTTGGTGGTTAATTTGCGATAATTGACCAACATTTCTTGATATTGACGGCCTACGTTCGTTATCTCGGACGGATTCGTGACCGTGTTATAGTCCGGCGCCGTGCTTCCTCAGTTGAGGGAAGAGCGGGGACCTTTTATTATTTCTTTATTTAATATTCGTTCATCAATTCGCGTTGCAATGTTTATTCGCTCCGATTGTTTGAGCGGAAATTTATTGCCATTGATAATCCATTATCAAAGAAAGATCTTTTCTTTGTCTCTTCGATATATTTATTTTAAACTCTCAAAAAGTTATAATTCAAACTTCTACTCCAAAACTCAAAACTAGAACTCTAACTCAATACTGATACTTCAATTGCTAACTCAAACTACTACTCACTTTTATGAACTCACAACTCAAACTGATTTTACTATTAAAATTTCTCTCTTCTTATGCTACTTACTGTTCTAATTGGTTGGAAATTATAATGTGAACAAAACAAATTTTCTCAAAGTATTCCTTTTGTCTCTGTGACTTTTAATTTTGAATAAACTTTGAACGAAAATCAAAGTGCTATGTTTTGAATGAAAAAAGGCGCATGTTATGAAAAGGGGCATGTTATGAAATGTGCTGTAACAGGCTGAATATAGAATATTGCGAAAGTTTATTAATGTTATGTATTAAGTGAGAATTAGATATGAACAGAGGTAGTTTTACAGTTGTGTTAGAAAAGTAATGAGATTCAGTGTTAAAAATCTAATAAGGGTAGTATTCTGGAATACAACAACCGCTTTTAAAGCGTTCATACCACTGGTAAAGGAATGTTTTCTTTTAAGTATCACTGCCGATACAGTTTTCCAACATTTCCGAAGTCCCCCCACAGCTCTCTGAAATTTCCCATTGACCATATGGCCGCTATGCTCCTGCTGTTCTCTTCCCAAGTATTGGTGCGCTGCATACTATTTTGTGAATATCAAGTCTGCGTTAAATTCCTTCACTTATTACGACACGATGCCCTCTTCGTGGTCACACAGGCTTGAGTTAATTTGTAAGCACCTATCCATATTTACTTAGTAAGGCGGGCAAAGCGTTTTCGTATGAATGCCCCTACCGAGGACCATGATCAATTTAACGTCCTCAGAGGCAGCGTTCCAGGCATCACCAAATGAATGACTGTTTCATACTTTTCGTTTACAAAGGTCTAAATATGTATTCGAAAAATATGAACATAAAAATTTAAGTAGAATATATTATAAAAAGAGAAAATATATGTTTTCCTCGTAGTACATCGTCGGAGCAACGTCTACTAGGATGGAATGTTCCACCATACGAATTGCAGCACATTCCCGAACATTGGCTCAAATATCCTGAACCGCCAGAATCACTAAATTACTTACTGGCCTTATTGTATATTTTCTTTTTTATTATGTCTACTGTTGGAAATGGCGTAGTAATTTGGGTGTTTTGTGCGTAAGTATGCCTCCATACTTTTCAAAGTTTTCCATTGTATTGTTTTCACTTACAGGGCGAAAAGTCTCAGGACACCATCCAACATTCTGGTTATCAATTTGGCTATTTGTGATTTTCTTATGATGTCCAAAACGCCCATTTTCATTTACAACTCTTTCCAATGTGGATTTGCACTTGGCCACATGGGTTGTCAAGTATTTTCTGTAATTGGAGCGTACACAGGCATCGCTGCCGGAATGACGAATGCGTTTATAGCGTATGACCGATTTAATGTCATCACTCGACCAATGGAGGGCAAGATGACGCAAGGCAAAGCTATAATCATGATTATATTTATATATTTATATGCAACACCATTCGCTATCCTGCCAGCCCTTCGATTTTGGGGTAGATTTGTACCAGGTGAGTGTAAATTTCTAAGGCAATCAATGACATTTCTTTTTTAGTGTTAAGGTTAAATGTTTTAAGGTGAAATCGATCAGTAGGCTTTTTTACCCATGGATATGGCACACGATACTTAGGGAGGCCACACAACTGTTATTTAAATCTGTTCTTCATTAACATCGCGTAAGAAATCAAAGCAAGTCGGATTAACGACATGAGTGCTTTATTCGTGAACAAACAGACTTAGTTCGAAGAAAGGAAGCACATTTCAGTAACGATAAATGTTTTTTTTTAATCCATTTATTTAACAAAAAAGTTCAGATAAGGGTCTTTCAATATTATACTAAGTGCCTGTTTACTATATTATATTATTTATTGGTCTATAGGAACCTGGAAGTTCATGACCTCGCCTTCTAAGCACGACTTCCTCCAACTGAATGGTTTAATTCGCGAGTTGTTCACTTGCAAAGTGTTGGGACGCAAAATTTTGAGCGTGATTTTCCAATGTCTCACCAATTATCAAATTCAACTTTTCACGATGGTTCTGAGTTCAGTCAATGTTCATTAACTGTACCAAGGCGGCATGGCTATTGCAAATCCATCTATTGCAGTAGTGGCTTACCGCGTTCAACTCAATCAATACTCGCAATTTCACCAAGCAAAGCGACTTTCAATCGTCTGTAGTGATCCTAAATCACTACTCTCACCCACGTACTTATAATCCCAATCCAAGTGAATCATATTAGCGACAGGTTAAACCAAAAGTTAGTTTGCCGCACATTGATTCAATTTCCGAATACCGTACCCTTACTCAAAATTCCAATCCAATTGAATCATATGCGCGATAGATTTAAACCACAAGTTAATTTGTTGCGCATTGATTCAATTTCCAAGTACCTTACATCCCAATCCAATTGAATTATATGCACGACAAAATTAAACGAAAGTCCATTTGTCGTGCATTGATTCAATTCCCTATAACTATTGAAATTATGAAATGGGTAATACTAAATGCATTTCATGATTTCTTCTTCCGGGAATTTGTTCAAGTAAAATTCGTATACACTTCCGGGAATCCTATTCCAATTGACGCACACAAAATTTTGTTTGGGCTTCTTGGAATTTTTAAATAATATTTTTAACAAATCTCTGTTGTCACAGAGTATAAAAGGGGAGTGCATTTTGGATTCGAGATCAGTTGGGATCCAGAGGCAACGTCCGAAAATTGAAAAATTAAATAGATAAATAAATAAATAATAAATAAAAGAACCCAATGATCGCTTTTCAATATTGGACCCTTGAAAACAAGGAAGACACCCCATTGAGGTAAGATTAAACAATATATAAAAATATAACCCTACACGTCTATCAGCATCGCAACTTCCACCTTATAACCATGATCAAATTATGACAGCTCCTGCTAACAGGACAACAAAATGTATTCTTGACAAATACATTCTCGAGAAATCCTCTACACACAAACGTCTCTACAATCCGCTAACTTTTTAAAATAGATTCGCACATTGGAATGTCCAAAGCGGTCGGTGAAGCCTCGAAGGACGTGCCCCCAACATGAACCTGCAAGGTTCGATGTGCCGCTTGAGCAACATCAACACCACACAACTACGCGACGAAGAGTAGTCTCTAGCACCAAGCACCCTACACCTTGTTTATTGACCGAATGGTCTTCATGACGTCCGTACCGTATCCTTTGAATCAGCAGACCTATCGATCACACCACTTCACAACACATGTCATCAGCAACCTGTTCAGATTGGCGTATACCGACCGGTCCCACCCATCCAACATACTGACGTAACCGTTGTGGAAGGAGCGCTGTCCATTATTTGCACCACCTACTTTACAAAAAAATCCCCACTCTCCGTCTCCACACAATACATTCAATCCCAGAAGGGAATATTGAGATCTCCGTTCTCGGCCGGGGAGAATGTTGCAGCTTGCAACTAAAGGTGACAAGGAAGTGTTGATTGTAATACTTTCTTGTAGAACACATCATCGTACTCAGCTAGTGTCAGAATCCTAGTTCTACTACGTTTTGTTGTGACACAAGAAACACGAAGGGCAGATCAAGAGAGCAGTACGAAAGTACTGATCTTGATCTGTAATAATATAAAAAATAATAACACGTCAATATAACGACATTGTTTATGGGTGACGGAAATTAACCTTTATCGCGGGAGCACGAGCAGAGGAAGAAGTTCAACGGAACAGCTTTGATATAAGAAACAGGACATTTAACGATACGATATAGGACTAAGGGAATTGACGGTTGAATTAGTGATAAGTTTCACTGTCTTTAAAAATTTAAGACCATCAGTATCAACAGGAGACACTAAGGGGTTTCCACGGAATTCACCCAACACTACACAGGAGGAACACACATTGTCCAACATTAATCGACTCAACGCGAAGGTAATCACAGGAACATGACACAAAATCCACACTACACAAGAGAAATCGTGAGTAACATCAAAAATAAAATTGAATTATTCGTCCATAATACAAAAATTAAACAAATTGAATTTTTCGACCAAACAACACAACATCGGTCCGCTTTCCTACACTACCCAACCAAAACAACGGCTGTAAGCAAGGATGTATCAATTCACTGCATAGGTTGTGAATGCTACATTAATGTTATGGTATCCGCCGCTTATGGTTTTTTTCCTTTCGATTCTCTTTTGATGCAGCGTTATTTATTATGGGTGCATGTGTGTAATGTTTTCGAATCGCCACATCACTCCCGCCCAAGCAACTATGTTGCGGTCACTTTATACGAAGCAATCGAGCTGGCGGAATGGGGAAATAACATGGAGTCCGCCTTTACTGTGTGAGAGTGTTTTCGCCAAGATTACATCAGTGTCACCAATTATTGCATTTTTCGATGAAACTGAAAAATCTTTCTCGAATCCAACGCTAAGAAAACGTTAGAACTGAAGCACCGATGCATCAGATGACGGCCACGTGTACACGGAGATATTAACGGCCCGTTAATGCTTTGGTGTGCGGCGCTGATGACTTTTTTTAACGATTTTCTCTTGGTGTTGTTGCTTCATTATTGATGCGTGTGCGAAATCTGTTGGAATCATCACAAGTCCACCATAAAGGTTATCTGCTAATCTTTAAAAGTATATGCTCAAATATTTTTCTTATGGTTCACTTTTTTTTGTTGGAATCTCCGATCTGTATATTTGGAGTATTTTTCTTTCTTATCTCTTTAATCATAAATTCCGTATTTTCTATCCTTTTTTAACAGGCTCTTCTTTTTTGTTTTTTTTTTTTTTTTATTAGACTTCTCTCGGGAGAGGCGTACCTATAGCGCCGAGTGGGCGCCCCGAGATGCCATCAAATAACTGTTGCAGTTCTTTTTGAACAGTTGCAGGTTGTAACGCTCCGGAAACACTCGCGTGGGAAGAGAGTTTCACAGCTTCCCCGCTCTGTAACGGAACGAGCTCTGATGCAGGGATGATCGCGCCGTCGGGAGATGAACCACAAACGGGTGCGATTCGTCGGATTGTATTGTGGGGCGCATATAAACCGAAATGCGCGCAGCAATACCACGAATCTCCGAAGAATAGTACCCGTGATAATATCTGTAAAACAGACAGAGGTCGGCTTCGATGTGATAGCGACTGTAGTCGCTCGTCTATGTAGACTCTCAAGTAGGTCGAGGGTATGTTTAGGAGCCGAGCTCCAGACATGGGAGCAATATTCGAGCGCGGGTCTAATTTGGGATTTATATAGGAGAAGAAGTTGGGCCGGAGTAAAATATTTCTTGGCTCTAAAAAGATAGCTCAGCTTTCCTGAGGCTGACCTGGTGATACTCGACACGTGTTTATGCCATGATACATTCCCAGAGACCGTGACGCCGAGCAATTTCAAACTTTCCCCAACCTCGAAGGCCCGGCCATTCATCATCAGCTGTGGAACCGATGATCCAGTTTACTTTGTGAATGTTGTATATTGTGTCTTCGTTGCGTTGAAGTCGACGAGATTGGCCCTTCCCCACTGCAGGACCCTACCTAGATCCCGATTCAGAGAGTCAATCTGTTTACATCTCAGCTGATGTGACACAGATGCACCAATCGGCCGAACACTCGAAAAGGAGGAAACAAGCGTACTATCATCCGCAAAACTGAACACTTTGTTATCCGTTGTCTCCAACAAATCATTTATGTGAAGCAAGAACAAGCTTGGAGCCAAAATAGAACCTTGGTGCACCCCCGAATTAACAGGATACAGATCCGAACGCTCGCCGTCCACAACAACCCGGATCGATCGATTCTCGAGGACGCTCCTCGTCCAGTCGCAAAGCTGTTGGGAAAGTCCATATGAACGAAGTTGCTCAGCAATGCCCCGTGCCAGACGCGGTCAAAAGCCTTGGAGATATCCAATGCGACCGCCCTTGACTCACCATGGCGTTCAATCGCAGATGTCCATATATTGGTTATAAGTGTCAAAAGGTCTCCCGTGGACCGCCAGCCATGGAATCAGTATTGGCGATCATTCAGAAGTCCGTTGCACTCCAAATACTTAACTAACTCTGTATTGATGACTTTTTCCATTACCATAGATAAAATAGACAGTAATGCTATCGGACGGTAATTTTGTGGGAGACACCTTTTCCCCGTCTTTGGGATTGTCTGAACTCGAGCGATTTTCCAACAGGCAGGAAAAGTCCTCCGTGCATAAGATAAGCGGAGGAGTCTGCCAAGAACCGGCGATAGTTCTGGAGCACAGTTCTTAAGTACTATTGCTGGTATTCCGTCCGGGCCGGTTGCCTTCCTACAATCCAGTTCACGTAGAATGCGTTGGATAGTGCGCGGACGAAATCTCACATCCCGCATGGAAGACTGTACCGGCGAGATCACAGGTGGGTCCAAAAGGCCGGGATCGAGGTTTGAATTCGCAGAAAATAAATTCGCGAACACATTAGCTTTATCCTTTGAATTCGTGACTAACGCCCCGCTGTCTGCCACCAACGGAGGGAAAGAGGAGGATGCGAAGTTACCGCTGATAGCTTTTACCATTGACCAGAAGGCGTGCGAACCAGTTGGGCACCGAAGGATCTTATTGATCACCCTGTCGTTGTGAGGCTTCTTCGCGGGATAAATCACCTGGTTGCACGCGTTTCTGATTCTAACAAAATTCGTTCTGTTAACATCGGTGGGATTGGAGCGCCATTGCTTAAAAGCTCTATTTTTTGCCGCTGCAATCTGCTCGCATTTTTTGTCAAACCACGGTTTATCAGACGAACTTCGTTTGATGGAATGTGGAATATATACCTCCATCCCCAGAAGAATAATCTCTGATACCGACTCCGCGCAAGCGTTAACATCGGAGTTTCTGAAGCACACCTCGGACCATGGAAAGGATGCGAAGAAATTTCGCAAATCGTCCCAATTAACAGCCCTATATCTCCATACATGGCGAAGCTGCTTAGGTCGGTTATTCGCTTGAAATGCAAGTGGTTGCGCAACAGATACTAAGCAGTGATCTGAGTTCCCCAGTGGTGCAGCAACCTCTACGGTATAAATACTCGGTTCGGATGTCAAAAACAAATCCAGGGTGTTCGCACAATCGCCTCGGGCATCCGGTACTCGCGTTGGCTCCCCCACGAGTTGAGTCAAGCTGTGGCTTACAGCAAACATCTCCGCCAGCCTCTCAGCCTTGTCCATTCAGTTCGAATGTAACAACCAGCCGGAATTGTGCACATTAAAATCGCCAAGGACAACAATTTCAGAAGATGGGTGGTTGATCTGTATCCAGTCGACGGTATGTGAAAGATGTTCGAAGAATGTCGCCGGTCGATCGTCATTCGGGGATCGGTAAAGACAACAAAGAAATTTAACGGAATTCCTCAGCACGACCCTCAACCATATGATGTCCATATTATTGGGTTCCAACGCCTCCATCCTCTGGCAAGCCAGATTGGACCGCGCGAAAACGCAGACTCCGCCCTTAAAACGGAATCTCGAATGCAAGTCGTATCCTGAGCAACGAAGAGTTGACGAATCGACCTGGGTCTGAGTTAGGACAAGGATATCAGGTTTCATTGTTTGCAAATATTGGTGGACGGCGTTTACATTCGTATTGGTGAAACTGATGCCCCTGATGTTACAAAATGCCGTCACTAGTCGAGCGTGGGCCGAGCCTCGAGAGCGAGCCCGGTTATGCGATGACGAACCTCTTAAAGTTCCATTATTTATCATGATATCTGCATGATGTTTCCCCTGACATAGTCCCCCCGTGCAGATCCGAATGGGAGACTAGTTTACCTCCAGAATTCTTTATATCAGAAGGTACCATCATGACTTATCTCCGTGTCAGTCCGGGTCATCAGCCACACATTCGAAACACCGTCGAAGATTTCTCTCGGCGTAATCGCGGAATGTACAGCGTGACGGGGTGGTATCTCACCTTGGGACCGACTACCACCTAACCAACCTTTTCTCGAACCGGTCCATCTGCCAAGCTCCGAAAGATGGCCAGGGATTTCTCCCGACCATTTCACGGACCCTAAAGCTTGTTGGGGTGGTATTTCACCGGGCGTACAGGGCGTTGGGAGCGCGGCTACCACTCGGCCTTTAGTCGCCTCTTACGACGAGCCGGCCTAGCTGTGAGTATATTCTAACGCCCTACTCACAGGCCTGACGATTCGCTTCCATCCTCTTCCATAGTAGCATCTAGTTTAACTGCATCTGTGTATCGGCATTCTTAAGAACTAAGACTTTCGCCTAGATGGTTGAACGAAATCCAGTATATGAATTGCGGAAACTTGGCATCGATTTTTTTTTATTAGACTTCTCTCGGGAGAGGCGAACCTATAGCGCCGAGTGGGCGTCCGGAGATGCCATCAAATAACTGTTGCAGTTCTTTTTGAACAGTTGCAGGTTGTAACACCAATGGACATCAGCACTTAGTGTTAAATTTACAATGTATCTTAAGAGGTTCAAGGATAGGCGATTAGTGCAGGATCTGGCGGCCTGTTATGACTCCAGGCATTCAATGATGGATCTCGCCTTAATATTTATTGTGGCATATGAAATACCCAGAAGCATTGATTAGCTACAAATTAATAGTTATCCATGTATTGGGATGGGAGAGCTTGGAAAGTTCGCACTTCGAAAACATTTAAGGAACGGTTCTCTATGATCGCGATATGAGCTAAAGATATTTTCATGTGTTTATTGTAGAGTTCTGGAGTACCTGAACCGTATACTAGTTATAGCAACTAGTCGATTAGTCTGAGGTTGATGTAGGATACGGTGATCTGAAGCTGTGCTTATAAATTAAGCAGGCAATTTTCATATTTTTGCATTAACATATCCAGAATATTTTTAGATGCATGTGTTTATGTCATCATTATCATCGGCACTACAACCGGGATAATTTATTTATTTGGGGGCAAGGTTATTCGCCCTGCGCCATCATGTGTTTATGTAGGACATTAGAAAATATGTCTTTTTGAGATGCGAGAAACAAAGTATTGGGTTGCCTTCTTTTTCTCTATATAAACTATGCAAACTGTGATCCTCAAACTTAAACGAAATTAATACGAGTATAAGGCATTTGCTCTTAGGTTGGAGCTCAAGATGTCTCATCTGAATCTACCGTCCACCATATAATCCCCATACTACGCATTATTATGAAACCAAGGAGAAGCATGGGAATCTAAACCGAACCCATATGGTGGCGACAGCAACGATTATTAAGCTTTGAAATTATTTACTAATATTTTCATGGGAAATTCACACTCTTTATAGAGTTCATGCATGGGTAATTAGGCCCATCAATATAAGAATGACACATCAGCTATAGAAAACCCCAATCATTTCTCAAAGCCTACGCCTTCATTGGAAAGTATTTAACTGGACGGCTGGGTACTAGGGCCCAACGGGTACCAGATATATATGGTCATTTCACCAACACACTGCCCCTGTGTCTCACCTCCCACCCAAACAAATACACAATTTAAGTTTCTTCGCCCTTGCGCAATTCAGACCACTGTGTCATGTCAGCTAAATTTCCTCTAACCAACAGTAACGTTAATGAGAGAGCTCCCAATAGAACAGTATGGTCCAACTAGAAAGCCAACTGGGAAGATCTGAACGACTTTTTTGGGAGGTTAAATTGGTCGTTATTTCTCCTTCATAACGATGTTTATTCTATAGCGGACAGTTGACGATGATCTTACCACTTTGGTGATGTATTATTTGTCTATTCGAATGCCGATGAAGTACATAACACGGAAAATACAATGAACACTGAAGCGAATGCCGTCACTAATAAAACACGAAAATCGTTTTTGAATTTTTACTTTATTTCCTCGCACAAATCGTTTTTTATTGTTTCACAATAGGACGAATCCTTGATGAGGTGAATGTCACAAAAGAAATAATTCACTAGTCACTTAGGAATAGCATCTAATAGTTTTAAATAAGATATGGTCTTAAGGACATACTATCAGCAATGTTTTAGGACAACACAAGTTATACCGTTATAACTTTTAACACGGTGAAGGCACGTTAACGAAACACAAGCTCCTCCTCGAATAGTCTCCCTCGCAAGTCGACCGTCTAAAAGCAAACACTAGTGTCTAGTGTCATAAACCGAATTCCTCATTTCATTTCATTTTTAAAACATTTTTTATTTTTCTTTTTATATTCTTAATTTCTAAATTAAAGGCTAGACAAAAAATGCTTAAATTCTAGCTTAATTATCTTATATAATAACTTACTGGTCCTTCGCAGACGCTCTAAGCTAAACATTACTTAACATTTGTATAATTTGCCTTTCGGCGACAGAACTTTGTGGCAGTACTGATAATTAGTTGAAATACAAAGAAAAATTTGAAAAACTTTGTCAATTTTTTTGTTTTTTTTTCTTAAAATTTAACTTACTTAACTTACCTATTTTTTTTTTTTTTTTTTTTTTTTATGTAAAAGCACTTAACCTAACTTAACTTAAATCTTATACTACCCTAATTCTAGAAAAGCTAAGTCTATGTAAGCTAGCTGATGATACTATGATTCTATACCGACTTTGGTACCCAGGTCTTTATATGCCATTCAACCACCAGAACTGTTGACGCTGTCTAATACTATCGTCCCGGTCTCTGTGGGAGATAGCCCTACTGAAGCGCAGGAGCTCTTCTTCGGTGCGCGTTACTTCCCGGTCGTAGCACAATCGCCCGTCTACAGATGATCTACTTACATGATAGATCAGCGGAATTCCGGATCTATCCTGTATAAGCCCTTTCATATCCAAGCCAAGGAACGCCTCTGGTGGAACAAAGCCGTTGCGACGCACGCTCTCATAGTACAAGGTGTTTGGATAATAGGCCCCGAAAATTAGGTCATTGGACGAGCTTATTGCTCTCGCAATATGCCCTCTGATTAATTTAATCATAAAATTATCCACCCTATTTATGTACGCTTCATTATATAAAGTCTCATTTGAGTAATACTTTTTATAGTCCGATTCCGGTGTCCGATATAATCTGAGACAACTTCTGAGACACTTTCTTTCGAACACCCGAATCTTTTCCATCAAATTTGGACCTATGTTGAACCATACTGGGCAACCATATATGAGCATTGGCCTGATTAGCGTCATGTAGCATATGACTTTTACCTTGCTGTCAAGTTGGCTACTGTGAAATAGCCTCCTTGTCATAGCAAACAAACCGAATTCCTTCGCATGTAAACATGCATAAAAATTCGATCCCTTTTCGTTCAGCAAGATACGGTACACGACCACCCATCGTATACCTGAATTGCTTTAGCATCACCAGCATAATAGCAACACGGCTATTTACCCAGCTGCAATAGATTCACCCATGATTTGTTTTCCAACGAACAAACAATCACAACTTCGTGCTTAGCCACCAAACGAATTATCCAGCATATACAAATGCAAGCAAATTCGTTTCAGCCATCGACCCAAGATACGACATACAATTTTCATTGTATAAAGTAACGCAACCATTAGCACCTTTCCCAATGGCTATTCGTATATTTATATTTACACAAGGGCATCACTCATCTAAGACTTATATGATGCCCTCGTCTCATCTTCTCTTATACCACATTTCTTCGATGCATCATCGTCTATTTATTTAGCCGCGATGCACGATCTTCTCGACCCCTTTGTCCTTACCGCCTGCCTGCTTTGTGTTGCCATTGCCTTCGCGCAACACAGATTTAAGCGATCACACACATACCACCACGATCTTCATTGCGAAATCTGGTTTTCTATTCCACCAAGAGAGACTTTACGTTTCTCTGGTGGTAAGTAAAAACATATCCTTAGTGGAGACGATATCTACCACCACACCACAAACTCACCCCAAACGAGGGTTGATTCATTGAGTCCAATTACATCCACCGGCCAACACGGTCGTGTCGCTCCCGCTCCGCGGTGCGCACGGGGACGCGAAAATAACCATAAGTCGAGTCAAGAAAGCGTGCTTTTAATTAAAAGGAGAGTTAATGTCTTATACTTTGTTTCTGTGCGTCCGTTTTATTCTTAGTGTAATTATTTAGTGTCTATAATCTAATTAAGTGCAGTAAGATTTATGATCCAATTAATATAATAAAACTGAACAAATAAATTTCAGTGTTTCATTCATTTTCTTGTTCTTTAATGGCTCGTGACGGTGCGAACGGTTTACTTGCTGTGCATTCCTTAGACCAGTAACAATTCGGTTTGGCGGAACCTTTTAGAACTGGTGGAGACGAGGTAGAACCCCATGTCGTGCACCGGCACAATGACCTCGTTCCCCACAAATTTCTCATACTCATAAGAACACTTCCAACCAAACTCTTCGGACGTCACTAACAACCAGCAACTTATGCTTGATACATTAAAATCCGACCTCAACAAGATATATCAGTGGGGATTATCTAACCGAGTAGAATTCAATGCCCTAAAAACACAGTGCTGCCTCTTGTCGTCAAAGGTGAGCCCCAAAGTAAATATACTGTCTATGAACGGCACTTGCATCGACGAAGCCAAGGAATTATGAATCCTCGGCACTCGAATTAATTCGACTCTTAACTGAAATGACCACATATTTGAAGCTGCGAAAAGTGCAGCCAAATGTATGGGGTTCCTTAAGAGATGCAAAAGATACTTCACTCCATCCAACCTGGCCACTATTTTCATGATCAGCGGCACTACAACCGGGAACCGGTCTTGGCCTTATTTAGCAAGTCCTGAGGCTTGTTAAATTGTCCATAATGATCTGTTTTTTCCGGGCAAGGTCATTAGTCTTGCGCCAGAGGCTCCCCGACGGGGAATCGAACCCCGGTCTCCCGCGTGACAAGCGGGTACACTAACCACTATACTATCGAGGAGCTTACAAGGCGTATATTCGTCCAAAAATGGAGGTCAACTCCCATATTTGGTCAGGCGCATCCAAAATTGTACTACACGTGCTCGACAGGATGCAAAAACGAGCAATGAAACTTATTGGTGACCCAGCCGTAAGTCGATCAATTCCGTCGTTAGAACACAAGCGCAACGTATCATGTCTATCTCTTTTCTATAGGTATTACCACGGTCGTTGCTCAACTTAACTTGCTGAATGTGTTCCGCTCCTTCAGACATTTTCCCGCGATATCCGCCAATCTGTGAATGCGCATTAGTTCACGTTGAAAGTGGACTTTAGGCGCACAAATAAATATAGAGAGTCATTCTTTAGCCGAACCACACGAATGTGGAATGTTCTGCCTGATCATGTGTTTCCTGGCCGTTGTGATATCCAGACAATCAAGACCAATATATGTTACATCGAAACCTCCTTTCCATATCCACTTCCTCTCCATCCGCTCGCACTGTGCTCTGACAATTAAGGGTACTTCAAAATCCCCTTTTGTACGCGCGTTAGTGTAAAAAAAAACCTACCACTTAGTAATTGTGTCGAACTGCCAAAATACCAACAGACGTCAATTGTACTTACATATGGGCAATCAATTTCATGATCAAACCTTCTTACCAATTCAGCCTTTGAGATGGTAAACCAACTCTATTTCCAGTCGATATTCCTTCTCTTTATCTGCTACTTTTTCTTTATATCATATTTGGGATTTTCGACATTCAAGTGTTTCGAGAACTCCCTCACGTAAGAGCAAACCATAAAGGAAAATAAATAAGCCGCACATTTTGAAGGCACGAAAATGTGCTCTGAAAAAACCGTATGAAGTGTAATCTTCGCCACTAATTAAATATTAATCAAATTGACTGGCTTATGAGCATGAGGTTACATTTTCTATAAAAGTCACTCTGTAGTCTCATACTTGATATCGTTTGGTGCAGTGCGCGGTCAAAATTGAAGGATGTTGTTTGTTCTCTGCTGTTAGTTACAGAACAATATGACAAGTCGTCACAATCAGTACAACAGCCCTACCAGAAGTAGTTCTTTATTTCAACCCAACCACAGGTAAAACTGTTCATTGGAATCAAAATATTATAATAATGTTTAATAATACATAAGTTTTATCATCAAAAGTATTACAAATGGCGTCCGATATCTTGGATGGAATGTAGCTTCAGAAGAGCTGCAATACATTCCAGAGCATTGGCTCAACTTCGAAGAACCAGAGAAGTCCTTGCACTACCTGCTCGCTCTAATTTATACATTTTTCACATTTGCATCCTTGGCCGGAAATGGTATAGTAATTTGGATATTTTCAAGGTATGCCCCCGTAAAGCAGGTGAATCTACAAATGCCATTATATAATAAAGTCTGTATACTCTATTTGCTAAACAGTTCGAAGAGCCTTCAAACGCCATCTAACATACTTATAGTGAATCTGGCAGTCCTCGACTTTTTAATGATGGCGAAATCGCCCATTTTTATTTACAATGCTGTCAATCTGGGCTTTTCACTTGGAAATGTTGGATGCCAGATATTCGGTCTTATAGGAGCATATTCGGGTATTGGCGCTGGGATGACCAATGCATTTATAGCCTACGATCGCTACAATGTTATTACGAGACCGATGGATGGCAGGTTGTCTTATACTAAAGTCTTATGCTTAGTTGCGTTCATTTGGATATATGCCACGCCTTGGGCTTTGATGCCCGTATTACAAATTTGGGGACGTTTTGTTCCGGGTATGTATTGTAAGCTTTTTACTTTTGTCAGAATAACCTTTTGTAGATTCAAACATTCAAACACCTAAAAGAAACAATTGAATTGCGTATTATTTTATGAGCATTTGCATTTCTGAGAGAGTTCTTATACCGGTTGATTTCTTCTTTAAAATTAAACATAAGAAGATCTTAAGCAAGCACGTTAATATAAGGTATATCTTATCTGTCGGGACTCATTTTCCCTGTAGGAAACACACTTAATAAGATTACTAATGCAAATGAATTATTTACAAGCCGAGTTGGTGAAGTTATTGGATAACCGATCGAAATGAAAATAGTTTAATTTTTTGTGTGTGTCGTGTCATGTTTATCTAGTGTATTGGTGATGTTTGCTGTTCGACTTAATCCAATCTTAATGTTTCATTTTCATTCTATCAACAATTTTTTAGTCCGTTTTTTTTAGATTCTAGGCTAGACAAAAAATGTTTAAATTCTAGCCTAATTTTATTATATCACAACTTACCGATCCTACGTAGTCGCTCTAAGCTAAACTTTACATGTCTATTGAACAATTTGCTTTTAGGCGACAGAAATTTGTCTCTTTTTTAACTATGTTAAGAAAAAAGCTAAAAAAAAAACGTTATGCCATTTCTTTTTTTTAAATTAAACTTAACTTACATCTATATATAGTATTTTTTTTTTTTATTGCTTAACAACCTAAAAAAAAACGTTATGCCATTTTGTTTTTTTTAACTTAAACTTCAAATACATCTATATATAGTATAAACTTTTTTTATTGCTTAACAACCTTAATTTAATTACTCTTATTGTTCCCTTATTTAGATGATTAAATGGAATATGGACCATTTCGTTTTGTTTTTTCATTTTTCCCAACATTTTTTATTCCCGTTTTTTTTTCTTAGATTCTAAATTATGTGCTAGACAAAAAATGCTTAAATTCTAGCTTAATTAACTTATATTATAACTTACTGGTCCTGCGCAGACGATCTAAGCTAAACATAATATTATGAAATATGGCTTTTGTGAAATTTGCCCTTCCACGACAGAACTTTGTTTGTGGCTGTTTTTTTTTTTTTTGTTTTCGGTAGGAAGGTGGAAATCTTCAAAAGATACCTCTGACCGATCCAGAGGCATGCCGAACTTTTACCGACTAAAACCACCTCCCATCATCATCATCGGCACTACAACCGGGATCCGGTCTTGGACTTATTTAACAAATCTCTCCACCGGTCCCGATTTCGCGCCGATGTCATCCAGTTTAGCACTCCCAGGATCCCTCCATCGCAGACGAGGTCTGCCGCGCTGTCTCCTTCCATACATCCTGCCACAAACGACTTTCCGGGCAGGCTGCTCTTCGCTCATTCGAGCTAGGTGTCCCGCCCACTGGAGTCTACCGAGCTTGATTTTTCTTACAACATTAGCTTCAAGGTAGATTGCGTACAACTCATTGTTGTAGCGTCTCCGGAATCGTCCTCTCTCACATACGGGGCCAACAATTCTCCTTAAGACCTTCCTCTCGAACGCGGTTAAGAGTTCATCATCATCATCATCGGCACTACAACCGGAAACCGGTCTTGGCCTTATTTAGCAAGTCCTGAGGCTTGTTAAATTTTCCATAATGATTTGTTTTTTCCGGGCAAGGTCATTAGTCTTGCGCCAGGGGCTCCCCGACGGGGAATCGAACCCCGGTCTCCCGGGTGACAGGCGGGTGTACTAACCACTATACTATCGAGGAGCCCGGTTAAGAGTTCAGAGTGTCTTTTATTGAGCACCCAGATCTCGGATCCATATATGAGTACTGGTAAGACCATGGTCTTGTACAGTAGCAGCTTGGATGTTCTGGATAAATTTCGGGATTTAAAGAGCCTTGATAGACCATAGTAGTCTTTGTTGGATTTGATCAGCCATTCGCGTATTTTTTCTTCCATATTGTTACCCCTTGATACTACTGACCCAAGGTACTTCAAATTCGTGCTCCGCCACCCTGATAGTTTAACCAACGTTAGATCTTCTCTTCGCAGAAGTTGCCACCATGTACTTAGTTTTCCCCTCATTAATGTGCAGTCCCAGTTTTTGTGCCGCCTGCTTGATCTGGATGAAGGATTGCTGTACAGCCGAATCGGTTCTACCGGCTGCACTTGGTGACAATAGTCCCTCTAGTTGTCAGAGTCACGGATTGTTTTCTCCAACGCCAGGTTGAAGAGGAGGCAGGCCAGACCGTCCGCTTGTCGGAGTCCATTAAAGATGTTTATTGGTTTGGGCAGCAATCCCGCTATTTTTACTTGACTAGTTACGATGGTCATGGTCAACCTACAAAGTCGTATCAATTTGTTTGGAATGCCGAACTCTTTCATGACATTATATAGTTCTACCCCGGCTATGCTATCGTAGGCGGCCTTAAAGTCTATAAATAGGTGATATAATGGGATATTAATTGGCAGAGATTTTTCCATCGCCTGCCTATGGGTGAATATCTGATCAATCGCTGATTTGCCTGGGATGAAGCCCCACTGATATTGACCAATGATGACCTTAGGGTATGGGGCTATCCTATCTTGTAGGATAGTGGAGAGTATCTTATAGGTGGTACTCAGCGGTGTTATACCCCTACAGTTGCTGCACAGTGTGATATCTCCCTTCTTTTGTATGGGGCAAATTATTCAACGACGCCAATCTTCCGGTATCTCCTCTTGCACCCATACGTGCACCACGATCTCATGGATTGCGTGATGTAACACTCTCCCTCCTTGGTTGATCAGCTCAGCTGGTATGCCATCAGCTCCAGGGGCTTTATTTGATTTGAGCTGTCTAATGGCTTTTAATGTTTCCCCAATACTTGGTGGCGGCAGGATTTGGTCTTGATCTTACATTGGTGGAGCCTTCAATTCTTCTGTGGGCTGACCATTTAGCAATTCATTGAAGTGCACTTCCCATCGCTCCAGAATGCCTTCAGGATCGGTGATCAGATTACCCTCTTTATCCTTGCAGTAAGTGCAGCGTGGTGTGTAGCGCGTCATACTGTGGATTATTTGGTAGAACTTCCGCGCCTGGTGCGGACCTCGCTCTCTACTTTTCTCTATTTCACAGACTAGACTTTTTTCCCAGGCACTTTTCTTTTGTCTGTGAAGTCCTTGTTCATATATTCTGAGCTCTTTGTATTTTTTTCGCGTACCCACGTCCTATAAAGCTGCTCCATTGCCCGGTATGCAGCATTCTTACGTTCAGTCGCTAGTTTGCACTCTTCATCAAACCAGTCGCTCCAATCTCTACGACTACTGCCTAAGATGGATTTGGCAGTACTAATGACAGTATTCTTAAGGCGTGTCCATTTCTCTTTTACGCCTGGCATTCTGGCCCCAGGAATTACTCTCCCTCCATCGAGCTCTTCGATGGCGAGTCTTAACGCATAACCAAAGGTGTTGCTCGTGTTCTCATTGCGTAAGGCAGCCGTGTTGATCCAAACCTGTTCCGCGAATGCAATACGTCTCCGTAAGGCAATCGCGCTCGGAAAACTATACCAACAAGATTGAAGGCGAGTCGACGTTGGCACCTCGGTACCTTCGTACCGTCATCAGGCTCGAGGAGTGGCGGCGATCTATCAACACGTGGTCAATTTGGTTGCGAGTGGCTCCATCGGGTGATGCTGATGGAGCCACCCAGGTGACTTTGAGGATATCTTTACGCGGAAACCTGGTACTCGCAACGACCAAGTTCTTTTATGCTGTCAGTTCGATGACTCGTAGTCCATTGTCATCAGTGTTCTAATGCAAACTATGAGAACTTGCGTAGTGCCTGAAAACCGGCTCCCGACCTATTTTCACATTCAAATCACCAAGAATGATTTTCACATCGTATCTTGGGCAGGCATTAAGGGCCCGTTCGACGTTCTCGTAGTATTTTTCCTTTTCGTCGTCAGAAAGCCCCGCTGTAGGTCCGTGAACGTTTATGAGGCTTATTTTCTAAACTTGCCCCGCACGCGAAGAGTGCACAGCCTTTCGTTTATTGCATTGAAGCCTGGCAGGCTTCAGTTTTTGGATGACTAGAAAGTCTACCCCGAGCACATGGTGTTTTGCCTGATAGCTGTAATAAATGTCATACTCGTTTCTTTAAATAACACCACCCCCCGTCCATCTTATTTCTTGTAATGCTGTTATGTCAGCCTTGCATTCGGACAGGCGCATCGGCTAGCTGCGGTGCAGTTCGAGCACTGTATAGTGAGCGGACATTCCATGAGAAAATTCTTAAATCGTTTAGCCATTTTCGTTTCGTGGTCGTCGTCGTGAATCCGGTCCATATCCGAGGCTTCTTAAATTTTTCATAATAATTTTTTTTTATGGGCACGGTTATTAGCCTTGCGCCAACCTTTCTCAGGATGTCGCTGCGTGCAATAGTTCACTTCTGGTGCCAAAGTAGCTATCCAGGGGTGTAACGTGGTTTGCTTTTTATTTTCCTTTTCCTTTTCCTGGTCTAACGATCAATCTATTAATGTACGAATTTAGCTTTGAACAAACCCCTTTTGCAGTGCCAAAATCCAAATTCAATTTCATTTTCTTTCCCATGGCTGCACCATCTCCCTTTGCCTGCGATAGTCACCCGATGCCAAGTTTTAGGCGCAGACCATGCCAATGACGATGGGAACTGCAACCTTGCAATATTGTCGCCATTTACCTTGAGACGGCAACGTTATGCCTACTCTAGCTGTAGCTCACCCCAAGACTATTGGAAAATTTCGGGCAACAGATCCAGGTTGCAGGCGCAAACCGATTCAAAGTGATGAGAACTTTAATATTGTGGCAAACAGATATTGGCGTCAGGCGCAAGCTGTTTTAGAATTGCGTACAGCAATAGCATGCAACCTTGGAGTATAGGTATTCACGCACGTAATGGGATGGAATATGGGAATTGTAGAATTGCAATTGTGTTGTTACTCAAAGTAACATTATACCCACGAAGGTTATGGAAATAGAAAAATTGTATGCAGTAATAGCAGAGGCTATCCCAAGGTAATGGGAACTGCAGGATTGCATGCAGCAATAGGTCTGTACAGGCATATGCATGTAACATATGATTTGTGATGTTTGGATTTTACGAATGGAATTTAATGTTTGACCATTGAATGTTTGGTTCGATTTGTTTGCCATCGCCGTTGATTTGGGGATGCATATAACACATGGTAAAGGATACAAATGTCGAACTTTCCATTATTGTCTTTTGACTGCCGTGGCATGCACATCAGTCACAACACGTAAGGAAAAGCGACTGAGCACCACTGTCGTAACCTCATGCAAGAAGTGAACTATTTTAATAATTCAAACTGATTTAAAAGTTTATACTGTATATATACAAACCGTGCGAGACTTACACTAGTATCGTTGTAGGTGAATACATACCATTAGTGCCATATTGTGATACGCACCAGAAAGAGATAAGAGCTTTTTAAAGAGTCGCGCGTAAACCGGCCCACAAAGTAAACGTGCAAAGTTTTCGAAATTTTTTGGTTTACTTCAGTAACATTTATTACGAAATTATTATTATTATTATTTATTGGCCTGTAGTAACCCGGAAGTTCATGACCTTGTAGCGATTCCGCCAAACCCTACGGTCTACTTACCTGAAAAACCCCCATAATTACTACCCAACTCCTTTAAGTTTGCTAATGCAACAGTATTAGTATCTAAAAATGCTGCACGCATTTAAGAGATCAAATCTATGATCTTTAAGTCCCTGTAAAGAAAACTTACCTTCATGCATTCTCTTCGCATACCATTGCTCCTTAAGATTTCTTTATTAACTTACCAGGAATTTCCAATCAATACGTCGCCAGTCAAATTTCCTTAGAGGAATTCCGGTAAACCAATAATTAGATTTACATACATTTGTAACCTTCATGACAGGGACCATAAATACTGCGCCGTCTATTTTCCCAGCCGCGTCATATACCTTTTCATACACATTGCCTGGCAACCTTTTTTGTTTGTCTTATCAATAAACAACCCAAGCAGCTGCATATAATTAGCGCAATAGACGCTGAAACCAAATTCTCCAGCATTTCCTAATGCAAATATGAACCCGGTTTCTACTGCAGCCAGAGATGCCATAAACATCCAATTTGCTTTTAGCACCTTTTTCTCCTAACGTCGAAAATAGCTACGAGGCATCGTGTAAACAATGACCCGCATTACCAACGGCGTATTTGGTCATTTTTCCCTATTGTCCTTGCCGCCTGCCTGTTTCGTCGTTCCACTGCTTTCGAACACGTGCAATTACATTGAATCTGTTCGATCGCGCACACCACTGCACCAATAAGATCGCATTTTCTTAGTGGTTACACCCTTAAGAGAAAAGTTTTTCTCTCTCTTCCTTTTTTTTTCTTAGCGAAATCATCTCTGCATGAGATGACGATCGCTGAGTCAAATTCCATCCTTCGACCCGAGCGGGTCGCGGCTCCATCGCTACCCTGGTGCGCACAGGGAAGCGATAATGGAGAATAATCGTTTGTGTCGTGTCTTACAATACATTAAAACAATAGCGGTGATCATCAGTCACAAAATGTGTGTTTTATTTTCACGTGTGCTTCGTAAAAATTAAATAAAAATTAACAACACCAAATCAGTGCGTTTTATTCCGGAGACTACCATCGGTGCGTTTTCCTTCATTCTTTGGTGACAATTTTCTGTGAACATTTTGCTGCGGTGTTCGGTGCGCGGACTTAATCCTTAGAGCTCGTGTTTTGTATGCAGCGGTATAAGTGATGGGGAAGAAGTGAACCGTGTGCCCGTGTCTGGCACAATACTTCTCGCACCCACAACCTCACCGACTCGACTTCGCCATCGTTCCCTGTCCTGTGCACTCTCCTTCCACTCCCGACCTTCCGATCCGATTTTCTCATGGTCAAACCTAACATTATCCTCCCATCTCCGTCGTGGCCGTCCTACCGGTCTCTTTCCCGTTGGTCTACCGTCAAGAATTCTACGCACGGTCATATCGTTGCCCATTCGCGCCACATGTCCGGCCCATCTTAACCTTCGCCACTTGATTACTCTCACTATTGTAGGTTTGCGGTATAGCTCTTCCAATTCGTGGTTGTGGAGTTTCCTCCATTGTCCTGCCTCCTCGTTATATTTAAAACCAAAGATACCCCTTAAAACTTTATTCTAGAATACGCGGATTTTGTTTTCTTCCCGTTTTGTGAGAGCCCATGTTTTGCATCCGTATAGAGCAATCGGCATGATTATGGTTCTATAGACATAGAGCTTTATGTTGCGTGATAGCAGTTTGGATTTCAGCAGTTTACTGACTGCGTGCCAACTAGCGTTGCCGGAGTGTAGTCTTTTGTTGATTTCCGTCAAGATTTCGTTACTGGCCGTCAGTATCATTCCCAGATATTTTAATTCTTTAACTTTTTCAAATATCTTGCCTCTGACTTTTATATGTGTCCCCCGAGGTCCACCTGCTCTCTTGTCTTCATTTATTTCTAGGCCCACCTCTTCTGCCGCTTGCATGATGATTTCACAGTTTTTACCTACAGTTTCTAGATTATCGCCTAAAACGGCTATGTCATCCGCATATGCGAGCAATTGTGTGACTCCGTTCAGAGATGATCCGTTCATGTTGTCGTCTTGTACCTTTCTGATGACATACTCGAGCACAAGGTTAAAAAGACACGGTGATACACCATCTCCCTGTTTTAGTCCGTCCCGGATTTCAAATGGTTCTGAGAGGTGGTTTTCTATTCTAACTGGCCCTTTGTTTTCGTTCATACAAATTTGATTGAGGGCGGCATATTTCTTCGGGATTCCCAGTGCAACTACAATATGACAGAGTCTTTGCCTTGCGATTGAGTCGTAGGCTTTTTTGAAGTCAACTAACAGTTGGTGAACCGTCTCCCCGTATTCCCACTTCTTTTCCAGCAGTTGTCTTATTGTGAACATTTGGTCGCTTGTTGACCGGTTCCTACGGAATCCGGATTGGTACTCTCCTTGTGTTTCTTCTGCGTACGGTGTGATTTTCGCCGGTATGACATTTGTTAGTATTTTGTATGTGGTTGGGAGCAATGATATTCCTCTGTAATTTTCGCAGTCAGATCTTTCGCCTTTTTTGAAAATGGGGATAACTATTGAACTTTTCCATTCTTCCGGAATGACTTCCTTATCCCATATTGTTTTGATGAGTTGGTGGATCTTTCGAGCGGATGCCTCTCCTCCATGCTTCACAAGCTCTGCCGGTATGCAGTCGACTTCGAGAGCTTTATTGTTTTTCAATCGATTTATTGCGTCTACAATTTCGTCGAAAGAGGGCTCTGGGATCTGTGGCTCGGCTGTATGTACGTCTGGTGCGTTTATTTGTGGTTGATGAGTGCGTACATTGAGCAGATTTTCAAAGTACTGCTTCCACCTTGTCATGATATTGATTGTTTCTGTGCCCAGACAGCTGTTTATGTCTCGAATTATTTGGGCTCTCGCTCGGTAGCCATTTCTAATTGAATTTATGCCGGCATACATACCTTTGATATTCTTTGCTCTGGCAGTCTCTAGGACTTTTTCGATCCGAGTCGTCTCCCATTCGCATTTTTTCCGTTTGAAAAGTCTCATTGTCTCTTTCCGAATAGGCGCATATCTTTCTGCGTTGACTTCATCATACCTTTGTAAGTAGATCACTCTGAGGCATTTACGTTCTTCGATCTTCGCCCTGCACTCAACGTCAAACCAAGGTATGGACTTAATTGTTTTCTTAGATCCTAATACCTTTTGGGCTGTTTGTTTGATTGTGTCCCTGATCGATGTCCTTTAGTGTCCACACTATTGGCTTCCTCTTCCCCACTACTCCCATTCTCTAGGATGCTAACTCTATTCGTTGGTTCGTCTTGATATTCAGCCCTTATGCGCAGGTCTTTTAGTTTATCAATGTGGAACTTTTTGCTCGTCTCCCGTGACTGCCTATGTGGGTTTGCTCCGAGCCGACTCCTGATTTTGCCCATCACTAGAAAATGATTGGAGTCGCAATCTGCTCCTCTATATGATCTTACGCCAAGGATATTCGAGTGGTGTCTTTTGTCTATGAGGAAGTGATCTATTAGGTTACGTATTACGCCATCGGGTGATATCCATGTGGCTTTATGAATTTGTTTGTGCTTGAACATCGTGCTTCTCACTACCAAGTTTTTTGAAGCTGCGAACGTGATAATTCGAATTCCATTATCCTTTGAAACGTCGTGTAGGCTTTCTTTACCTATAGTTGGTTGGAAGATATTTTCCTTTCCAATATTCACATTGAGGGCCCCGAGGAGGATTTTAACATCGAATGATGAGATCCCATCAAATACTTCCTCTAGGGTTTCGTAGAACGTGTCCTTCGTTTCTTCGCCCGTAGATTCTGTTGGGGCGTGTATGTTTATAAATACATAACTGTACCTTCATCATCATCATTATCGACTCTACAACCGGGATCCGGTCTTGGCCTTATTTAGCAAGTTTTGAGGCTCGTTAAATTTTCCATAATAATTTATTTTTACTGGCAAGTTTATTAGCCTTGCGCCGCATAATTGTACCTTGGGCCCTGTATTTTTAGCACAGACATTCAGTCATTAATAAATTTCACATCTTTTACATGCGGCGTAATCTTCTTGCTTATGATGATGCCAGTCCCGAGGTTGTGTGTATCGGTACTTCCGCACACCAGTGTAAACCCGTTGGTTTCTATTACTTGATGTAGGATTTAGACTTCCTGAAATGCGACGATGTCCATTTTATATTGTTTCGCGTTTTCTACGACCGTATGTATCGCGCCTGGTTTATATAACGTTCGAACATTCCACGTGTCAACGCGTATATCCCGCTTTTTCCATTTTTCTCACGTCTCCTTGTTGATTTGTTCCCTTATAGGAGTGTCGGATCATCACACCTACGTCTATCGTGTTTTTCGTGAGATTGTTTTTTGTATATTAATTATTCATTTCGTGGGAATAGTCTTGGGGTTTCAAATAGTCCGCCATATCAGAGCCCCTCTTTGATAGGGTAAGATCTGCTTACTGCTTTGATTCGACCCGGTGTCAGAGAGGTGCCGTTATAATACAGCCAGAATACCCCTGGCTGCAAACCATCTAATGGGCACGGTGGCGCGTAACACTCTGGATTAGTGGTGGTAGATCTTTGTGTGTTACTCTTCCCTAGCCCGTCTGACCTGGGTGGCCTTACTGGAAGGGTATGCTCCCGTCAGCCTAGCCTGAGTGATTCATCGTAGTTTAAGCCCCCGCACCACGTCAAGGTTTCTACCAAGCGAAGTATTACGGTATTACGAAATAAGGAAATGAAAACATTTTGAAAAATTGCCAGCTCAGTTGGGCCACCCTGCATACTTCTGTCAGGAAAGGTGAATAGCGCTGAATTGGCGCCCTGAAATGCTATTTTTTCTGGAACGGGTTCATCAGTAAGGTAAGCATTTTGAAAGTGGTTAGAGATTTCCCCACCATTTCACGAAGATTATAGTTTAATGCGGTGGTACCTGACCGGGCGACTAGCCATTTGGGTTGTTACGGACCTACCTTGCGTCCCGGCCTCCCCTAACATCCACTAATCCCCTTTCGCAAGTTTCCCCTCTCTACCTGTAAAAGGAAAACAAATCGCCAAGTAGCTAATTTGCATAAACTACTTTGTGCAAATTCTACTTGGTAGAAAAATAATAAAAAACGGCGTTGGCGCCGGATAAAATAATAAAACGTCAACGGCGAAAAACAGTAAAATGACATTCGACGTAAACTTTCGAAGCAAAACGGACGTAAACCTCCAAAGAAGAATAAACTCACTAAATACGAGTCTAATTATCCCCTTGGAAATCAATAAGTTAGTGAGGTTGTGGCGGTTCCGCCAAACCCCTCTGTACACTTACCCGAAGAACCCCCATAACTACAACCCAGCCATCATAACTTTCTGCTAATGCAATCGCATTAAGCACCTGTAAATGATTGACGCAACAAAGACCAAATGTATTTAGCTAAAAGCTTCTGGAAGAGAAGTCTTACCTGCATCCAGTTATTCGAATTCGAAATTCCTTTTAAGAGTTCTGTTCCAAACTGAATTTCCCTGAAAAGAAAGCTTATCGGTTCACATATAATGTAACCGCATAATCAGGGAAACTTAACCTTGAGTTGGCTATTCACAGCCTCACATATGTACAACAATGTCTTCCATACACATTGGGTGGCGATTCATTGTCCAACTAGCAAAGCAGCGTCGGGCAGCTTGTTTGTTCGGCTGGTATTTACCCGACCACGATCCCTCGTCTTAACGAATAAAATTATTTAATAATCACAAATTTCGTGCTTTGCCACAAACGAATTTTCCTGCATATACAAATGCAAGCAAGGGATTCGTTTCGCTCACCGACTCAAGATACGATATACAATTCTCATTGTATAAAGTATTGTAATTCATTAGCACCTCCTTCTAATGGCTATTCGGCTATTTACACAAGGGCATCACTCAGTTAAGACTTTTATCATGCCCTCGTCCTATCTTTTCTCTTAACACCATTTCTTCGATGCATCGTCGTCTATTTATTTAGCCGCGATGCACATCCTAGACAACGATCTATACGGTCCCTTTGTCTTTTAATTTCCCTGGATCCGTTCCTCATGACCTCAAGGCATGAGCAAACAAAGATCCAATTGGCATCCAATGAGATTCGGCTGGTTTGCTTAGCCGAACGCACATCGTATGGATGCACATTATGCCTTTTCTTTGTGTTAGATTCGTTCTCATGGTTTCGTCCCGTGAATGAACCAATGTCCACACATACATGTGTACCTTAATTTGAGAGAGCCGGTTTCACTGGCCGAATTTCTATTGATAGCGATTTAATATCGTTAAGTCGTATCTCAACCACCGATCCGGTCGGTTCGCCTTCCGCTCCCCGGGGCGTCCGGGGACGCGTACATACCCAGAGTCGGGGTCGTGTCACTTTCAGTAACAAAACTTTTAATCTTTTCATTTGTGCGAAATTTGGTGAATTTAACAAAACAATAAATAACAAGTAACATCGACACACGTGTAATCGCAGATGTAAAGTAATATCGCGCTAAGACAAAATGAAGTTCGAGCGTAAACCAATATTTACGAACCTAACAATAGACTTGTGTAATGCGTTCATACTTTTGTAACCCGATACTCATCAAATAAATAAAATACAATAAAGAAACCTGTTCCGATTTACCACATACTGTACGTTTCATTCCTGGTGTGATCAGTTAGTGGTGGTGTTTTAACTTTCCTTCGATGGAGCTTTCAGTGACGATGGTGGTTGGGAGTGAACCCCGTGCCGTACGTCGGCACACCCGACTTCAAACCCCACAAGGTGTCGTGACAGTTGATTGACAACATACTCACTATATACGAGTCGAATTATCCCCTAGGAAATCAAGAAGCAGCGTTGGGGGCAGATCAGTTGAACGGGAAACTTAACTGGGGAGCACCACGCTCAACGTCCCCTGAAACTAGCCAGCCGCCGACCGACAGCGAACACCTGTAGTAGGTTTGTTTCAGGGAGCGCGTCTCCTTGCCCTGAAAAGGATGAGGGATCTCTTATAGACCGCTCCTGTAAAACGTACTACAAAGGGGTCGTCGCCGTGCTTCCTCAGATCCCGAGGGAAGAGCAACGTCCTTAATTTGGTCTCAGTCCTCTTCTCCGCAGGTTTCCGCGGGGGCAGGTGATACTCCTAATCTAAAAGAGTGCCTTTGTGGAGGTACCACAGCTTTACTTACCAGTTGTTGGATAAATGAAAAGCTCGTTTTTTTCCTTTGGTATACGTGTTTATTTCTTTACTCGGCATAAACGGATGTTTGATTCGTTTATTGCGAATTTTGGATCTAGTTTGGGTTTTTTCGGGTTTTGACTGGATTTTGGGTTTTAGAGTATTATTGCTGGGATTAGGATGCAGGAATGGGGGAAAAAGGTGGTAGGGCTTTTTAGAGCACTACACCACAAGCAGCTTCAACAACTGAAGAACCTCAAGATAAAACACAAGTAAGTCCCCTAACTTACCATTTAAACATATTCACCATCTAAACATTTTCAAATATATTAAATATATGAAATATATTCAAATTGTATGAAATTAACATAACAGGGTCTAACCCACTACAGAGTAACCATATGGTCTCACACTGCAATCAAGTAATCAACTACATATACGAGGGTTGCCTTTTATATTTCGGGATTAGAGAACAAAAACAAATATTGATCATCGAAAATCACTTTATTGTTTTTCAAAATATTCCCCATGAAGATCTATACACTTTTGCATGTGTTTGAACCAATTGTCGAAGCACTTTTGCCACTCTGATTGAGGTATCTCGAACACATGCATTCTGAATGCAGCAACCGCTTCTTCAGGTGTCGAAAAACCTTGACCTCTCAGTTTGTTTTTTACGTACGGGAATAAAAAGAAGTCATTCGGTGCCAAGTCAGGACTATACGGCGGATGACCCATCAAATCGATGTTTTGGGTGCTCAAAAATGCAGTTGTCGCAGCCGATGTGTGAGAGCTCGCATTGTCGTGGTGAAGAGTGATCCGTCTTCGGCGGTTGGTTTTCCTGATTTCTTGGAAGACAACTGGCAAACAAATGGTTGTGTACCACTCAGAATTGACTGTTCTGCGTTGTTCTAGTGGTACGGTTGCGACATGTCCAGTTTTTCCGAAAAAAACAGGCAACCATTTGCTTGGAAGTGCTTCGTGCGCGAACAACTTTTGTTGGATTTGGCTCATCTTGAAACACCCAGACAGTCGACTGCTGTTTACTTTCAGGGTCATACGCGTAAATCAACGATTCATCACCTGTCACGATGTCATAGACGTGTTTCGAAGCACCGCGACCGTATTTTTTGAGCATTTCTTTCGACCAATTGACACGAGCCTTTTTTTGGGCGATTGACAAATTGTGTGGGATCCAACGCGAACAAATTTTTTGACAGTCAAATGTTTATGCAATATTGAATGTATGCTGGTCCCACTAACGCCTAAGGTTGTCTCAATCTCACGATAGGTCACATGACGATCTTCCAATATCAGTTCGCGCACAGCATCAATGGTTTTCGGAACAACAACTGATTTTGGACGACCTTCACGAAATTCATCTTGGAGTGAACTACGACCATGATTGAATTCACCATACCATCTATAAACACTGGTCCTTGATGGAGCTTCATCGCCAAAAATTGAATTAAGTTCATCCATGCACTGTTGCTGAGTTCATCCACGCCGAAAGTTGTAAAAAATAATCGCCCGAAAATGTTGACGATTTAATTCCATTTTTGGGCCGAGATGAATCTTTTAAGTTACTGTAAACAACACAAATATCGCTCGTATGTCAAAACGTTCTGAGTACGTATAACCTCAAAAATGTCCAACTTTACAACAGAGCTGTCAATTGCCGGATTGCAACGCTAGGGTTGCCAAATCCCGAAACATAAGAGGCAACCCTCGTATACATAAATTGCCTTCAATCCAGACAAAATAGTAAAATGTGCTGTTTAAGTCATTTACTGATTAGTATTATCTCAATAAATGGCTCCTCGATAGTATAGTGGTTAGTATACCCGCCTGTCACCCGGGAGACCGGGGTTCGATTCCCCGTCGGGGAGCCTCTGGCGCAAGACTAATGCCCTTGCCCAGAAAACATAAATCATTATGGAAAATTTAACAAGCCTCAGGACTTACTAAATAAGGCCAAGACCGGTTCCCGGTTGTAGTGCCGATGATGATGATGATGATGATTATCTCAATAAAACAACACAGTAGCGTCTACCTCCCCTAGCACTAATTTGGCTAAGTTGTTATTTGCCCCCACAGGCATTGCTTGATTTCATCTGGAGGAACATGAGTCAATCTCATCGAATATATGTTTATGATGCATCTTAATATACTGCAGACGTTTTATTCATTCAATGGACAAGTCAAGTCACTAAAAAGATCGAAATGAACGTTCGTGCTTAAGGAAGCACACAACCAAATAGGTTGCAGGAAAATGTGCTCTTTCAGGTGAACGTTAGCTAATCCCCCCAGTCAGGTAAAGCTCTTGAACTCCTTTCTGCATCATCAGCACCTCATTAGGGCACGAGATTACCAATCACGCGAGGTATACCCAATCAAATAGAAGAATTGAACAACTATAAAAGTTTGTAACTTAAATCCCGGCCAAGTAGTCAAGACAGTCCTCCGAGATAAAATGTTTGCTGTGTGAGTCAGTGCATTTGTTCAATTCGACGTAACGTGAATTATACTGTCAGCCGCGATGAGTGTAGATCGACCTTATGGTCCTCTGTGTACCAATGAATCCGACCCCAAGGCGGAAGCCCGGTAATACATTATGAAAAAGGTGTGATTAGCATTGTCTGAGCTTGTTGTTGACATTACTTCTAGCATGTCATCCGATGTTCGATACCTTGGATGGAATGTTCCGCCAGATGAGTTGCAATTCATTCCGGAGCACTGGCTCACACAACAAGAACCAGAGCCGTATATGCACTACTTCCTTGCTATTCTATATATTTTCCTAATGATCGCTTCAGTCTGCGGCAACGGTTTGGTTATCTTTATATTTGCAAGGTCAGTGTGAAATATCGAGTAAGAACATCTAGATAAAATCATAAAATATTACAGTGCCAAATCGTTGAGGACGCCGTCTAATCTATTTGTATTGAACTTGGCCGTATTCGACCTTATTATGATGTTGAAAGCTCCCATTTTTATATACAATTCCCTACATCGCGGGTTTGCTTTGGGTAACACATTCTGCCAAATATTTGCATCCGTCGGGTCATACTCGGGGATCGGTGCTGGTATGACCAACGCTTTCATTGGCTATGATCGATATAATGTGATTACCAAGCCGATGAACAGATCGCTGACCTTCACAAAGGCGCTAATAATGAACATATTAATATGGGTCTACTGCACGCCATGGGTTGTAATGCCAGCGACAAGATTTTGGGGAAGATTCGTGCCAGGTAATTATCCAATGCTATTTTAAAATTATAAATTGTAAAGATATTTTTGAGTGTTAACTAATTATTCAATCATCTATCGTATCGCATTTATGGATACTTAATTCGAGTTTGGAATATTTGATATTGGTTTATTGTGGGTGCTGTTAGAGACCCAAAGCTCGTTCTCTCTCCTGCAGATACCTACAACAAAATATAACAGGTTAAAAATATAACTACAAATAGGCGAAAAGAATTAAAAAACTGCTATAGAGGATTATAAAAAAAAGTAGGCGTTGAAAGGAGACAACGAAATATTTTTCGAGTAAAAAGTGAGTCGTCTAGATTGGAGATCGAAAAGATACACCTCACAAATAAGAGTCGCGGTATTTTAAATAAAGAATCATATTAACTCGTTCCAAAAGTTCTGTAAAACATTATACGTTACTATATAGTGAAATGAAAATATTTCAATAACACTTAGACAACAAATAACAGTCCGAGAAAAAGAAAATCAGAAAATTAAATATTTTCGAGTGTAGTATCGATTCGCGTTGTGTGTTCAACAACCTACCACTGGGGGTTCAAGGTCCAACGCCCCCAGCAACTAGAACAATTGTAAATAACAGCAATCTACAACCAATAACTCCACAAAACCCGTGAGTAGGCCTTACCTTAATTTATCTGTTTATTTAGTGTAAAAATTATAATAATATAATGTGACGCATATGACAATCAGTACTAGAATATTCTAGAAAGTCCAGAACAAAGTACTAGAGTATTCTAGAAAGTACTGGAAAACTGAAGACTATGAGCACTAGAAAATTCGAGGCTATGGAACGGACGGAAACGAACCACCGAATCAGAATGAGGAAACGGTATAAATACGACACACGCAGATCAGAAAGAAGAAGTAAGCAGAGTAAGGAAGCGATAAGTCAAGAAATCGTTAAGTGTACGGTAAAAGTAATGCTTGTTATTAACGGACTAATAAAGTGTTACATTAATTCAAAATCGATTTAACGGCTCTTATTTATTAAAAATAATTAATCCAGCGACCGCTAAGCTCGCTACAATTGGTGTCAGAAGTGGGATTAGCTATTGGTGAAGTAAAAAAGTTTGTGTAAGTGTGTTGTGACGATGTCAGATCGACATTTGGAGGATCATCACGTTCCTGAGTTGAAGAAGGAACTTCAGGACCGGAATCTGGATAGCCGAGGACAGAAGCAAATTCTTCGACAGCATCTGCAAGCAGCAATGGAGGAAGAGGGTATTGATGTAGACACATATGTTTTTACGATTGGGCCAGACTCTCCGGATGGAGAAGAAACAGCGAGTCAAGATGGTGCCAATGTAACGGAGAAGAGTTCGCCACAATTGGACATTTCGGAGATGTTCAGGATGATGATGATAAAAATGGATGCCCAAAATTCAAAATTCGACGCACAAGCTGCAGATCTGAATGCGAAACTGGATGCCCAAACGCAGTGGCTGAAATGTAATTTTCAACACTTAAAGACAAGAAATTCAATTGGACAGAAAAGTGAGGCGGCATTCAACATTGGCATTCCCAAGATCGGATCGCCCATTTATATTGGATACTGATGGAAGTAACACAGGAATCGGAGCAGTGTTGTCACAGGAAGTCGATGGTAAAGAGAGAGTTGCCGCATATTATAGTCGAGTTTTAACTAAGCTAGAGAGGAATTACTGCTCAACAATAAAGGAACTGCTGGCTGTCGTAGAAGCCGTTAAGAATTTCCATAAGTACCTCTACGGACGTCGATTCTACCTTCGGAGGGATCATGCCGCCCCGAAATGGTTGTTGAATTTTAAGAATCCGGAAGGACAAATAGCTCGATGGATCGAACGACTTCAAACGTACGATTTCCAAATTTCCCATCGTCAAGGGAAGGTGCATAATAACGCTAATGCTCTATCAAGAAGACCATATAAGCCAGATTGTAAACATTATCATAGAGCGGAAGAGAAAGAAGAGGCGTACGACCTGTGAAATGTACAAGTAGAAGTACTAGATGGGTGGACGAGTGATGCTATACGCGCAGCTCAACTTCAGGATGAAGATATGTCGCTAATCCTGGGACACAATGAAAAGAACGAGCGGCCAACTTGGAACAATATTTCCGACAAGAGTGGAACATTTAAGGCATATTGGGCACAAAAGAATTCCTTGCTGGTAGAAGATGGAATTCTAAAACGTAAATGGGAAGCCGTGGACGGAAAATCCCATTGAATGCAGATTCTAGTCATACCATCAAAAGTGAAAGATGTTCTAACAGAAATGCACGACGGAGCCTCCGCTGGACATCTGGGAGTTAATAAGTCACTTTTAAAATTACGATCTCGATTCTACTGGGAAGTGCACAACTTGCATTGCAACCAAAGGACCTACAGCAAAACCAAGGAGCGCTATGAAGCAGTACAGCGTGGGTGCCCCTTTCGATCGAATTGCGATTGATATCTCAGGACCATTCCCAAAAACTAACGACAACAACAAATACATGTTGGTCATCATGGGTTACTTTAGCAAGTGGGTGGAAGTCCTTCCAATTCCAAACCAAGTAGCAACAACCGTCATTGAACAGCTTATCAATAATTGGATCAGCAGATATGGAGTTCCCTGTGAGCTTCGTTCCGATCAAGGCCGAAACTTCGAATCACAGATATTTTAAGGCATCTGTGCGGCACTGGGCGTAAGGAAAACCAGGGCCACACCCTTACATCCGCAGTCAGACGGAATAGTCGAAAGGTTCAGCCGAACAGTAAAAGAGCATTTATCGAAAGTCGTTTGTGATCACCGTCGGGGAGCCTCTGGCGCAAGACTAATAACCTTTCCCAAAAAAAAAAATTATCATGGAAAAATTTAACAAGCCTCACTTGCTAAATAAGGCCACGACCGGTTCCCGGTTGTAGTGCCAATGATGATGATGATGTTAGTGATAACCAACGAGATTGGGACAAATATGTGCAAACCTTTCTCATGAGTTATAGATCGCCTAATCACGATATGACAGGCCATTCTCCAGCAAGAATTATATTTGGACGAGAGATACGATTACCAGCCGATCTGCGTTTCGGAATACCTCCAGACGCCATAGATAAGACTGGCGACTTTTTGTTAACCCAAAAGACCAGTGAACTTAGTTCTTGACGAACTAATCTAGGCGGTTGGTTGTGTGACGCATATGAAAATCAGTACTAGAATATTCTAGAAAGTCCAAAACAAAGTACTAGAATATTTTAGAAAGTACTGGAAAACTTGAGACTATGAGCAGTAGAAAATTCGAGGCTATGGAACGGGCGGAAACGAAACACCGAATCAGAATGAGGAAACGGTATAAATACGACACACGCAGATCAGAAAGAAGAAGTAAGCAGAGTAAGCAAGCGATAAGTAAGGAAGCGATAAGTCAAGAAATCGTCAAGTATGCAGTAAGAGTAACGGTTGTTATTAACGGACTAATGAAGTGTTACATTAATTCAAAATCGATTGAACGGCTCTTATTTATTAAAAATAATTAATCCAGCGAACACTAAGCTCGCAACAATAACAAAAATTGGGGCAGCCGGTAACCACCAACTGAGGGCTGTACTGGAATGATTATCCTCCTTAAATCCAAGAATACATTTCTCGGCGGTACAGGTCAAGTCGTGGGAAGAGCCCTGAGGCTCTAGCATACCTACACCAACTAGCTCTGCTTGTGGTTAAGTTTTGAATAAATTATTAAATAACGTATTAATTAAATAATATAAATAAACTTATTTTCACCTTAAGGGCAGGAGAAAGATGGGTCGATAGCAATTGGAGAAGGCACACCCGGTCACATTTGTCGTCATTTTACGGTGTCCCGTTTTTCTGTTGTTACTCTTGCCTCTTTTTCTCTTTTCAGCTTTGTTCTTCTCTTTTTATCTCTTTACGTATATTTGGTTTCGTTGCACCGACCTGTACGATCAATCTAAAATTTAAATGCAGACAAAGAATAAATCACAGGGCCACAGAAAAATAGGCGACAAAGACGGCAAAGACTGGACGTCCCGGCCACAACACCTACATGCTACTACAGGCTAAAGCCGATCCAGCTCTGGCAGTACTGAACCTTCAGAGGTTCAAAACGGCGACCTCAGCACCGTCAGCCCAAGGTGCGTCGTATCCACCCTAGCTCTGCTAGCACGGAGACTACGGAGACATCAAAGCACAGCGGTTATCAGAAGAAGAATGGTCAACGGTGTACATTTTGCGGACTACATACTCCTACGGCAACAGTGTGTCACCAAAAGGCAAAATGGGAGAGGTCAGAAAACTCCCAGAGGTTGGGTCGGAAAACACCAAACCGACCGCATTAAACTCGCAATTCAGCCAAAGCTGTTCTCGGTTTTCGCCGACCAAAGTCCTGCATGTTCAACTCCCTTTGGACATTGGCCGTAGAAACAGTACACGCCTAATTGTGGATACCGGCGCTGAGATCAGCCTCCTAAAGCTGTAGGCACACCAGTGAAAATATACAGTATATATCCCCGGAAAGAAATTACCCGTCTTTTGGCCAGAGCAGGGTTGCTGCCAGGGGAAGTTCAAATTACATCAAGAAATCCCATGTATCTTCCAGGTAGTAGACTCCTCGTTGGGGTTGTCTGCAGACGGCGATGTTGGGAACGACTTTCTATCTAAGAATTGTAAAGTTAACGGACCAGGAAATTGTTTGGAATTACCCCAAACAATTATTAATCCTTTAAATGTTTCCATTAATTTTGCAAATAATAGGAAGGGGATGCCATGGCATAAGCCAGCCGAACGGCAATCAGCGCCAACCGGATCTGAGAAGATCCAGACCGCGATCGGCAGTCACCCGGAAACCCTACCCACACAGGGGAAGGCTGCGAAAAGTTCAAATTACATCAAGAAATCCGCTGTAGCCTTCAGGTAGTAGACTCCTTGCCGAGGTTGTCTGGAGACGGCCTGTGGGTAACAACTTTCTGTCTACGAATTATAAAGTTAATGGACCGGTAGATTGTTTGGAACTCCCCCAAACAATCATTAATCCTGGAAGTTTGCCCATTAATTTTGCAAATGAGAGGCAGCCGAACGGAAATCCGCGCCAAGGGGATCTGAGAACATCCAGACCGAGGTCGGCAGTCACTCAGAAACCCTACCAACGCGGCGGAAGGGGTGCGAAAATTTGTCCGGCCCCAGTTACTCCAACAACAGGGCAACACCCCAAAACCCATAAGAAAACAAAGAGGAAAAAGCGTCGGTGGAACGCCTACCAGCAGACCCGTCGGCGGTAGAAGTCCTTCTGTGCAGACCAGTCATTCTACCAGGGCTCTCACGAAATATTATTCGACTCCCAATAAAGATCCAGGAGGCGGTAATCTTGGTACCTAAGGAAAAACAATCACGGATTATACTCAATAATTGTATTTTGACAATGGCGAAGAGTGCCCAAATTGAGGCACACAATATCATAGATAAGCCCCAGACACTTGTCCGGATAAAGGTGCTGTTGATTCCAACAAAGGAATATTCCGTCGTACCTTTGGAAAACCGGTAAGCAATAATATACGTCAACGGGAACTAATTCTGATAACGAATCAAGTAATCCTGTATCCGAAATTACACTTCGGGAGTGGAACACCTCCAATAAATTTGTGGGGGGGTTCTCTATTCTACATGAGAAACAACCCACAATTCCAACCAACATTTCCACCTAATTTCGACCGCTTTCAGCGCGTCATACCTACCCATTTCCCTTTTTAGGTATTTACCAGCGGGACATGTCAAAGGGACGCATAGCTAAACTCATTTTTCTATGCAGATAATGCATAATTGAGTTTAGCTACAATTAACAACATACGGCAACACTATTGCGCTAACCATGGGATTTCCACCGGAAATTCCATTCGTATTGGTTAGCAACAACCAAGCCAAACCAAGCGACGCGGTTACGTCATAGTCCATAGGCTTGGGTATTATTGAACATTCCACAGAATGGAATTATATCCCCAGCCGATGCGGCGTCCTATTGATTTTTCCCAGATCACCCATTCGCTTGGGAACAATGATCTCTTTTTGCTGGTGAATAACCTCAGCTATGTTTGCCCTCTCTCTCGTATTTCTGTCTTGCTATAGTGCGTTGACCTAAGATATTGTCACTGGGTCAGTAGACCAGCCGTATACACGGCATTGACGCACACACACCTAGCCAGATCCACCCTGGGTTATTGTGCTTTCCCTTTTGATTTCTCCATTCTGGCCACGCCCATCAACGTCGAACGAATACACAAGTACGTTTCGACCTGGATGAGTGTGGTGAGTTGGGGAACACACAGGAGAGCATGATTACCATTGGCAGATCATTGTGTTAAAAGGCAGAAATTACAATTTCCATCCCTGATTAGTTCAGTCGCTATTCACCAACCGAGAGCAAAAGGTCGCGTCGCGTCGAACACCAATAGTGAATATCAATGATTATCGATTGATTATCAATTACAATAAAATTCCGCAAAAGAAAAAAAACGTATGTTCAATCGGAGCGAATAAACACGGTAACACGAATTGTTAAAAGAATATTAAATAAAGAAAAAAATATAAGTGACATCTAGCAAACAAATTCAGTTAAGTGCTTTCATTTTTTTCTTCCCTTTGCTGTGGACAAGTGTTTGGGGAAGTTAATGGGATACTTGCCGTACGTCGGCATCACCACTTTTACCCCCACAAATTCAATATTTGTTCCCGGAGGGTGAGTCGTATCAGGAGTCAACCAAAGATTCAAGATTGTGTTGAAGTCCGGCGCCGTTATTTTGGTTTGGTTATTTCTCTTGTTTTTTTTTTTCTTCTCTCTTTTTGTTTTCTTGACTTTTTTTTTTCTTCTTATAAATAGTTTTTTTTTTTTGTGTCGTTTTAAATTTTGTTTTCTGTTTTATTTTTTCTTCTTATCTTGTTTCTACGTCATCATTCATCATCGGGATCATCATCGGGATCCCGTTATCTGGGCATCCCACCGCTGCCACCAGTGTTGAAGTCCGGCGCCGTGCTTCCTCGGTTGAGGGAAGAGCGTGGACCTTTTCTTTTCTAGAGGATGGTAAGACGCCTTCTGGCTGTCTTCTTTTTTTTGCTCGTCACGACATCCACCTATGTATCTCGATTTAACCATTTATTTTTCGAAACGATCTTACCGCAAGGAATTTAACAGAGATTGAGTTGATGTTTTATATTTTACTTTCTTTATTTCTTCAATGTATTTTAATTATTATCTTTTTACTACGCGGATTACAATTTATTTGTCTTATTTACTTTTTAATTGATATTGTTTATTTGTTTTTATTTCTTTTAATTCTTGTTTTAGTTTAAATTAATTTTTATTTATTTTGATACATTTTTCTTTTCATCTATTTAACTCCTCTGTCTCTAATAACTTCTGTGAACTTATTTCTCAAAACTAACTTCCGAACTCCACTCGATCTGGTTCGGAACTGAATTTTTTTCTATTTCTGTTTTCTCTCTGTGACTTTTCACATTCAATCAAATTTGGACGAAAATCCAAGTTACTATGTTTTGAATGAATAAAAAGGTGCAAGTTATTAAGTGTGCTGTAACTGGTAATATTGTGAATGTTTATGAATGGTATGTATTAAGTGAGAATGTAATATATATTAAGTGAAGTTTTTAAGGATGTGTTAGGAGATTCAGTGTTAAATTTAATAAGGGTAGTATTCTGGAATACAACATCCCACCCTTCTTCGAGAAAGAAAATTATCCTGGAAGAGAATAATTTTCTAGTAACTATATATTAGATTAAGAAAGACTTGGATTTTCGTTCAATTACAGTACAATGGTTTTCAAAATTAATCTTTATCAAAGGTTACAATAATCAATAAGTTCTTAATACTAGAAAAATAGTCTATTTACATTATATATTAACTAAATTTTTACAATAATCAAAAAGGTCTTAACACTAGAAAAATAGTCCAAATAGTCTATTTACATTACATATTAACTAACTAAATTTAAATATTTCTCCTTGGAACCTTTTCTTTTCTTATCCAAAAGTTATTATATTAATTATATAATATTAATATTATTGTTTCAAAATTCTCATTTCCGTTCGAATATGTATATAAATTCCAAAATTTCCAATATATATATTACCTCTAAAATTTCCTTTCGTGATTCCCCCTCTTTAACTTTTTTTTTTTTTTTCCGTTTTCGTCATTTCCTACAATTGTTTGATTAGTTCATATATATTGAATAATAAAACAAAGGCCATTTGTTATGTGTTTATCTTTTCCTTAAATTTATGGAAAATTTTCCAAAACCTTTCTGGGCCTATTATTATGATGATTCTATAGAAATGCATAATACCAAAAATCTTCTTAAGACATGATTTCAAATGTCCTAAATGACTGTGTAACTTTTTATTTTTTTGTATTTTGTGTTTGAATAAATGTTTATCGTTGAAAAAGAAAATTTGTAATGTACTTATATGGTTTTCCTTTTCCACACCTATTTTAGATAAATTATTATTTTCATTATTTATTATATCGTGTTTGAGTAAGTGTTTGTGTTTGTTTTCGTTGTTTAAAATATTTATTGTTTTCGGCTTAGTGTTGTCATTGTCCATAGCTTTAACTGCTGTCGGAACGTCTACCTTTTCAGTCTTACTCACTGCTGATGGATCGTTTAGTTTCTCAGTCTCATTTACTGATTCGTATAGTTCTTCAGACTTATTAGCTGTTAGAACATCTTGGTTCCCAGTCCTATTTGCTGTTTGAACTATTTCTTCAGTTATATCTGCTGTAGAAACATTCAATCCTTCAGTCTTTGCTGCAGGAAAGATTTGTTCATCAGTATTAGCTGCTGGACTGACTTGGGTTTCGATTTTTATTGCAACTTTTGGGTCTTCAGTCTTTAACACTGCTGAATTTTCAGTCTTTGTTGCTGAAGTGTCGGGGTTGTCTATTGGGATAGCCGGAATATTAGGGATTTCTGTTTGTATATTTTCTGCAGGATCCGAATTTTCAGTCTTTAATACTGCTGAGTTTTCAGTCTTGGTTGCTGAAGTGTCTGCGTTGTAAATAGGGATATCTGAGATATTAGGGATTTCAGTCTTTAATACTGCTGAAAATTTCGAATTTTCAGTCTGTGTTGCTGAATTATTTTCCAGAATGGGAGTATGAATCGGAGTCTTTATATTAGGGGCTGGGTTATCTTCGTTTATATGGCTTGGTTTATAGGAGTATGTGGGCTCAGGGTAAATTTGGCTAGGAGCTTCATTAAAATGGTCGTTATCTATTTCCAAAGATCTAATGCTGTAAACAGAAAAATTTGGTCTGTCTTCCATCAATTTTGGTTGGCGTCAGGCCTCGTTTTCCGACTCTTGCACCCGAGAAAAGTGAACATTTTGTCTATCGTTTTGTCTATTGGTGGTCCTAGAATTTTCACCAAAACGATTTTCAGAGTTTGTAGGATTATTTCGGAATGGGTTAAGCGTTGTTGTACCTTGTTGGTAATTTGTTGAAGACGCTCCATTCCTAGATATCTTGTATCTACACTCGTTCTCTGTGTGATTATTCCGTCCACAGAAATTGCAAAAAATGTTATATTCCCTTTTTATGGGTTGTCTATTCGGAAAAGTGGACTGCATGTATCGATAACATGTGTCCTGAGAATGCCCTGGCTTACCACAGGTTTGGCAGACTATACGATTGAATGTAGGTTTTTCGTTATATTGATATGACCTGGTAGAGTTGTCCATTCGAGCCGCATGTGACACTACATGTGCAATCGACTGTTTTAAATTGTTTCCCCCATGGACTTTAGCTAGTATCTTTAGCTGTTCATTGTTTAGACCATCCTCAAATGTTTGTACGGCCAATTTTATGTTTTCTTCTATTAAATATTCCCTAACCACCGCGTCTGCTGTTATTTCACACGTGGCAGAGTTTAGAGTCCTTAGAGCATTCGCGACTCTATCGCCGTATTCCCGGACGGTTTCTCTGTAGCGTTGTTTCAGAGAAATCAACTCATTGTGTGCCGTCGACCGAGATTGCTCCTCTTTATATTCCGATTCTAATTTTTCTTTTAAATCCTCCCACTTAGCGATTTGGCTATACCTAATCAGATCGTAAGCATGACCCTCTAGTCTATTTTTGACTAGCTCTAAAAATGTCTCGTATATATCCGGGTCTGCCTTCTTTATGGATCTAAATAAAACGTCTCCCCCGGAAATAAATTTACCTAAGTCGCAGGGTTTCCTGTCAAAGGTAGGGACGATTCTGAAAACATCAGAAATTCCGACAGAGAGAGCCATTTCAGGGGGTTTATTGTATATCGGTTGATAGTGGATTTGTTCTTCCCCCTGCCTAGCCGCCTGTCTCGTGTAATATGGACTCGTAATAGTGAAAGTTTAAAATAAAAGGCGAAAATTCGTTATCAATTCTTAAAAATATGGTTAACTTAAAAATATGGTTATGGAAAAATTGGCCTTTCTTTTTGTTATTCAATATATATATATATATATATATATATATATATATAGGAAAGAAAAATAAATTGGTCCCAAAGCTGCAAAGAAAGAAAATTCGACGAGAAAGAAAGAAAAAAAAACGGAAATGTCTTCGAAATACTGAAATGAGAATTTTCAAAGAATAAAGATAGAAATTTCTATCCAAAAAAATTTTTTTTGTGAAGAGGAGAGCTTCGAAGTAGAAAATATTCCTTAAAAAAAGTAGAGAGAAAAGTCGCTATTTAAAAAAAATTCTTCCTCTAGTAATTGTTGTCGTTGTACTGTCTTTGTCTTGAGTGTTGCTGTTTGTTTTTTTTTTCTTCAGTTTTCCTTAGTTGTTTCCTTTGTGTGGGGGTTTTTTTCTTTTTAGATTTTTTTTTTCTTTGACGCCAGGCAGACTTCACGTCCTAAAGTTGATTGCTCATCCTGGTCTTTGCTGCATACAATTTTTTTTTTCTTTTTTTTTTCTTCTTATTTTGGTTTGGTTATTTCTCTTGTTTTTTTTTTCTTCTCTCTTTTTGTTTTCTTGACTTTTTTTTTCTTATAAAAAGTTTTTTTTTTGTGTCGTTTTAAATTTTGTTTTCTGTTTTATTTTTTCTTCTTATCTTGTTTCTACGTCATCATTCATCATCGGGATCATCATCGGGATCCCGTTATCTGGGCATCCCACCGCTGCCACCAGTGTTGAAGTCCGGCGCCGTGCTTCCTCGGTTGAGGGAAGAGCGTGGACCTTTTCTTTTCTAAAGGATGGTAAGACGCCTTTTGGCTGTCTTCTTTTTTTTGCTCGTCACGACATCCACCTATGTATCTCGATTTAACCATTTATTTTTCGAAACGATCTTACCGCAAGGAATTTAACAGAGATTGAGTTGATGTTTTATATTTTACTTTCTTTATTTCTTCAATGTATTTTAATTATTATCTTTTTACTACGCGGATTACAATTTATTTGTCTTATTTACTTTTTAATTGATATTGTTTATTTGTTTTTATTTCTTTTAATTCTTGTTTTAGTTTAAATTAATTTTTATTTATTTTGATACATTTTTCTTTTCATCTATTTAACTCCTCTGTCTCTAATAACTTCTGTGAACTTATTTCTCAAAACTAACTTCCGAACTCCACTCGATCTGGTTCGGAACTGAATTTTTTTCTATTTCTATTTTCTCTCTGTGACTTTTCACATTCAATCAAATTTGGACGAAAATCCAAGTTACTATGTTTTGAATGAATAAAAAGGTGCAAGTTATTAAGTGTGCTGTAACTGGTAATATTGTGGATGTTTATGAATGGTATGTATTAAGTGAGAATGTAATATATGTTAAGTGAAGTTTTTAAGGATGTGTTAGGAGATTCAGTGTTAAATTTAATAAGGGTAGTATTCTGGAATACAGCAATTGACACAATTACACGAGGAACTCCACTTAGGGAGAAACCTTAGTCCTCAAGAGTATCAATCTACAGTGGATATATGTGAGGAATTTTATGACATTTTCCACCTCAAAGGCGATAACTGACGTATACCCGGGCGATGTCTCATAAAATACCTTTGGTACTGGACAAAGCGCCTATAAACCAAAGAATGTACCGTCTGCCTGAGTGGAAGAAACAAGTAATAAACGAGTAAGCATGGGATGTGCTTGTTACGTAGTAACTCCCCCACACAGAGTGATGGCAGGACTGTCGATCCTGCCCACTCATAAATCCATCGGTGTATTCGCAGGAAGTACATTATAGGTATCCCCTTCCTACGAATACACAATTTAATGTTCCACCTTATCCCAGCGAAAGGCCGTTGGACACCACAATGCCTTCCGCAACCCAAAGTCACTTCCCATAGGACTCGCTTCGCAAGCAATACCTGCCGGTGAATGATGCGAGTCAGGCTGCTGGGGACATGTTTGATGGGTCATTCGAAGCTACCCAGACCTTAACATGTCAACCCCAGTATGTTCTGGGATACTACACACCGCAACCATAGAATGTGATGGCTGCAACGCCGCCACAACCACAGGACCTGATGCCACATTCCCACAACACACTGGCAGTGACCAGTTCCACCACAGACAGCTTACCCAGGTCCAAGTCAATCAGTCGGTGCACCCATTACCTGCCCGTAGGGCTTGCAGCTTCTGTAACAAAAAGGGGCACCTATATGACGAGTATCTGAAAAGGCGAAATACTCCCTTCTGCCGAGATTGCAGGCAGGATGCACACGGCTTTAAGGATTGCCGTACCCACCCCGTAAATCTACAACGCAGTCCCGTACCTGTCCCAGCAGAGGGAGTGCAAGAGGAAAACACACCCGGGACCACACCAACCCTCTGCTACTAAGAAACTAGCAACGTCAAACCCAAGAATGTATAGCATCCGATGTTGCTGCGAATTTTGTGGCCGTAAAGGCCACACGTGGCAAAGGTGTGGATATAGGGTGAGGTGATTGGCTGGCAGGAGGTTAGAAGAAACTCCGACCGCAGTAAACTCGTAACTCAGCAAAAGCTGTTCTCAGCTTTCGCCATCCAAAGTCCCGATTGTCCAACTCCCTTTGGACACTGACCGTAGAAACACTACGCGCCTAATCGTGGACACCGGCGCTGAGATCAGCCTCCTAAAGCTGTAGGCACACCAGTGAAAATAAAGCTGAAGGCACTCCACCCGACACATGTTGTGGATGTTCAGAAATTCACGACACTCCAAACGCTTTTTGGCAAGGGGCGAGGGGATGCTGCCATCTGAATTTCAAGTTGTACCACGACTCCCTGCCGGGGTTATCGGAAGACGGGTTGTTGGGAAACGACTTCCTGTCGAAAAATTGTAGGGTCGATGGACCGGGTGGCTGTTTGGAGTTTCCCCGAACAATCGTAACTGCCGAAGGGTTTTCCATTGACTTCGTAAATAATAAGACAGGAAGGGTTGAACATAAGAGATCCGATTCGGTAGCCGTACCAAGGGGTCCTGGAAAGATCCAGACCGCGGTCGGTATTCGCCCGGAGACCCTACCCACTCAGTGGAGGGCTGCGAAACAATGAGGGACCCCGTTATACCAACAAGGCCGCACCCCGAAGGCCCAAACGGCGTCAAAGAAGAGAAAGCTTCAGTAGAACCCTTGACCAACCCTTCGGAGCTCAAAATCCTTCTGAGCAGATCGGTCAGAGTCAGGCTTCTCTCCGAATAACTCTTCACCTTTATTAAGGACTTTCGTCGAGAGGAGCTATTAAATGAGTGGAAATGCACATTTTTTAAGGCCGGGCTCAAAGCTATAGGCGCGCAAAACCATAAGAGCAAACTATAGGTGCAAACCAGGGCGCTCTCGTGGGATGATCGGGCAGTGGAGTTACCACACCCGGGGAATATTTCATAATTCCCCTGGGGATGTGAGTTAACACGTCAACGGGATTCACCTGTGCTGCCAAGTCGAGTGATCCCGTATCGAGAACCAACATTCGGTGGAAACACCTCCAACACATTAAATCTCTGTTCTCGGACGGCAAGTCGTCAGATGAACTTACATATCTTGAAGGCGCATATCTGGCATGCAAAAGTGCTAGCTCGCATCATGTCTTCACAAATTCACGTGGTCAGACAAATGCTAACACGCTAACACAAAACAGCGGATGTTGGTTTCGCCGCCAAAATGGGCCAACCCTAATCATACCAAACCTCTTCAATCTGCCTATTGCCTACGCCAGTCGCACCTGGCATACGGTGGAAGGAAAACACTTCACTATTGTGAAGGAGATATTTAGCCGGATCGTGTGGGCGGTTTAGACTTTCTACTGTTACTCACAACGTCGTACACTCCACCACCAAAATAGGGAAAAGGCGGGTGCTAAGGCACAATACCCGTCTAAAGCCCTATGATGGACAGGCGCTACGGAGTGCAAGGTGGCCAACCAAATGGTGACAGTCTATCCCTTTTTTCCTGCCGTAACATATTTTTTCGTTAGGGCGAAACCATTGGTAATGGGAAGAAGAGATGCTAAAAAAATTGTTTATTATTTTTTTTACATTTTCTTATCTTCTATTACAATTTTTTTCCTTATAAACAACCCACCACCAATACCAGTAACAACAATAGCAAGGCGACCAAACTACTGTTTTTAAAAACAACTATCTAACACAACGATGCGATACCACCGGCTCTTTTTAATTATCCACCGTTATCTCAACGAGAAAACAACGGCGATGATCCATCTCGAGTTTATCGGAGATATCATCGCTGATGAAATAACTGGACGTTTCTATGCGCCAGTTCTATGTTTAATGTTTTAATTTTATGTTTCTATGTTATATGTGTAAATTAATGTTTTGAGTATTATGTGTTTAATGTAAAATTGGAATTGTTTGTAATGTCAACACGTAATATGTGCTATGTGTTTAATGTTTAATAAGGTAAATGTATGAAAATTAATTTTAAGTTTTAAATTTATGTTAAATATTTATTTGTGTGTAAATGAAAAAATGTATGGATGTTTTATTTTTTATGTCTTCTCGGTGGAACAAAGGTGGTGGGGAAGTTACTACGTAGTAACATGCTAGAGATTGATATCTTTCAACCAAGCAAAAGTTCGTGGAACTCCCCTCTAGTTCCTAAGGAAGCAGGGTAGAAAAGCCCGATGGAGAGTTGTGGTCGAGTTCAGGAAGCTGAACGACAAAACCATTGGCGATGCGTACCATCTTCCTCGAATAGAGTACATTTTAGACCAACCCGGTTACTTACGCTATTTTTCCACGCTCGATTTAGCCAGCGGCTACCACCAAGTCTTAGTGGATCAGAAGGATCGGGATAAGACAGCTTTCAGTACAAATTATGGGCATTATGAGTTCAAACGTATGGCATTCGGTCTAAATGGAGCACCAGCTACGTGACTGCGATCCAGAGACTCATGAACCATGTTCTTAGCGGGTTGCATGGTATCGAATGCTTTGTTTATCCGGATGACATTGTCATATAAGGGAAAAACCTAGAAAACCATAATGACAAACTCCGGAGGGTATTTGAACAAATGAAATGCCACAACCTCAAATTGCGGTGTAGTACACCTAGGACATGTTTGTTCCGAAAAAAGGGGCAATGCCAAACCCCGACACAACCGCTGGTGTCAGGGTCATCCCTAACGACACTGGAAAGAACGTCCATTCTTTTCTAGGCCTTCCAAACTACTATCGGAAATTCGTTGTACATTTCTCGAGGATAGTGTGCCCCTTAACGAACTTGTTAAGGAAGGACGTTAAATTCACGTGTTCAGACAAATTCCAGCAGGCATTTGATAAAATAAACGAGTTGTTGGTTGCGACATAACTACTAATCTTTTTTTTTACACTAACGCGCGCACAAAATGGGATTTTGAAGTATCCTTAAATGTCAGAGCACAGTACGAGCGGATGGAGAGGAAGTTGATAGGGGAAGGAGGTATCGATGTATATTGGTCTTGAATGGTCTGGACATCACAACGACGAGGAAATACATGATCAGGTAGAGCATTCCACATTCGTGTGGGTCGGCTAAAGAATGACTCTCTATGTTTATTTCTGCGCCTGAAGTTCACTTTCAATGTGAACTGATGCGCATTCGCAGATTGATGGGTATTGCGGGAAAATGTCTGAGGAGGCGGAACACCTTGAACAAGTTCAGTTGAGCTACGACCGTGGTAATACCTATAGAAAAGAGATAGGCATCATATGTTGTAACGATGGAAGTAAACGACTTACGGCTGCGTCCCCAATAAGTTTCACTGCTCGTTTTTGCATCCTGTCGAGCACGTTTTTTTTTTTACAGTAACGCGCGCACAAAAGGGTATTTTGAAGTACCCTTAAATGCCATAGCACAGTGCGAGCGGATGGAGAGGAAGTGGATAAGGAAGGGAGGTGTCGATGTACATTGGTCTTGAATGTCTGGAAATCACAACGACCAGGAAACACATGATCAGGCAGAACATTCCACATTCGTGTGGTTCGGCTAAAGAATGACTCTCTATGTTTATTTGTGCGTCTAAAGTCCACTTTCAACGTGAACTGATGCGCATTCACAGATAGACGGGTATCGCGGGAAAATGTCTGAAGGGGTGGCATTCAGTAAGTTCAGTTGGCAACGAGCGTGGTAATACCTATAGAAAAGAGATAGGCATGGTACGCCGCGTCTGTGTTCTAACGACGGAATTGATCGACTTACGGCTGGGTCCCCAAAGAGTTTCACTGCTCGCTTTTGCATCCTGTCGAGCACGTGTAGTGCAGTTTAGGATACGCCTGACCAAATATGGAAGTTGAACTCCAATTTTGGACGAATATACGCCTTGTAAATAGTGACCAGGTTGAATGGAGTGAAGTATCTTTTGCATCTCTTAAGGAACCCCATACATTTGGCTGCACTTTTCGCAGCTTGAAATATTTTGTCATTCCAATTAAGATTCGAATTAATGCGAGTGCCGAGGATTGATAGTTCCTTGACTTCGTCGATGCAAGTGCCGTTCATCGCCAGTAAATTTACTTTGGGGTTCGCCTTTGACGACAAGAAGCAGCACTGACTTTTTAAGGCATTGAACTCTACTCGGTTGGATAATCTTCATTGATATATCTTGTTGAGGTCGGAATTCAATGTATTAAGCATAAGTTGCTGGTTGTTAGTGACATTCGAAGAGTTTGGTCGGAAGTGTTCTTATGAGTATGAGAAACTCAACGTGCTATCATCAGCAAACGAGTGAATTGGGTTGTGAGTAATTGACAAGAGATAATTTATAAAGATGAGGAAGAGAGTTGGCAAGAGTACCGAACCCTGGGAAACAACTGCATTAATTTGATGGGAGACAGATTTGACACCATCAAGAACCACTTGGATTGAACGGCCAGAAAGATAGTCTCTTATCCATTGGATCAGGGAATTGTCCACTCCATAGGAATGCAATTTTGACAAAAGGGTGGAATGCCAAACTGTCGAAGGCTTTCGAGATATCCAGTGCAACAACCTTGCTTTCTCCGAATTGGTGGATGGAATGGCTCCACTTTTCGGTAAGGTACGCCATCAAATCTCCTGTGGACCTGTTGCTACGAAAGCCGAATTGGCGGTTATTGATTCCAGATATTTCGAAAGTTAACGGTTAATCAGTGATTTCATTAACTTCAAGAGAACAGAAGTTAGTGCTATGGGTCGGTATGAAGAGGATGACGATTTATCACCCTTTTTGGGGATTGGCTGAATGTTCGCTGACTTCGATCTATTAGGGAAATAGAAAAAGACAAATGGAAGAGTTTCCGCAGTAGTTTAGAGAGTGAAGAGGGACATTTCTTCAAGAGAATTGGGGGAATTCCGTTAGGACCAGGGGATTTGTTTGCGTTTAGCTCCTTGAGTGTACGGACAACAGTACGCGTTCGAAAGTAAATCCGTCTCATGGTGTGCTGCTTCTGCTCAATTTGAGGTGGAACTGAGGTATCAGGCAGCGTTGAGTTGCAAAATGTGCAGCAAGTAAATTCGCTTTCTCTATTGCACTGGTGGCTGGTCTGTCATCGACTATGAGCGATGGAATGGATGAAGAGGCCAAGTTTCGAATGTTTTTCACGAATGCCCAAAAGTTTCTACTACCTGTGGGAGAGTATAGTATTTTTATTCTCACTCTCTGGTCATGCAAGAACTTGACGCGTTGAATATGCGCATTGCACTCATTTCCAGTTCTCATGTATCTTTTTCGATTCTCCTCACTATTGTTTGATTTATACAAACGGAAGCTCAACTCTTTAGCCTTAGTGGCTTCTCTGCACTTGGAATCAAACCACATATATCTCTTGGATTTAATACTCTTTACCCTGTGTGGAATAAAGGTTCGCATGCCAAGTAGAATCGTGTCCGTCAATGTGGCCGCTCTAGAGTCCACATCGTTATTGAGGAAAAATAACGACCAATTTAACCTCGCAAAAAAGTTGTTCAGGCCTTCCCAATTGGCTTTCTCATGGAACCATACTGTTCTTTTGGGAGGTTTCTCGTTAACATTGCTGTTGGTTAGAGCAAATTTAGCTGACATGGAACAGTGGTCTGAAGTGCCTAAGGGCGAAGAAACTTCAATTGCGTATTTGTTCGGGTGCGAGGTGAGAAATGGGTCCAGTTGTTGGCGGAATGACCATCTACGACTGTTACCCGTGTTGGCTCATTGACGAGTTGAGTTAATCTATTTGAAACGACAAAGGGCAGGACATAGTGACCTTCAGGTGTTGTGTCGAAGCCACATCTTGATTTCAGCTGGTTTGCTTCAATAGATCACACACATGCTGTGCAGTACTTTGGTTAGTGTCGCGCCTAGTCACGCCCTGTGAGTAGGGCGTTAGAATATACTCACAGCTAGGCCAGCTTGTCGTAAGAGGCGACTAAAGGCCGAGTGGTAGCCGGGGTCCCAACGCCCTGTGCGCCCGGTGAAATACCACCCCATCAAGCTATAGGCTCCGTGAAATGGTTGGGAGAAATTCCTGGCCATCTTTCGGAGCTTGGCTGATGGACCGGTTCGGAAAAAGGTTGGTTAGGTGGTAGTCGGTCCCAAGGTGAGATACCACCCCGTCACGCTGTACATTCCGCGATATCGCCGAGAGAAATCTTCGACGGTGTTTCGGATGTGTGGCTGATGACCCGGACTGACACGGGGATAAGTCATGATGGTACGTTCTGATATAAAGAATTCCGGAGGTAAACTAGTCTCCCATTCGGATCTCCGGGGGGGACTATGTCAGGGGGAACATCATGCAGATATCATGATAAATAATGGAACTTTAAGAGGTTCGTCATCGCATAACCGGTCTCGCTCTCGAGGCTCGGCCCACGCTCGACTGGTGACGGCATTTTGTAACATCAGGGGCATCGGTTTCACCAATACCAATGTAAACGCCGTCCACCAATATTTACAAACAACGAAACCTGATATCCTTGCCCTAACTGAGACCCAGGTCGATTCGTCAACTGATTCGACATATCTTCGTTGCTCAGGATACGACTTACATTCGAGATTCCGTTTTAAGGGCGGAGTCTGCGTCTTCGCGCGGTCCAATCTGGCTTGCCAGAGGATGGAGGCGTTGGAACCCAATAATATGGACATCATATGGTTGAGGGTCGTGCTGAGGAATTCCGTTAAATTTCTTTGTTGTCTTTACCGCTCCCCGAATGACGATCGACCGGGGACATTTTTCGAACATCTTTCATATACCGTCGACTGGATACAGATCAACCACCCAGCTTCTGAAATTGTTGTTCTTGGTGATTTTAATGTGCATAATTCCGGCTGGTTGTTACATTCTAACAGAACCGACGAGGCTGGGAGGCTAGCGGAGATGTTTGCTGTAAGCCACAACTTGACTCAACTCGTGGGGGAGCCAACGCGAGTGCCGGATGCCCGGGGCGATTATGCGAACACCCTGGATCTGTTTTTGACATCCGAACCGAGTATTTATACCGTAGAGGTTTCTGCGCCACTGGGAAACTCAGATCACTGCTTGGTATCTGTCGCGCAAGCACTTGCATACCAAGCAAGCAACCGGCCTAGGCAGCTTCGTCATGTATGGAAGTATGGGGCCGCTAGCTGGGACGATATGCGAGACTTCTTCGCATCCTTTCCGTGGTCCGAGGTGTGCTTCGGAAACTCCGATGTTAACGCATGCGCGGAGTCGGTATCAGAGATTATTCTTCTGGGGATGGAGATGTATATTCCACATTCCATCAAACGAAGTTGGTCTGATAAACCTTGGTTTGACAAAAAGTGCGAGCTGGTTACAGCGGCAAAAAATAGAGCTTTTAAGCAATGGCGCTCCAATCCCACCGATGTTAACAGAACGAATTTTGTCAGAATTAGAAACGCGTGCAACCAGGCGATTGATACCGCGAAGAAGGCTCACAACGACAGAGTGATCAATAAGCTCCTTCGGTGCCCAACTGGCTCGCGCTCCTTCTGGTCAATGGCAAAGGCTGTCAGCGGTAACTTTGCATCCTCCTCTTTCCCTCCGTTGGTGACAGACAGCGGGACGTTAGTCACGAATTCAAGGGATAAAGCTAATGTATTCGCAAATTTATTTTCGGCGAATTCAAACCTCGATCCCGGCCTTTTGGACCCACCTGTGATCTCGCCGGTACAGTCTTCCATGCGGGATGTGAGATTTCGTCCGCGCACTATTCAACGCATTCTACGTGAACTGGATTGTAGGAAGGCAACCGGCCCGGACGGAATACCAGCAATAGTCCTTAAGAACTGTGCTCCAGAACTATCGCCGGTTCTTGGCAGACTCTTCCGCTTATCTTATGCACGGAGGACCTTTCCTGCCTCCTGGAAAATCGCTCGAGTTCAGCCAATCCCAAAGACGGGAAAAAAGTGTCTCCCACAAAATTACCGTCCGATAGCATTACTCTCTATTTTATCTAAGGTGATGGAAAAAGTCATCAATGCTGAGTTGGTTAAGTATTTGGAGTGCAACGGACTCCTGAATGATCGTCAATACGGATTCCGTGGCAGGCGGTCCACAGGAGACCTTTTGACACTTATAACCGATATATGGACATCTGCGATTGAACGGCATGGTGAGTCAAGGGCGGTCGTATTGGATATTTCCAAGGCTTTTGACCGCGTCTGGCACGGGGCATTGCTGAGCAAACTTCGTTCATATGGACTTTCCCAACAGCTTTGTGACTGGACGAGGAGTTTCCTTGAGAATCGATCGATCCGAGTTGTTGTGGACGGCGAGTGTTCGGATCTGTATCCTGTTAATTCGGGGGTGCCCCAAGGTTCTATTTTGGCTCCAACCTTGTTCTTGCTTCACATAAATGATTTGTTGGAGACAACGGATAACAAAGTGTTCAGTTTTGCGGATGATAGTACACTTGTTTCCTCCTTTTCGAGTGATCGGCCGATTGGTGCATCTGCGTCACACCAGCTGAGATGTAGACAGATTGATTCTCTGAATCGGGATCTGGATAAAGTCCTGCAGTGGGGAAAGGTCAATCTTGTCGACTTCAATGCAACGAAGACTCAGTATACAACATTCACAAAGAAAACTGGATCATCGGTTCCACAGCTGATGATGAATGGCCGGGCCCTCGAGGCTGGGGAAAGTTTGAAATTGCTCGGCGTCACGGTCTGTGGGAATGTATCATGGCATAAGCACGTGTCGAACATCGCCAGGTCAGCCTCAGGAAAACTGAGTTATCTTTTTAGAGCCAAGAAATATTTTACCCCGGCCCAACTTCTCTTCCTATATAAATCTCAAATTAGACCCGCGCTCGAATATTGCTCTCATGTTTGGAGCTCGGCTCCTAAACATACCCTCGACCTACTTGAGAGCATACAGAGACGAGCGATCCGCCTGATCGGGGACTCGGCGCTGACGTCGGGACTACAGTCGCTATCACATCGAAGGCGCGTAGCCGACCTCTGTCTGTTTTACAGATATTATCACGGGTGCTGTTCTTCGGAGATTCGTGGTATTGTTCCGCGCAATTCGGCTTATATGCGCTCCACAAGACAATCCGACGGATCGCACCCGTTTGTGGTTCATCTCCCGACGGCGCGAACATCTCTATATCAGAACTCGTTCCGCTACAGAGCGGGGAAGCTGTGGAACTCCCTTCCCACGCGAGTGTTCCCGGAACGTTACAACCTGCAACTGTTCAAAAAGAACTGCAACAGTTATTTGATGGCATCTCGGGGCGCCCACTCGGCGCTATAGGTTCGCCTCTCCCGAGAGAAGTCTAATAAAAAAGAAAATGTGAAAAATGGCTCGAGGAACGGTTCACGGTAAAAGGAGATCTTTTTTGACCTGATATCAATAAACTGCCCGAAAGATGTGCAAATTGTGTAACTACCAACAGAGAGCAACGCATTTTTTTCTTCTACATTTAACGTGCCTTTTTTTGAAAAAAAAAAAAATATCCCCATTTCGGAGTAGAATCCCTGAAAAGTTGGACCCCTTGCAGTTCAACTTCTACATTTCGGTTTGAAGCATCAGGACCGCCCAGAACATATTCTAAAATGAAAGTAAGGCACCATTAAAGATCAAAATCGTTTCGTGTAAAATGATTTTTATTTATAAGCTAAACTCTTGCTGACTTCATCTTGTGCCTGTCGAATTCGCTAGAAATTATTCGGAGTTGCGCGGTCGATGAAGGACGAGATGTTAACAGACGAGTTAGAAGGAGTAAAAGTAATGTGGATGTATATATGATATAATGTACAATGTTTTTTTTTCTTTTTTTTCGAACCACGACTTCTGCTACAGCTGACGTTGGTGCTAGATGTTTTAGGCAATGGATATGGTGACGTTAATGCCCAGGTTTCCATTATCAGCAAACAACTGTGCAATCGATGTATCGAAGACAAGACAATCCGAGTTGTGTATAGCGCTAGCAACTCCTTCATGAATAGACCGCGGCATCGCTTCCCAAGTTAGGCGTCGTCGATTGCCATTTAGTTCAAGACGATAAACAAAGTTTTCGGCTTCTTTACGAGATCCAATTAGCTGAACGATGGCAAAAAATTGTTGATGGCCATCGTATTTTTCTTGCTTCTCTAACACCAACATAAAATGATGGCCAAAGCATGACTGCATCATCACCCAATCAACAGCTCCAGGCAGGTTAATGTCGGTAGCAAGAAAAACAATATCCTCACCTTGAAGTGTGGTTATACTTTTATGTGACATCATTAAGTGCTGCATGACTAGATCTAAGGGTCCTTGCCATTTACATGAGGCCCCCGGACACGGACATAGGTAAGGACGGCACTCGCAGGTCTCTTCGTGCTCTGTCTTTTCTGTGTATATTAAAGATGCTGTGCATCCATAGCTGGAGTGTTTGCATGGGAACTTGACATTTGATGCAACTTTTTCCATTGCCAAATTTCTTATATTAGCTAGTGGACCACGACAAGTGGGACAACATGTCAATTTGGAGCGACATGAGACACACACCAAATGTCCACTGGAACACTGCAGAATAGGCGGCAGCACATAATCGAAGCACACTGGGCACTCAAAGAGAGAGGTCAGATCAGCTGACATACCTCCATCTCCTCCCCCGGCCGATGATAATGATGAACTGGATGATGATGATGCATTTGGCGCATCACGCCGTTTCGGATTTATTTTATTTGACATTACACTTAGAGGAATTCACGAAATGGTACAGTCAACTAGTCAGCATATACAATCCGTACACCTGGTTGTTGGTAAATGAGAGTGACTTCGATGCATCTAGATCCACTCTTAATGCAATTCCTAGTTCTATCAGCTGTCACTAAAATGATCGAATTATACATTATCCTGTTTCTGTCATTACAAACAATATTCATAATCTGTTGGAGATATTACTCACCGTAGTCTGAAATTATTGATGTGAAGGGTAAATCCCTTTTCAAATTAATAATGTGTATTGTGGTTGCTGTTGTTGTGCATTAAATGAAATGTCATCTGTTTGAAGCAGCAGAAACAAATGAAAACAACAACAAATCGAGTGACTGGCGGCAGTGGTAAGTGCCCTTGCAATTCGAGCGTTTTTTTCTTCTGCTTATAAATGATTCGTTTTGTTTTTGTTTAGCGCACGGTTCACGACAAACAATCCGAAAATGTTTAAAAAATATACACAACAATTTTTTATTATACGTCAATTAGTAATAGAATTGCTTGGCTGGAATTACAAGACCTTTGGACACGAAAAATTTATAAACAAAAATAGAGCTCCTATTACGCTATCCACCATTTGTAAATTACAAATAACACTCAGATTGAGTTAAAATTGTTAAACGGGGATGAGCGAATATTGCTTTGGAAATGTAATAGAATTCCGGGAAAAGTTGTGAGGCTTTTGGGAGAGTTGCAGAAAACTCATGTATAAGACGATGCGAGTTAATGTAACCTCATCGAGAATCGCCAACGAAAGCTAGCTCATATCGTAGGTAGTCGATTACACGAGAAATTTACCATTCAATAGAGTTGTAAATTACATGTAGAAGTTTTTGGACTACTTCGGATGATTACTGGCATTCCAAAACAACAATTCTCTAGGTTCAGCGAACGACCCCATATATTGGGCATATGACGTGACTTCACTTTAGTGGAAGATTTTGTTTTGTTTTAAAACTCATTTTAAAAAATCATCTTTACAAATGTTTACAACTTAAAACTAAATGCTAAATTTTATCATAATTTTGTTTCTTATATTAACTTACTGGGTCTTCACAGGTGTAAATATATATTAGCTGTTATTATAGTTTCTCACATCTAGCGCCGAACAATTTCTTAGTGATATTGAACTTGCAAATATTTTAATTTCCTACTCAAAAAAAAAAATGGAGTAGTACGAATTATAAGGTTAGCAGTGTAAAGAAAATTTTGTCAACCCGCTTACAAGATAATATCATGAAATTTTTTTTAAAACTTGTTTACATTCGAGAATAGCATTTTTTTTTATTTTCGTAGAGGTGCCTTATTAGAATCGTCGAAAAACTGCGCTCCTTACCGAACAGGGTTTCTGAGGCTCGTCAGGGCTGAAAAAAAAGTAATTACGAATATAAGCGCCATGGCTTCTTGCGCATGGATTAACCACAATTTATTATAAATCGATTAACACAACAAAAACAAAATAACATGTTTGAAAACAAGCGTGATAAATAAACTTGTTCACTTGTATTATAAAACATTGTCGTTTATTATTTTGTGTGGTCGTCGTCCTTTATATTGTTTTCGTTCAAATTGAATCGGCACGGTAAACGAATCGTGCTATAAAACATGGTCCTTCGAGCCGGATCGGTTTAACATAAAGAATCAGTGCTCTTTAACGAATCGGTCCTTTGAAACAGTAAAAATACTTCATTCAACGTCGAAGAAAGAAGAATTTAGTGAATCACGTGCGTGACTAATTGTGTTCGGTGAAAATATTGAATATCACGTGCTCTCGTTGAAACATTTAAATAAAAGCAGATTAATACTTGCATTCAGTGTATTACTTTTTCGTAAATAATTATATACATCTCGTTTCGTTAAAAAAAAAAATATTGACTGTTGCGGTAATAAAATATTCGTCTTTGGATCACCACATCCCAAGGAACTAACAATAGTGCTGAAAACCACAACAAGGTGGAAGGATCGGGCTTCCAAAAAAAACCCTGCCACCAGCGCCATCCTGAAGGCAGAGTGCCGTGACATCTACGTCAGCAACATCTAGTTCCGGAATCGAACGTCGTTGGACTGGACCAGGAGAACGCCATAACCTCACATTGTCGTGTCGTCTACAGCAGTTTTAAACAGTCTCATCATGGGAACGAGCGTTGTTGTTCGAGATTCCGTTTTAAGGGCGGAATCTGGCTTGCCAGCGGATGGAGGCGTTGGAACCCAATAATATGGACATCATAAGGTTGAGGGTCGTGCTGAGGAATTCCGTTAAATTTCTTTGTTGTCTTTACCGCTCCCCGAATGACGATCGACCGGCGACATTTTTCGAACATCTTTCATATACCGTCGACTGGATGCAGATCAACCACCCGGCTTCTGAAATTGTTGTCCTTGGTGATTTTAATGTGCACAATTCCGACTGGTTGTTACATTCTAACAGAACCGACGAGGCTGGGAGGCTGGCGGAGATGTTTGCTGTAAGCCACAACTTGACTCAACTCGTGGGTGAGCCAACACGAGTGCCGGATGCCCGAGGCGATTATGCGAACACCTTGGATCTGTTTTTGACATCCGAACCGAGTATTTATACCGTAGAAGTTTCTGCGCCACTGGGAAACTCAGATCACTGCTTGGTATCTGTCGCGCAACACTTGCATACTGTTGACGTCCGGCGCCGTGCTTCCTCGGAATGATGGAAGAGCGGGGACCTTTTATTTTGTAGACTTATTACAACGCAGGATTCCTTCAATTTTATTTATTTAACTCTATTTCTTTAACTGGAACTTAATTTCTTCTACTTAAACTCTAACTGCTTTCAAACTGAACTCAATTTGTTTCTGATACTCAACTACTACTTTATTACTTTTCAAATTCAACTTCTGTCTCAAACTACTCAATCAGAACTGAACTCTTTCTCTTTTGAACTCTAACTCAAAACTAACTTTACAATTGAATTTTTTCTCTACTTATAGAACATTCTGTTCTAATTTACTGGAAATTATAACATGAACAAAACAGAATTTATCAAAGTCTCTGTGACTTTTAAATTGAATAAAATTTGGACGAAAATCAAAGTTACTATGTTTTGAATGAATAAAAAGGTGGAGGTTATTAAATGTGCTGTAACTGGCAATATTGTGAATGTTTATGAATGGTATGTATTAAGTGAGAATGCAATATATGTTAAGGGAAGTTTTTAAGGATGTGTAATTCAGTGTTAAATTTAACAAGGGTAGTATTCTGGAATACAACAATACCAAGCGAATAACCGACCTAGGCAGCTTCGCCATGTATGGAACTATGGGGCTGCTAACTGGGACGATTTGCGGGATTTCTTCGCATTCTTTCCATGGTACGAGGTGTGCTTCAGAAACTCCGATTTTAACACTTGCGCGGAGTCGGTATCAGAGATTATTCTTCTGGGGATGGAGATGTATATTCCACATTTCCTTAAACGAAGTTCGTCTGATAAACCTTGGTTTGACACAAAATGCGAGCTGATTACAGCGGCAAAAAATAGAGCTTTTAAGCAATGGCGCTCCAATCCCACCGATGTTAACAGAACGAATTTTGTTAGAATCAGAAACGCGTGCAACCAGGCGATTGATACCGCGAAGAAGCCTCACAACGACAGGGTGATCAATAAGATCCTTCGGTGCCCAACTGGTTCGCACGCCTTCTGGTCAATGGTAAAAGCTGTCAGCGGTAACTTCGCATCCTCCTCTTTCCCTCCGTTGGTGGCAGACAGCGGGACGTTAGTCACGAATTCAAAGGATAAAGCTAATGTGTTCGCGAATTTATTTTCTGCGAATTCAAACCTCGATCGCGGCTTTTTGGAGCCGCCTGTGATCTCGCCGGTACGGTCTTCCACGCGGGATGTGAGATTTCGTCCGCGTACGATTCAACGCATTCTACGTGAACTGGCTTGTAGCAAGGCAGCCGGCCCGGACGGAATACCAACAATAGTCCTTAATAACTGTGCTCCAGAACTATCGCCGGTTCTTGGCAGACTCCTCCGCTTATCTTATGCACGGAGGACCTTTCCTGCCTGTTGGAAAATCGCTCGAGTTCAGCCAATCCCAAAGACGGGGAAAAGGTGTCTCCCACAAAATTACCGTCCGATAGCATTACTGTCTATTTTATCTATGGTAATGGAAAAAGTCATCAATACAGAGTTAGTTAAGTATTTGGAGTGCAACGGACTTCTGAATGATCGCCAATACTGATTCCATGGCTGGCGGTCCACGGGAGACCTTTTGACACTTATAACCGATATATGGACATCTGCGATTGAACGCCATGGTGAGTCAAGGGCGGTCGCATTGGATATCTCCAAGGCTTTTGACCGCGTTTGGCAGGGGGCATTGCTGAGCAAACTTCGTTCATATGGACTTTCCCAACAGCTTTGCGACTGGCCGAGGAGCTTCCTTGAGAATCGATCGATCCGGGTTGTTGTGGACGGCGAGTGTTCGGATCTGTATCCTGTTAATTCGGGGGTGCCCCAAGGTTCTATTTTGGCTCCAACCTTGTTCTTGGTTCACATAAATGATTTGTTGGAGACAACGGATTATAGATATGCCTTCAATATCCAAGGATGTCTCCTTTCGGTCATTTGTGGACATTTTACAGAAACATATGCGCGCACTCCAAGCTTTAAAAGAACCTGTAGAGTCTTGGGATGCCATATTGACTGTCATACTTCGTGATAAACTCAATCCCTCCTCCAGTGAGCGATGGGAAGATTGCAGTAGTAGTATAGCTCACCCTACCATGAAAAACTTTATCGACTTTGTGAAAAGACGGGCTCAAATAGAAAGTGCCCGAACGCAACTCACTTCTAATACACCATCGGAAAGGTCCTCTATACGGCGCAACCATAGACCACAGCAGACATTTGTGGCATCCACTCAGACTTGTATTTTTTGCAATGACACAAGTCATCAGTTATAAGTGTGGCAAGTTCATCTCTTTGACTCCTCAAGCGCGATTCGAGGCAACCAAGATTCGAAGCAACCGTTGGTGCATAAAATGTTTAAGAAAAGGACATCGAGTTTCAGGCTGTAAGGCACAGCCAAGCAATAAGTGTAAACAACGCCATCTTGATATTGTTAACAATATGCCTTGGTTGATATTGTTAACAATCGAGGAAGGAGCAAGCTGTGCCGCATATTTTTGGACCTCGACAGCGGTTAAGCATTCCACTCGAGAAATCAGTTGAGTTTCTAATCCAATGCCTTCGACTTCTATCGATCCGAATGTTCTTGAATTGCCAAGAAACATTCCATTAGCTGACCCGGAATTTTTTAAATCCTCAAAGATTGATGCGTTAATTGGCGTTATTGTTTTACAAGTTGCTCTGCATTGGCCAAATATCGTTAAGGAAACAGCCAAATATAGTATTACAAAAGACGCAATTAGGATGGATTGTTGCTGGCGATCTCGATCCAAATTATCGGGCAACAAACGTGTCTTGCCATATGTCCATACAATCCAACCCTCCAGATGTGAATTTAACTCGGTTTTGGGAATCGGAGGAAATCTCAAGTGAAAAAATTTGTTCGCCTCAAGAAATAGCTTGTGAGGAGCACTACTCCTTTCATACCACTACACTCCCCGAAGGGCGATATGAAGTAAAATTGCCTTTCAACCATAAGAAGACCGCATTAGGCGGCTCTTATACGATGGCATTAAGACGTTTTTATGCTTTGGAGCGTAAACTCCAAGCCAGGCCTGAGGTGCAGCGTGAGTACATATCACTTGCAATGAGTCAAAAGCCCAAGGGTTTTTTCCTCACCACGCGGTGTTGAAGGAGAGTAGCCTGACAACCAAGGTTCGGGTAATTTCCGATGGTTCCGCTAAAACAACAACGGGTATCTCATTGAATGACACGCTTTTGTTAGGCCCCAAATTACAGGACGACTTATTTGAACTTCTCCTACGATTTCGCTTTCATATTTTCGTTCCCACGGCTGACATCGAAAAGATGTATCCCCAAGTTCGTGTCCACTCCTCCGACTCGGAATATCAAAAAATCCTCTATCGCCGCAATATGCACGATCCCATTCAGGCGTATAAACTTAATACTGCAACTTATGGAACAACTTGCGCATCATATTTGGCCATAAAGCCGTTATTCAGACTGGCTGATGACGAAATGGAAAATGTTCCCAAGGCTGCTCGAATATTGCGCAAGGACTTTTACGTGGACGATCTACTTACAGGATCTGCGACCTTAACCGAGGCCATGCTACTCCGTGATGAACTCCTCGCCCTACTCAAGAGAGAAGGATTCTGCTTGAGAAAATGGGCTTCGAGTCACCCAACACTACTCGTCAAGGATCAAAAGCATCCTAATAGTTTACATATGTCGCTAGATCCTGATTCGGATATAAAAATTGGGCACCCGCTGGAATTCTCGCAAGGATTATTGCTTTTACGTTGTTAATATCGATAGATAAAATGGCAGTACCAAAAGGAGTATATTATCTCAAATTTCGAAATTATTTGATTCTATGGGACTCTTTGGCCCCATCGTGGTGTACGCCAAAATACTTATTCAACTATTATGGAAAGCTGGCGTTAATTGGGACGAGTCGGTCTAAATGGACATCCACTCATCATGGGCTGCTTACCAGGAGCAAGTGCATTTGATAGAAAATCTCAAATTTCCTCGTGGAGTAACTATACCAAATGCAGTTAATGTACAACTGCATGGGTTTTGTGGTGCTAGCGAAAAGGCTTACGGGGCTTGTTTTGATTTGCGGTCCATCGATCCGCAAGGCCAAGTGCATATCCGCTTCATCGCAACTAAATCGCGAGTTTCCCCTCTCAAACCGTTAACGGTGCCCAGGCTGGAACTCTGCGCAGCGGGATTGCTCTCTGTACTGTACAACATCATAAGAGGAGGCATCCCAACGGAAATTAATGAAGTATACCTCTGGTCGGATTCCACTATTGTTTTGCACTGGATAAGCACCCCTGCACACGAGCTTAAAACCTTTGTAGCAAATCGTGTGTGCGAGATACAAACAAATGTATCCGCGTGCCATTGGAATCACATTTCCTCTCAGGATAATCCCGCAGATCTTGTTTCTCGTGGCCAGCTTCCCTCTGACTTTGTGGAAAGCAGCCTTTGGTTCGATGGTCCTTCATGGTTAATGGATGATGAATCGTCGTGGCCAAGTCGAGCTCTCGCTAAAATGGAAATTCCTGAGCTCAAGCCCATGATACCCACGGTTACTTGTATGTCACTCGAAATTCGAAAGTGTGATATACTTGAACGATACAGTTCATTCATCAAATTACAACGAGTTGTTGGATATGTGCTCAGATTCGTTCACAATGCTAAAAACAAGCCTCAACGCAATGAGGGCGCATTGCGGGTTGAAGAGCTGTCGCGCTCACATAACGCCATTATTCGGCTTGTTCAAATGCATTCGTTCAAACGCGAGCTTGAGGCGCTCTCAGCTGGCCAGCCACTCCCAGCATCATGCAAATTGATCCCGTTGAATCCAATAATGGAAGATTAACGTCATCCTATCCTATTGCTATCAGCATCACATAACGAAGTTAATTATACAAGCTGAGCATGTTAGACTCAAACACGCTGGTATCCAAACCACGTTATATTCGGTGCGCCAGCAGTATTGGCCGATAAGCGGTCGCAGCATAACTCGCGATATACGGCACAAGTGCATGCCCTGTTTTAGAGCTAAGCCGCTCCTCGCCGACTACCCTATGGGTACTCTATCGAAACAACGAGTGACATCTGCTCGCCCTTTTTTACGCGTCGGAATAAATTATTGTGGACCCTTTTATATAAAAGAAAGGCGTCATCGCAACAAATGTCGGTTAAAGGTCTACGTAGCGGTGTACGTCTGCCTGTGCACAAAGGCGGTGCATCTAAAATTAGTTGGTGGATTATCCATTTATTTTTATCGCGAGCCTAAAGCGTTTCTTTTCACTGCGAGGAAAATCAGTCGAAATACATTCGGATAATGGAACCAACTTCGTCGGGGCTAAAAACGAGCTCCATCAACTTTACAATCTTTTTAATTCCAAGGAACGTCAAAATGCCGTGTTTGATTTTTGTAGTGGTCAAAGGATCGATTGGCATTTCATACCGCCAAGAGCTCCTCATTTCGGAGGAATCTGGGAAGCTACCGTTAAATCATTTAAGCATCATTTAATTCGGACAGTAGGTTATGCACTGCTTACATATGAGCAATTAGAAACTTACGTTATCGAAGTGGAAGCAATATTGAACTCTCGTCCCATATCTCCCATGGCTTCAGATCCAAATGATCTTGAACTCTTAACTCCTGCCCATTTCCTAGTGGGTAGCCCATTAACTTCTTTTCCACAAGTTGACTTCACAGATACACCAGCTAATCGCTTATCCGCCTGGCATCATGTTCAGCAACTGAAGCAACATTTTTGGAAACGTTGGCATAAGAAATATCTGCAACAGCTTATTCAATTCGGTCGCTCCCGACGGCCCGAGGTCCAACTAAAGGCGCATTGGCACTCATCGCTGAAGAAAATCTACCACCCTTGAGATGGGCTCTTGGCCGAGTCGTGGCTACTCACCCGGGCAAGGATGGAGTTGTATGAGTAGTCACCCTCCTTACAAGGGGTGGCTTGTATGATCGCTGCGTGAAGAAGCTTTGCCCTCTCCCCATCGAGTATCCTGCAGAAGACGAAATCACCACATCAAATTGAACCTGACGGTTCAAGGCGGGCGGCATGTCGCAGCATGTTTTAGTGTAACAGCATGCTTAGTTTTACCAAAATTAGTTTCATTGAAGAATACACACATTTAAGGATTTCTTTTTTTATTTGTTTCCATGTTTTAAGTGTTGTTTTTTGTATTCCGTGTATTTCTTCTAGTACTTTCTTCAATATTGCCTCTATTATGAAATCCCATATTAAATCTATTGGCAGCCTTTAAAGTGTTTTGCTGCTACTGCGTTGCACCGCCATTTTGTTTTTATTATGTAAACGCTATAAAAGCAATTGTGTTCTTTTTCAAGTCTCTCATTTTTCGTAAAATACATGCGTGCGATAGCTCCAGTTTTTAATCGTGTCGTACAGAGCAAATTGCCGTTTTTAATATGTATTATATCGTTTCGGTCGCATAAGGACGACTAAAAGGATAAATATACTATAAAACATTGTCGTTTATTATTTTGTGTGGTCGTCGTCCTTTATTTTGTTTTCGCTCAAATTGAATCGGCACGGTAAACGAATCGTGCTATACAACAGGTAGAGGGGGAAATTTGCGAAAATTAGTGGGACAAGGACGCGAGGTCCGTAACAAATGATTTGTTGGAGACAACGGATAACAAAGTGCTTAGTTTTGCGGATGATAGTACGCTTGTTTCCTCCTTTTCAAGTGATCGGCCGATTGGTGCATCAACGTCACACCAGCTGAGATGTAGACAGATCGACCTTCTGAATCGGGATCTGGATACGGACCTACGGTGGGGAAGAGGAATCTTGTCGACTTCAATGCAACGAAGACACAGTATACAACACTCACAAGGAGAAGTGGATCATCGGTTCCACAGCTGATGATGAATGGCCGTGTGGGGGATTTCAGGGCCCGAAGACCCTCGCATCAGTTTAACCCCATAAAAATCCTACAAACTCCTTAGCTACCCTTAATTCGAATCCGTGGCAAAATGACATAACCGTACCACCCTAAAATCCTGAAAACAATTCGGTTGTCCCCCAGGACAACTGACATAAATATCCGTAATTGCTGAGGAGCTTTTCCCTAGATTCGACAGGATGTGTTTACCTTTTTGGCCATAGATCCATCGGCTGATCTTTCTATTTTCTAATGCAGCGTGGCCATGGTAGGTTTCCTGCAAATGACCTTGTGTTATTTTAAACAACACACATGTCACCACATCGACCGGTAGGATGTTCTAATGATCGGAACAATGTGTACCCAATCACTGTCTCAATGTCCATTATCTTCCAAAACACTGGCTGGGCTATTGGCCGGCTTGCACATCTGCAAACCAGATGTCTAATAGCCTGTAATGGGACATAACGAGTGGGATAATAAAAGATCAGTCTCGATGGCGGGCGATCCTCTGCCAATTTAACATCACAGAAGAATCTAACACCGACGCCTTATTATCCCTTACACACCACCCATAAAACGTTTCTGTCGAGTTAATGTAGACAGAAGATATGATTTTCGTCCGGGCGACAATTTCTACCCAAATTATGTGGCCGAAAAGATAAACACACAATAGAGTACCCTTGAGTGTCTGTTAACATCATAGGAAACTATTTCTATGATTTATGACCGCCATTACTGCCAGCCGCAACACTCGTACTTCCAGTCGACCAGATGTGCATTAGTATTTTCCGTGTGCATCTGTAATTATTGGCATCGTCACCACTTCCAGCGTGTGGGCGTGTCTTCCTAACCGGTACGGTTTCTATAGGAATTTTTCAGTTGGAATTTTCCAGGGCAATCGCCATTGTTATCCCTAATTCAACGATCGGATTGGTTCTTCGACGGCATACCATCTCATCCTCGATTCTACAAGGAATGTGGAGGACGATCGCTACATAGAGTCCGATTCGATCATTCGTAATGTGTGCACGTGCCACCAGTGCTAGCAGTGAGATTTTACCTCTTTGAAGGCTGCGCACCTTTGTCTCCCAAATATCCGCGGAGAGTGTTCCAAAAAGTGTCCCTCTACACTTGTTCTTTTTTTCTTTCGTGTGAGTCCTAATTCCTGTACTAAGTTAATTTCGAGTAGAAGAAAAACCTAAAGTTGCAAATAAATTTCGGGTAAAAGAAAATCGCTGTGTTGGCCGGTTTACTGTCTCAAAAGAAAATAGAACTAATAATACCCAAGTGCTATGATATTTGTTAACCATAATAACAACAGAAAGTGTAAATACCAATCGCAATTGATAAATAAATATTGAAGTAAAGGTGTATAAGATCCGGTGTTTTATTTTCTCCTTCCTGGGTGGACTATTTTAGGGAAGGCTTCATCCGTGGTTTTTTTATGCAACCTGCGTCCTTGCTGATGCCATCATAAAATTACCCACAGCCGGTCGAGCATCGCCAGGTCGGACACAGGCAAACTGAGTTATCTTTTTAGAGCCAAGAAATATTTTACTGCGCCCAACTTGTTCTCCTGTATAAATCCCAAATTAGACCCACGCTCGAATATTGCTCTCATGTTTGGAGCTTGGCTACAGAGATGAGCGATCCGCTTGATCGGGGACTCGGCGCTGACGTCGGGACTACAGTCGCCATCACATCGAAGGGGCCTAGCCGATCTCTGCCTGTTTTACAGATATTATCATGGGTACTGTTCTTCGGAGATTCGTGATATTGTTCCACGCAATTCAGTTTATATACGCTCCACAAGACAATCCGACGAATCGCTCCAGTTTGCGGTTCATCTTACGACGGCGCGAACATCCCTGAATCAGAACATTTGCCGCTAAAGAGCGCGGAAGCTGTGGAACTCCCTTCCCGCGTGAGTGTTCCTGGAGGGTTACAACCTGCAGCTATTCAAGAGGAACTGCAACTGTTTTTTGGGTGCATCTCGGGGCGCCCACTTGGTTTTTTAGGTTCGCCTCTCCCGAGAGAAGTGTAATAAAAAAAGAACCGTTCTGATACTTCATATAGTATAACTTAAGATATGTTTTTTTCTTTAATAGTTTTTGCAGTACAATTAAAAATTTTATACAGTTAGTTAACACCAACTACAATCTATGGCTAGATATTGTATAATGTAGAGTGCTTCCAAAGGACAGTATGTTAACATTAGAACAATATTTGTAAAATAGGACATGCATTTAGTCCTATATGAAGAAATATGTATAATTTAATTTTGAATTAAAATAAATGCGGACTTCAAATCAAAAAAAAAAACATTGTTCATGTGTTTGCGATTGTCCTTCAGTCTATTGAATATGGGCTAATATATTTTTTTTCTTCTTCGTAAGGTTGAAAACAGTGATAACAGGGAGCCAAAGTGTGTTTTAGTACATAGGCACAGATATAAAACCAGAGGAAAGCGACCCAATTAATAATTTGAATAAGTAAAAATTGTCGGTTGTAGAAAAAATTACGGGTAGTTTTTGATCATACCTCGTACTACTTTTCGATTTTTAAATAAATATCGTATTTATAAAAAAGATGATTTTCCTGATTAATAAAAGTGACTAACCAAATAACATTTCTATTTTTTTCAGAGGGATACTTGACATCCTGCACCTTTGACTATCTAACAGATAACTTCGATACACGACTTTTTGTTGGGACCATATTCTTCTGTAGTTTCTGCATGCCAACAGTAATGATAATTTATTATTATAGTCAAATTGTGGGTCATGTCTTTAGTCATGAGAAAGCATTGCGTGAGCAAGCTAAGAAAATGAATGTGGAATCTCTAAGATCGAATGTGGATAAAAGCAAGGATACCGCCGAGATTCGGATTGCTAAGGCAGCTATAACAATATGCTTCTTATTCTTCGTGTCGTGGACACCATATGGGGTAATGTCTCTTATTGGAGCATTTGGCGATAAGAGTCTTCTTACACCGGGTGTAACAATGATTCCAGCATGTACTTGCAAAATGGTTGCCTGTATTGATCCGTACGTCTATGCAATAAGTCATCCTAGATACCGTTTAGAGCTGCAAAAACGTTTGCCTTGGTTGGCGATCAACGAAAAGGCTCCCGAGGCAGCGAGTGCGACTTCAACAACAACTGCACAAGAGAATCAGACTACCACCGCGTAGACGTTGATACGGAGAAAACATTACCTTGCAACTAATCTCTTATATTCAAGCAAATAGATATATATATATATATATATATATATATGTATATATATATATATATATATATATATATATATATATATATATATATATATATTATTAGTTAGTAAAACTTAGTTGTTTAAGAAGATAGACTTTCTAAAGACGAACTTGGCTTAAACTACACGATCCCGATATTGATGATTGACCCGGCTAACCGAACTGAACAAGCAACTGGACACTATAAAGTTGATGTGATTATTTGTTTTTTAATCACGTCAAAAGAAAAAAAACAAAAAAAAATATTTAATTTATTATTTGTAGTGTTTTATGTTGGATCTCAAAATAGAAACGTTATTGCAATACAAAAACTTTTATTGGATTCTTTGATTTCGATTAATGAACATCATCATCATCATCATCGGCACTACAACCGGAATCCGGTCTTGCCCTTATTTAACAAATCTCTCCCGATTTCGAGCCGATGTCATCCAGTTTGGTATTCCCGGGCTTTGGGCGTCCTGGTCGATTAATGAACAGCAAACTATAAGTTATCATTTTCAACTTCGTATGATATGTAGCCGGGTTCTGCGACGGGCAAAGTTACCGAATTCTTCGTGGAAAATGTTGATAACAAGACCGTCATTCATCATCGGACTAAAGTACGAGAGATATTAAAAACCCTAGGCGTGCCGCTGCACGGAACGGCACATACATTTTAAATGGTAAGCTAAATGTGAAAAATATGTCGGTTCATGGGTGCTGCAATTGGTCACGGTAGGAGATAAGCGGCTACGTCTGTCGAGGTCTATTTTGCAAGAACTGCACGACAATGTCTTACCGCCTGCACCGTACTTACCCCACCGGACCCTCTTCGACTTTTTTGCTTTCCCAATATGAAAACAAGGGAGAAAAATTCATCCCAAACAAGGACATTATCATCCGAGTATTTTGAAAAATTTGATAAGTAAGTTTGGAGGGTTTAAATAAATGGCAGCAACTTGTAACTGGAGTTAATGTTGAAAATAAAACAAGTATTGTAAAGATAGAGAAAAGGTTGGTTTAGATGGTAGTCGGTCCCATGGTCAGATGCCATCCCGTTAGGCTGCACATTCCGCGATATCATCGGGAGAAATCTTCGACTATGTTTGGGATGTATGGCTGTCGGCCCGGACTCACACGGAGACAAGTCATGGTCATACTGTGGCCGTTCCGCCAAACCCCACTGTCTACTTACCGTAAAACCCCCATAACATTCAGCCAATTTCCTAACTTCACTAACGCAATCGCATTAGCACCTTAAATGCTACACGCATTAAAGCAATCAAATTTATATAACCTAAAAGTCCCTGGAAAATAAAACTTACCTTTCATGCACCTCTTCGCATACAATTACTGTAAGATTTCTTTCTTACCTTATCAGGAATCTTAATCAATTCGGCACCTTCAGTGTCAAGCAAATCCCCCTAGACGAATTTCTGAAAACAAGATGATTTGGTTTACATATAATATAACCATCATAACAGGGACCATACACATTGCGTCGCCTATTTCCCGTCCTCACCAAGTGTATCATAAATCACCAAATATACACATTGGCTGGCGACCACTTTAACCAACGATAAATGGTCCAACACAGCTGCATGTTATTAGCAACATAGACGTTGAGACCAATTCCCTGTAAATAAGCTAGAACCAATTAGCACCATGTGCATGGTCATTGCGGCTATCGTTACAGCTGCAATGTATAGCTTAGACAACGATCTTCTCGATCCCTTTGTCCTCGCCGCCTATTATAGCTACAATGCATAGGTGAAACAATGATCTGTATGATCCCCTTTTTTCCGATTTTTCAGCTTCATTCCCATGGCGTTGTGTATGAAAAAAAAACAATGTGATCTTCTGTTGAGAATTGATCAATTGACAGCTGGTCTTGCCCAACACAACCGTCAGCCTGTGCGAACTTCACACAGTTTTTGGACTTGAAGTTGGCACTGATCCCATCTGTCAATCAACTGTCTGATTCAAACGCAAGAGCAAGTAAAAGATATAGGAAAACGTGCCTCGAATTTTTGATCCAATTTTATCATGTGTATTCCGTGTCAATCGACAAATTTTCTTTTCGCAAATCAAATTAACATTTCAATTCACTGCTAACTCTAGACTGTTATTTATTGAGGATCAACGAGCCCGAGTCATTTATAACTCCAACATCTTCACTCACACATACACATACATTGCCAAGTCTTTCTTCCTTGTTTCCACCACAGAGAAACACTTTCTTTTTTTGGTAAACTCACCCCAAAACGATTAAATATCGTTGAGTCCTGTTACAACCACCGTTCGCGACGGTCGGTTCGCTCCCGCTCTTCGCCGGCTGCGGAGATCCGTTTATAAACGGGTCGTTTGTGAAGTACTGGTCGACTTGATAGCTCGCCTCACATTTCAAGCGGTAGTGAAGACTAAAGTGTTCGGAATTAAATTAACTGCAAGCGAACTTTTCTCTTAATAATTAAATAAATTGACTGTCAAATATAACTGAATAAACCTGTTCAACATGTAATCGAAACAGTGTAATAAAATAAAAATTAATTAAGAACTGCGTGCGTTTTACTTCCTTCTCCTGTGTGTGACGTTTCCCCTTGATAAACAACGGAGTGTTTGTGGGGGCGAAGTAGAACTCTCGCCCGTGCGGCGTCGCGAGTTCGCCCCCCACAGTACCTTCTGAGATAAAGAATTCCGGAGAAAAACTAGTTTCCCATTCGGATCTCCAGGACTATGTCAGGGGGAACATGATGCAGATATTATGTAAATAACCGAACTTTAAGAAATTCGTCCTTGCATAATCGGGCTCGTTCTCAATGGTCTGCCTACGTTCGACTGATAACGGCATTTTGTAACATCAGGGGCATCGGTTTCACCAATATGAATGTAAACGCCGTCCACCAATATTTTGCCTGAAACCTGATATCCTTGCCCTAACTGAGACCCAGGTTGATTCGTCAACTGATTCGACATATCTTCGTTGCTCAGGATACGACTTACATTTGAGATTCCGTTTTAAGGGTGGAGTTTGCGTCTTCGCGCGGTCCGATGTAGCTTTCCAAAGGATGGAGGTGTTGGAACCCAATAACATGGGCATCATATGGTTGAGGGTCGTACTGAGAAATTCTGTTAAATTTCTTTGTTGTCTTTACCGCTCCCCGATTGACGATCGACCAGCGACATTTTTCGAACATCTTTCACGTACCGTCGATTTCATACAGATCAACCCGGCTTCTGAAATGTCCTTGGCCATTTTACTGTACACAATTCCGGCTGGTTGATACATTCTAACAGCACCGACGAGGCCGGGAGGCTGGCGGAGATGTTCGCTGTTAGCCGCAATTTGACTCAACTCGTGGAGGAACCTACGCGAGTGCCGGTTGCCCGAGGTGATTATGCGAACACCTGGATCTGTTTTTCACATCCGAGCCGAGCATTTATACCGTGGAGATTACTGCGCCACTGGGAAACTCAGACTACTGCTTGATATCTGTAGCGCAACCACTTGCATTTCAAGCGAATAATCGGCCTAAGCAGCTTCGCCATGTATGGAGGTATGGGGCTGCCAACTGGGACGATTTGCGAGATTTCTTCGCATCCTTTCCTTGATCGGAGGTGTGCTTTGAAGAATCCGATGTTAACGCATGCGCGGAGTCAGTCACAAAGACTATTCTTCGCCGGATGGAGATATACATTGGTTTGATAGAAAATGCGAGCAGATACAGCTTTTAAACAACGCCGCTCCACCGATGTTAACAGAACGAATTTTGTTAGAATCAGTAACGCGTGCAACCAGGCGATTGATACCGCGAATACGGCTTACAACGACAGAGTGACTGATATACTGTGGCGGTTCCGCCAAACCCCACTGTCTACTTACCCGAAGAACCGCCATAACTACAACCCAGCTTTCATAAGTTTCTGCTAATGCAATCTCATTAGAACCTGTAAATGCTTCACGCAACAAATTTATCAAATGTATTTAGCTAAAAGCTCCTGGAAGAGAATTCTTACCTTCATTCATTTATTCAAATTCAAAATTCCCTATAAGAATTCTGTTCCAAACTTCATAAATCCCAAGCCCAATTTGGCACCTTCGGTTGCCAGGCAAATCTCAATTTTACATACGCATTTTCCCTAGTCGAATTCCTGAAAATGAAACAATTTGGTTTACATATAATGTAACCATCATAACAGGGATCATAAACATTGCGTCGCCTATTCCCAGCCTCACCATGGTATTATGGCGATCCTAAATCGCCACTCCCGCCCAAATCCCCAACACAATTCCCAGAACACAATTCCAATTGAAGCACACAAAATCTTGTGTGTGCTTCTTGTAATTTTTACATTAACAACGTTGACAAATCTCAACGAGAAAAAGAATAAAAGGGCGATAATTTTCAATTTCGTGATCAGTCAAGGTTTCGAAGGGCGAACCGCTGGTCATACGACGAGTAAAGATTCAAAAGGGCAAAACGCTGGTCGTGCGATAAATGAATTAAACCTAGGGGGCCAAAGCTAGCCCAACAATTCATACTTAACCCAAATTTCAAACGTAAACAATAAAACGATAATTAAAGAAGTAAAGAGTTGCCGGTTTCTTTACAAAATCGAAGAGGACTAGAGGGAACTGTCAAGGTCGTCCCTCGCTGTCAAAGAGCCCGCAACAGTAGAGTGTCCCGTCCGGAAGCTCCCACGCCCACCAGAGGAAGTTGCGAGGACACATTTCTTGCGCCGCCCACTCAAGGTAAGTCATCTTCTTTCTAAATTTACAAGCGAGATGATACCTCAACAGTATAATAAATCACTTTAGATACACATTGGCTGGCGACCTTTTTCTCCCTAGTATAAACAATCCAACGCAACTGCACACAATTGGGGCAAACGACGCTGACACCAAATCCTATAGCATAGGCAAATGCAAATAGGAATTGTATACTTACTCTTGGCAGCGATGCCATAAACACCCATTCCCTGTGAATATGCTAAAACCAAGTAGCACCATGTCCACCAGCATTGCGGTCTATCAATACAGCTGCAATGCACAATCATAGACAATGATCTATATAATCTCTATGTCCTACATATTTCTGGATCTGCTTCTCATGACCTAGCAGGATGAACAAACAGAAACCCAATTAGCACCCAATGAGATTCGGCTTGTTTACTTAGCCGAACTCACATCTCATTGATGCACGTTATTCCCTTTCTTTGTTTTCAGATTCGTTCTCATGGCTTCGTGGGGATTAAGAGTATTGTGCCAAACACGGACAGTCGGTTCACTCCTATCCCCATCAGACTGTCACTAAAGTTACACCAAGTAAAATGCTGAAGGAAAAGCACAAACACACGACACCGCAACGAAGGTTAATGAAACGCCCGTTTAAATGTTCGAATGTTATTTTATTTGTATTGATAGTTATTTTAGTTATTTTGGACCCAAGAAAAATTTCTTTAGTTGAATATATTTACTATTTGCTTAGTTTGACACAACACTACGACAACGTCTCCGGGTATTTACGCATCTCCGCAGCCGGCGGAGAGTGGGAGCGGCAACGACCGTGCTGGTCGGCGGATCAAATTAGACTCAACGATACAACCTTCGTTTGGGGTGAGTTTGTGGTGTGGTGGTAGATATCCTCTCCACTAAGGATATGTATTTACTTACCAAGAGAAACGTAAAGTCTCTCTTGGTGGAATAGGAAACCAGATCTCGTAATGAAGATCATGGTGGTATGTGTGTGATCGTTCAGATCCGATGTTGTTTACACGTGCTCGAAGGCAATGGAACAACGAAGCAGGCAGGCGGCAAAGACAAAGGAAGAAGCGACCAAATGCTTCGTTCGGTAATGAGGGTCAGGTTTAGGCTGTGCATCGTCGCTAAAATAGACGTTGGGAAAAAGGTGCTAGTGGGATCGGTGGCAGAAACGAATCCCTTGCCTGCATTTGTATATGCAGGGTAATTAGTTGCGACTGAAAAAGAAATTGAAGATTGTTTGTTAGTGGGAAAACAAACGATGAGTTGGATCTTATGCATATTTACATGCGTAGGAATATGGTTTATGGCATCTCTAACTGGTATGGGAACCGAGTTCTTGTTTATACTAGAAAATGCTAGAGGAATCGGTTCCGATGATAATGATTGGGATGCGCGAATTGTTTGTCGATTGGACAAACGAATCGCGGGTCGGTTTATTGCGGCTGTAAAAACAAGCTGTCCGACATAGCATTTTAAATGATAACAAAGGATGCCGAATGATTTGGTATTCATGGTGCATATGCACATTAAAGAATTATTTTTAGGAATTTTAGCTAATGCGTTGTATGCATTAAATGTCCTTGTTTAAGGAAATGTTTCAGGTATGCTAGGTGGAGATTGCGGTGCAGGTGTGGGAAAGTTGAAATTTGCCTGGGAACCGAATAGGTTTTGGGATTCCTGAAAAGGTAGAAAAGAAATCTTACAGGAAATTATATGCGAAGAGATGCATGAAAGGTAAGTTTTCTTTTACAGGGACTTTTAGAATATAAATTTGATAACTTTAACGCGTGAAGCATTTAAGGTGCTAATGCGATTGCATTAGTGAAGTTATGAGGTTGGGTGGAAGTTATGGGGTTTGTGGCGTCTCTAACAGATACACACACAATTCACAAGCAAAATAGTGAAGAACACCGACCGAAAATCGAATAAGAAAATACATCAGAGCCGTATACCATAGCGATAACATAACAATTCACATCAGTGGAGTATAGTCGATTTTAAAAATCAAATTCAAAACACGGCCAGTAGCCTGATGGGTAACGCTTAGGTTCAATTTTGGTGATTCAAACTGTCATAGCGTCAGTTCGAATCACACGTTCTTCTTCACTATTATTTCAAACGCTATATGGTTTTTCAAGTAAGCGAGCCGTGGGGTTTGGCGGAACCGCCACAAAGTCTCTCTTGGTGGAATAGGAAACCAGAGCTTTGTCCCATGAAAGAACCAATGTGCACACATACATGTGTATCTCTATGATCTTCTCTATGAGATCAGGTTACCTACCCGCAAAGAGAGAGTTCACGTTTCTCTTGGGATGGAAAATGCACCCTTAAATTAAGGGAGCCAGTACCACTGGCCGAATTTCCTTTGCCAGCGAATTAATATAGCCGAGTCTTAATCCAACCTCCGTTCGAGTCGGACGCGCCCACTCCGCTCCCCTGTGCGCACGGGGATGCGTATATACAAAACTCGTATTACAACCCCTAAAGAAGTCGGTCGAGTTTAGTTATTATTTTAACCACCCACTGTAGCGTGTGCACGCGTACCTAATTTCAAAGTAAACACTAATTTCGTTAACATGAAATAGAACCCCCGCTTGGTAGAAACCTCGACGTGGTGCGGGGCCTTAAGTTACAATGAATCACTCAGGCTATGCTGGCGGAAGCATATGCTTCCAGTAGGGTCACCCATGTCAGACAGGCAAGCGAGGAGTAATACACAAAGATCTTATTATTATTATTTATTATTTACTGGCCTGTAGGAACCCGGAAGTTCATGACCTCACCGACTCGGCTCCGCCATTGTTCCCTGTCCTGTGCCCTCTCCTTCCACGTTCGACCATCCGATCCGATCTCCTCGAGGTCCAATCTAACATCGTCCTCCCATCTCCGTCGCGGCCGTCCTGTCGGTCTCTTCCCCGTTAGTTTACCGTCAAGAATTCTATGCACGGTCCTATCATCGCCCATTCGCGTTACGTGTCCGGCCCATCTTAATCTTCGCGACTTGATTACTCTCACTATTGTAGGTTTGCGGTATAGCTCTTCCAATTCGTGGTTGTGGAGTTTCCTCCATTGTCCTGACTCCTCGTCATATTTACCGCCAAATATACCCCTTAAAACTTTATTCTCGAATACACACAGATCTACCACCCCTAATCCAGGGTGTTACGCGTCACCGTGCCTATTGGGTGGTTTGCAGCCAGGGGTATACCGGCTGTATTATAACGGCGCCTCTCTGACACCGGGTCGAATCAGAGCAGTAAGCAGACCTTACCACATCAAAACGGGGCTCTGATGTGGCGGACTATTTGAAACCCCAAGACTCGTGGGATCAAAAATGAATAACCAATATACAAAAAACAATCCCACGAAAAACCCGGTAGGCGTAAGTGTGATGAGCCGACACTACCATAAGGGAAAAAATCATCAAGAAAACACCGACTCGGCAAAAAGAAGACGTAGGGAAAAACTGAAAAAGCGGGCTATACGCGTCGGCACGTGGAATGTTCGAACGTTATATAACCCAGGCGCGATACAGACGGTCGTAGAAAACGCGAAACAATATAAAATGAACATCGTCGCGCTTCAGGAAGTTCGACTCCCACATCAGGTAATCGAAACCAACGGGTTTACACTGGCGTGTGGAGGTACCGATACACATAACCTCGGAACTGGCTTCATCATAAGCAAGAAGATTACGCCCCATGTAAAAGATGTGCAATTTATTAATGACCGAATGTCGGTGCTAAAAATACAGGGCCCATGGTACAATTATGTATTTATAAACGTACACGCCCCCAACAGAATCTACCGACGAAAAAACGAAGGACACGTTGTAGGAGACCCTAGAGGAAGTGTTTGATGGGATCTCATCATTCGATGTTAAAATCCTCCTCGGCGACCTCAATGCGAAAATTGGAAAGGAAGATATCTTCAAACCAACAATAGGTAAAGAAAGCCTACATGACGTTTCAAATGATAATGGTATTCGAATTATCACGTTCGCCGCGTCAAAAGATCTGGTAGTGAAAAGCACGATGTTCAAGCACAAGCAAATCCATAAAGCCACATGGATATCGCCCGACGGCGTAACGCGTAACCAAATAGCCCACTTCCTCATAGACAAAAGACACCACTCGAATATCCTTGACGTAAGATCATACATACGATCACCATCTAGTGATGGGCAAAATTAGAAGTCGGCTTGCAGCAAACCCACATGGACAGTCACGGGAGACGAACAAAAAGTTCGAGATTGATAAACTAAAAGACCTACGTAAAAGGGCGGAATATCAAGACGAACTAACGAATAGATTTAGCATCCCAGAGAATGACAGTAGTGAGGAAGAGGAAGCCAATAGTGTGTTATTGTATTGTGTGTATTAACAAATGTCATACTGTCAAGAATCACACCGTACGCAGAAGAAATATTGGGAGACTACCAATGCGGATTCCGTCGGAACCGGTCAACAAGCGACCAGATGTTCACAATACGGCAACTGCTGGAAGGAAGTGGGAATACGGAGAGACGGTTCACCAACTGTTCGTGGCCTACGACTCAGTCGCAAGGCAAAGACTCTACCATATTGTGGTTAAGCTGGGGATCCCGAAAAAATACGCTGCCCTCGTTGAAATCTGCATGAACGAAAACAAAGAGCGAGTTAGAATAGAAAACCACCTCTCAGAACCATTCGAAATCCGGGACAGACTAAAACGGGGGGATGGCCTCTCACTATGTCCTTTTAACCCTCTGTTCGAGTATGTCATCAGAAAGGTACAAGACGACAACATGGCCGGATCATCCCTGAACGGGGTCACACAAGTGCTCGCATATTCGGATGAGATCGCAGTTTTGGCGATAATCTATAATCTATAGGTAAAAACGGTGAAATCATCATGCAAGCAGCAGAAGAGGTGGGCCTAGAAATAAACGAAGACAAAACGAAATACATGATTACGACGAGAGCAGGTGGATCTCAGAGAACACATATAAACGTCAGGGGCAAGATATTTGAAAATGTCGAAGAATTTAAATATCTGGGAACGATACTGACGACCAGAAACGAAACGTCAAAGGAAATTAACAAAAGAATACATTCCGGCAACGCTAGTTGGCATGCAGCCGGTAAACTATTAAAATCCAAACTGCTATCACGTAATATAAAGCTCTATGTCTATAGAACCATAATCATGCCGATTGCTCTATACGGATGCGAAACATGGGCTCTCACAAAACGGGACGAGAACAAATTCCGCGTATTCGAGAATAAAGTTTTAAGGGGTATATTTGGCGGTAAATATCAGGACAATGGAGGAAACTCCACAACCACGAATTGGAAGAGCTATACCGCAAACCTACAATAGTGAGAGTAATCAAGTCGCGAAGATTAAGATGGGCCGGACACGTAGCGCGAATGGGCGATGATAGGACCGTGCATAGAATTCTTGACGGTAAACTTACGGGTCGGTGAGGTCATGAACTTCCGGGTTCCTACAGGCCAGTAAATAATAAAAAAAAAAATAGAACAATAAACATTAATTATATTTAAGTACACTATTAAACGTGTCTCAAATAGGACTTGATTGTTAAACGGCTTGCGGCGGAGTTTTACTTCTAATCCTTCGATGAGCAGCGTGCGGTTACGATGAATTTGTTTTTTTTTTTCTTTTAATCAACGGTGGACGGAACAATCAGTGGATGATGGAGGAAGAAGGTGAACCAGCGCTTCGCTTCCTCCTCTTTTGCCCCGTTAGTGACGGGTAGCGGAAGACTGGTCACAAATTCAAAAGATAAAGATGTGTTCGCGAATTCAAACCTCGATGCCGGCCCTTTGGAGCCACCTGTGATCGCGCCGGTACGGTCCTCCATGCGGGATGTGAGATTTCGTCCGCGCACTATTCAACGCATTCTACGTGAACTGGACTGTAGGAAGGCAACCGGCCCGGACGGAATACCAGCAATAGTCCTTAAGAACTGTGCTCCAGAACTATCGCCGGTTCTTGGCAGACTCTTCCGCTTATCTTATGCACGGAGGACATTTCCTACCTGCTGGAAAATCGCTCGAGTTTACCCAATGCCAAATAGTGTGAAAAAGTGTCTCCCATAAAATTACGGGTCGTTAACATTATTTTTGTATGTTATCTAAGGCGATAGAAACGGTCGTCAATGCCGAGTTAATTAAGTATTTGAAGTGCAACGGACTTCTGAATGATTTTCAATATGCACTCCGTGACAGGCGGTCCACAGGAGACTTTTGATCCTTATAACCGATATATGGACATCTGTGATTGAGGGGCATGGTGAGTCAAGAGCGGCATTGGATATCACCGAGGCTTTTAACCGTGTCACAATTATGACATTGTGTGACCTTATCTGGATGATGTTTTTTGAAGTCCCATCGAACGATCATTTTAAATAAAGTAGAGTAGTTACGTTTAAGTTCATTCAATTTAATAGTACCGCGTTGAATGTAGACGATGTACAAGTAGTGTTTGTACAGGGCTTTCGTTGACGAATTTAATGTGATGGTTTTAACATCTAGGCACTTAATCCCGAGTGTAACTAGTTCATTTTTTATTATGTCATTGCTAATTAGATCTAAACCGGATAACACTACCTATAGTGGGCGATTTTCCTTTTGCGAGTGGGTAAAAAACTCACATTTTAACCGCAAGGGTTCGGTTCTAATTTTGTTGTATATGTCCATTGTTGGCGAACATATTTTTTGTCTTTGATGTTTTTAATTAAGTAGTTGTCTATTTTAATGTTATTCAATATATTTCGCACTTTAGCACTGGTTGATTTTAAAACCACAATTGGCGGAACGGTTTCTTTAGTAACGTCTGCACACTGATCGACGTTGGTCGAATCCATTTCAGGTGAGTCCTCTATTAGACTTTGAAGTGGTTGGAAAAAGTTAGTGTTTGAACACATACTGGATTTCTCTAGCACTTTATTGTTCACTTTTGTAAGTTTATCGGGAGGAGTTTGGCCCCCAATACTGGGGTCGTAACGCAACCGTTTACGTTTAATTTTGCTTAACACACGTGCCCAGGGGCCATAACTTAACGGATTTCACACTTGATCAACTTATAAGTCTGCGGTAGCGAGGCAAAGAAAACAAGATAACAAGATAATGGCTTGTGACAATTATTGTGAATATAACGGTTGATGTAATTAGGACATTTAACACGAGCAAAACTGTGAGACAGGTTGTCTGTTTGAAAGTCAGCCAGGTACTCACATTGTTTAGTTATGTGTAACCTGTGTAATTAGTGTACTACAAAAATAAAGAAAGACAATAAAAGGCATTGTGGGGATTCTCTACACCACATGGAGAACCAACCCACAATGCCAACCAACCTTGACCGCTAACAGCGCGTCACCTTACCTTAACCTGTAACCCAACTCCCCATGCAAAACCCGCAATAGCATACATCCTAAACCCTGCATTTAAAACACATTCCAAACCTTAGACAGAATATATTCTAATCATCCCGGCATTCATTTTCCCATGCAATTTCAATTTCCCGGTATACATAACAAACGAATCCAACTTAGCTCGTACGGCGAGGATTCGCTGGAACTGAGTTCTTATGCGAGCATAGCAACTCCTCCCGAAATTCCCCGGAAGTGGCGGCAAGTTTATTTCTGCTATGAAATTTTTTCCATTTCATTATTCAGTCGTTGTCCAACCGCCATCAAGTGCGCATCACCCTTAACATTACCCATTAGTGAGTCGAGATCCAACCGCCACCGGGGGCACACGTTTCCGGCAATCATATCTGAAATGAGTTCCGTGTTCCAAAACCTATTTAAAACTTTGCGTTCCAAACCTACTAAGACCTACGGACTACAGTGAGCAAAACGTTAGTAACCCTTTCCGGCAACCACATCTGAAATAAGTTCCGTGTCCCAAAACCTATTCAGAACTTTGCGTTCCAAATCTATTTAAGACTTACAGACTATAGTGAGCAAAACTAAGTTACCGTGTTCGATGACCGGAGCTCCGGAAATCGCTATTTGTAAACGCAAGGCTCTCAAGTGAACAATAAACAATAAAAACAACTACTACAAACTACATCCTAGTGTTTCCTTTTCTAAATTTTTGGTGAACAGATTCTTTTGCTGCGGCGGAACAATTACCCGGTAGTGACAGTGAACGTGTTAGTGGGTCGGTGGTAGAATCAGCACCCACGCAGGCGCGCCAGACCACCCATACCCCACAGCATAGTCGCCAAACAATATCATTGCGTTTTATATTTTTCCTCATTTTTGTAAACGGTTCGCAGCAGTATTCAAAGTAGAGTAGTAGTGAACCAGTGCCCATGCCGGCACACCGACTACGTACCGCCACACCATCCCTCCACCCTGGTCTACACCACCACTGCATCAAACTTTCCGGGCAAGCTCCTCTTCGCTCATTCGAGCTAGGTGTCCCACCCACCTGAGTCTACCGAGCTTAATTTTTTTTACAACGTTAGCTTCAAGGTAGATTGCGTACAACTCATGGTTGTAGCGTTTCCGGAATCGGCCTCGTAAAGCTTCCCGTAACTATTCACTTTCATTTGGTTTACATAACAAATTCCACCGCTCACTAGAAAAATATTTTCTACCACGGCACGTACAAATACAAGATAGTGGGTCGAAAATGTTAGTACATGAGCCAGCCAGCCATCTGATCGAACCCACACTCAGTAGTACTGATAACGTATTCCTAAAACAAAACATTTTTTTACGAATCCGCAAGTTTTGTGTATCGAAATCACAATTTTTGAAATGTTCTATTCACGTTGAATTTAATTTCTGTAAGCAAATGTTCGCAGTCATTTCTTTTATAACAAAGTAATGTAAATGGTGTTTAAGGGCTAACATTTGGTATTTGGAAATGGTTGCTTCCGCTTTTATCTTACAAACTAAATTTCAAAGATCAATGACAGGCCTTTAAAATACAGGTATTGCCAGATTCAATCACAAGCACACATCAACAGGAAGGACGTCTAATCAGGGAGGACGGTGACATGGTTGTGCATTCGATCCAAAGTAGAACACTAACTACAGTAAAATGTTAATGGACAAACAAATGTGTTTAGAAAATAAACGTAAAACAATGAATAATTTTGGATTTATTTACGACAAATATGTTGGATGTACTCCTATACTGTTAAGCATTTAGATGCTAGTTTCTTGGCATCCTTTGCTAATGGTTCTTCGTCTTGCATTACTTTTCATAAGTCTTCATTGAAGTATGGATGTTAATGATCGTTCGGTAGTCATTGTATGATAACAGTCCCTGTTGAGATTTCATTTGTACACGAGATAGTCGATTGATAACATTATCATTCGATTTACCAAATTTCATACATTCTTTAATATATCTTGAAGCTTCACGTGACCAAAAGGGTGAAGGAGCTTTGCTTGAGGTGTGGGCGACATTGGCTTTAGCATCGTGGCTTGTGTCAATTTCCTCTAGTGTGTTCATACAATGTGTTTCCCATTTCATATCAGGAGTTTTACTTTTTGGATTTAATTGTAAATTGTCTGTGTTTTTCTTTTGTTCCTTATTCCGTTGATTATTCCCGATATTTCTGTTCCGTTTCTTTTCGAAGTCGGGTGTTCTGTCGTGGTGTTTGCCTGAGAATGGATTAGGCACCATTTTCGATTGATCGAATTTAGCAATGTTAGTGGAACTTTTAGAAAATCCTGCACCCGGGCGATCATTGTCTTCTAATAAACTGAAATTGGAATTCATTCTCTGAAATTGATTCTTGTTTTCTAGTTTGTTGTACTGGCGAATAAGTTCTTCATAATTTTCATGGCGATACGAAGTGAATATATATCTCCAATTTGTGTCAATTTCATCTCGGATATGATTCGGTGCAAATTCATCATTACAATTCAATATGAGATCTTGTAGATTAGTGCAGAGACTTTCTAGATATTGAGCTCCGCCTTGAAGACCCGCCTGTCCAATTAGTATTATGTTAATTGTTCTCCGAATTTTTTCGGCTGCTTTGCTGGCATTCTTGCTGTGACTGCTATCGAGATTTTTTAAATTATTATATAGCGAATTCACATTACAATGAGTTGATAGCAATAGTCCAAGTTGTTCTCGTAGGTAACGAATAAGAACTTGTCTTTTACGTGGGACCTTTTGGGTAAGGTCTTGTTGTTTTCGGTTAGTCTGTTCAAAAACTTCACGAAACTTTTGTTGGAGTACCTCATGGAATTTGTCTTGGTTTTCATGTGTGCCGATCATTTTTAAAATTCTGCCAAAGGAAGTCTGCTCTACACTGGTCTTGATCTGATACCGTTTAGCAATTTCATGGATGTAACTACTTCCTTTGTTAGATAATACAAAATCAGTTTGAGAATTATTAAGCACAATTTTGGCGTCACAAACGGTATCTTCTAATTTACTATCGTCTTCTTGTTTGTTGTCCTCATCAGACTCAGCTGAAATGAATTCTCCTTTGTTTCCATAGATGACTTCCTCATCAGGTTCAGCTGAAACGAATTCTCCTTTGCTTTCGTCGACGAGTTCAATGTCTTCCTCATTTGCCAATGGTATGTACTCGAGAGGAGATTCAGCATTGTCTTCTTTTATTTCGGTATGTTTGTCATCGGATTGTATTCCAAAATGTTCTGAGAAACTATAGTTTGAATCTGAATCGATGATATCAATTGTATCATCTGTTTTTACTTTGTTTTTCAATGATGTGTCTGGTACTTTAAAAGTTGTAGCATTTGGTGCTTCATCAGTTCCCTCTTCGTCAATTATTACTACAGAATTGTCGGATTCCACAGTATTTTCTTTGTTTTCTTCTACAGGTTGTGCGGGGGTTTCATCGGATGTTAGTTCTTTTTTTGAAGATGTATTTGCTGAAATCTTCTGAGCCGATGATATTTCAGAAGAAGTATTTTTTGTTTGCTTTTTTATAACTCCGGTTTTTTGCTTTTTGTTTATTGTTTGCCCGCCGGCATTAATTGGATGTTTTCTCTTTAAAATATTAGATAAACCAACGGCTGAGAGAAATCTGCTGTAAAATTGATTTGTCGCTGCATCCAATGTTAATTTAAATGCCATATTATCGTGTGGTTCATACAGTAAATTATAACCAAGTCCCGAGCGTAGGGTTTTAACTGGAATATCATCGTAGGACTTTTGATGGGATCTTATTTCACTTTCAAATAGAGGATATTCAAGAAAGCGTGGACCAGATTTACATCGTTCGGCCCAATGTCCCCGAAGTCCACATATACAACAAAATTTTTGAGATCTTCCTTTATATTCGACATTGTGATTGGGAACATCGTTTGCTTTGGTCTAAAAATGGGGATAGTTAGAAAGTACTCGATTTTTGGTTAATTACACAACTTACTGTGGAATGATAACGCCGCCATTTATCGGGGCAAATATTGATGGTATGTCCTCGTAAAGAGCATATCGGACATATTGATTTATTTTGATAATTACATTCACTGCAGCTTTTGGTGAACATTCGAGTTTTTGCCCCACACTGAAAAATGTATAAAGATATATATGTAATAAATACAGCTACAAAAAACTGATTTTTTCCTTTGTAATAATTGTTTACCTTTAAACATATGGTGTTTGGACAGCGCGGTTCGTAGTGCCCCGCTTGTCCACACATATAACATACTGGCGGTTTTCGCGGTCTTGGGCATTTGTATTTGACGTGGCCCCTCTCGAAACAATTTAAACATCTTATGGTCCCTGCTTTATTCCACACCGGAAAACGATCAAATGTATAGATCTTCCACAAGGCTCTTGCTTCTGAAAAATAAGTTTTATTATGTGTAATTACGAATTGACTTTTAAAACGATTTTTAATTTGGATTCTTTATTGCGAGTAAAAGATAGTGTGGGGGGTTAAGTATGATGCCAACAGGGGCACGGTTTCACTATACCCCCAACACGTCACTGGGCAAATAGAACTGCTGTAGTGCTCTGAAAAGCCCTACCATCTCCTTCCCCCACACATACATCCAAATTTCATAACCCTTAACTCAAATTCAAAAAAACAATAGAAAATTCGCGATAAACGAATCAAATGTTCGTTTATCGCCCTTGCACCCAACTCCCCATAATCATCCAACTAATTCAAAAATACAAAATCCCGATAAACGAATCAAATATTCGTTTATCACGCATACACACAATTCTAAAATCTTTATCTCCATTTTTGCCAGATGTGTACATTCTAAAAATAGATATCACATTCCTTTTTTCCAGTACTCGGCTCCAGTCGAAGTACATTTCGAAATTCTGCTTGCATTTCGATGCATCCACGATACAAAATCCCGATAAGATTTTGTATAAAAGGGCGATGAAATTCGTATTCGAGGATCAGCCTCAATTGGCGTCCGAAGCGGTAGGACGCCAGTAAATAAAATTAGAGCGAATAAATTTAAACTCGAAAGACAAAAATGGCCTTTTTAACTAAACCTGGTCGATTTCCGGGCCATAGTAAACAATCGGTTGCCACTCTTCCCGGAGTCCCCGGAAGCACGGTGGCGACCGCAACGGGTCCCCTCAGGAGGAGAGACGGTCTTTGAGAGAAGGACCATAACACTGCTAAACGTTCACCAAGAAGGAAGAAACAAAACGAATAAAACGCACTGGAGGTTTTGTTTTTGGAACAATATGTAACCACATAAAACCACAAGTATTTTAATTACACTGGGTATCCTTTAAATAAGATAGATGTATAAATATTTCGAATTAGTTGATCGTTCTCTCTTTCTTCTTTTTGCTCCGGTCAGAGACTTCAAAAACTCGACTGACTCGTTAAATGAGGTGAGACTGTGGCGGTCCCATTGAACGCCACTACTTACCTTCCCACCATTTATTAAGAAACTGCTTCCCAGAGCGCTAAAATCCCAGGAAAACATTTACTTACCTTTACATGGTTCGCTCAACCTTGCTCCTAAAGTATCTAAACCCATAATTTGCGCTAATGCAATTAACCTATAACGCCGAGTGGGCGCCCCGAGATGCCATCAAATAACTGTTGCAGTTTTTGTTTGAACAGTTGCAGCTTGTAACGCTCTGGGAACACTCGCGTGCGAAGGGAGTTCCACAGCTTCCCCGCTCTGTAGAGGAACGAGTTCTGATGCAGGGATGTTCGCGCCGTCGGAAAATGAACCACAAACGGGTGCGATCCGTCGGATTGTCTTGTGGAGCGCATATAAGTCGAATTGCGAAGAACAGTACCCGTGATAATATCTGTAAAACAGACAAAGGTCGGTCACGCGCTTTCGATGTGATAGCGACTGTTGTCCCGACGTCAGCACCGAGTCCCCGATCAGGCGGATCGCTTGTCTCTGTATGCTCTCAAGTAGGTCGAGGGCATGTTTAGCAGCCGAACTCCAAACATGAGAGCAATATTCGAGCGCGGGTCTAATTTGGGATTTATACAGGAGAAGAAGTTGGGACGGAGTAAAATATTGCTTGGCTCTAAATAGATAGCTCTGTTTTCCTGAGGCTGACCTGGCGATACTCGACACAAGTTTATGCCATGATACATTCCCACAGACCGTGACGCCGAGCAATTTCAAACTTTCTCCTGCCTCGAGGGCCCGCCCATTCATCATCAGGTGTGGAACCGATGATCCACTTTTCTTTGTGACTTTTGTATATTGTGTCTTCGCCGCATTGAAGTCGACGAGATTGGCCCTTCCCCACTGCAGGACCTTATCCAGATCCCGATTCAGAGAGTCAATCGACGCAGATGCATCAATCGGCCGAACACTCGAAAAGGAGGAAACAAGCGTACTATCATGCGCAAAACTGAACACTTTGGTATCCGTTGTCTCCAACGAATCAATGTGAAGCAAAAACAAGTTTGGAGCCAAAATACAACCTTGGGGCACCCCTGAATTAACAGGATACAGATCCGAACACTCGCCATCCACAACAACCCGGATCGATCGATTCTCGAGGAAGCTCCTCGTCCAATCGCAAAGCTGTTGGGAAAGTCCATTAGCACCAAACAGGTATTTTTCCTAAGAGCATGGTTACATGAAACGCACCATGTTCATTAAAAGCAATTCGGTGGAACCACCAAGCAACCGACATAACTCGAACCATTACGGTGCACATGTCTCCCAGCGAATTCCGCCGCACACATGCAGGAGATATTCCTTCTTTCATTTTTACCTACAAGCACATCGGTCGGTATCCCGATCGACAAGCAAACGCATTAGCATACTATAAGCATTTCCCCCAGGGGCATACCTGCATACAACGCAGCATGTTCCTGAAATTCAATTCGGTTACGACATTACGTAACAGACATAAATCATCAAACTTGTCCATGCACACAAGAAGAAAGTAATTTTTCCACACATTTGCTGGGCAGTCATATCAGCAGACCCATCGGTCGATCGTTCAATTTGCTGATGGCACATACCGCCCTATAGTCGGGCACAATAATCACCACAGCTGCGGGCACACACACAATGACGATTCCCTTTTTTAGATTTCCCTTTTTCGTCATTTTCGTTTGCAACGACGCGACGACACAATGATCATGCACCGCTGTCGTGATCAAATCGGGGATTTTCTCTCAAATTGGTTACCGCACGAGCAACTTTACGTTGTTAGTGTGTAAATTTGGAAATCAACCCCTAGTGGATTGTGCACATGGGAATTTTTCATCGAGTGGTCTATCAACCACCGCGGCGTGTGCACGCATGTGCACACGCTACACGGAGTCGAGTTATAACCACCGACGACGTCGGTTAGAATTGGGTCGAGCTACATCCCCCGTGAGTGTAGTAACGAAGCGACACAGAGTGTTTTATCGAGTCGGAGTCGGGTCCTTTTTTATAAGCTAAATCATTTTTTTGGTTTAACGGCAGACATAGAAAGCTCCAAGATGTTTACCAATACAATCCGTGTGCGTAATACAGTTCAGTGAAGTTGTAATCCTTATTTAGTTAAAAAAAATGCCGTCGGCCATGAACAATAATCTTGTAACAAATGTACATGTAAACCTTAAAACTACTTATAAATAAAGCCATCAATAAATAACAAGTTCCAGTGCTTTTCATAATACCTCTTTTCTTTGTGTTTTCTTTTAATCATTTTATCATTTATTTTCCGCGAATTCAAACCTCGATCCCGGCCTTTTGGAGCCACCTGTGATCTCGCCGGTACGGTCTTCGATGCGGGATGCGAGATTTCGTCGGCGCACTATTCAACGCATACTACGTGAACTGGATTGTAAGAAGGCAGCCGGCCCGGACGGAATACCAACAATAGTCCTTAATAACTGTGCTCCAGAACTATCGCCGGTTCTTGGCTGACTCTTCCGCTTATCTTATGCACGGAGGACCTTTCCTGCCTGCTGGAAAATCGTTCGAATTCAGCCAATCCCAAAGACGGGAAAAAGGTGTCTCCCACAAAATTACCGCCCGATAGCATTACTGTCTATTTTATCTAAGGTAATGGAAAAAGCCATCCATACTGAGTTAGTTAAGTATTTGGAGTGCAACGGATTCCATGGCAGGCGGTACACGGGAGACCTTTTGACACTTACTTACTTAACCGATATATGGACATCTGCGATTGAGCGGCATGATGAGTCAAGGGCGGTCGCATTGGATATCTCCTATATATATAAAATTCTCTTGTCACAGTGTTTGTCCTCGAACTCCTCCAAAACGGCTCAACCGATTTTAATGAAGTTTTGTATATATATTCGGTAGGTCTGAGAATAGGTTTTTATCTATTTTTTATGCTTATAAGTGCAATTGTTTAATAAATATTAATAATTTATTAATTTTCAACCTCGGTCGATAACTGTGTAAGTGATAATTGATTAGTTATCCCCACCAGCTGATATCATAATCATTCAAATGTAAATAACATATGAGATAGAAAAGAATATTCTACCAGTGTTTGGCCCACGGTCCGCATAGTAACAGCCGGCCCGCCAGCCCTGGCCAATGGGAGCGCTTCCTACCCAAGCCACGCCAACGTTACTGACGGGAGAAACTGAATATATATATATATATATATATATATATATATATATATATATATATATATATATATATATATATATATATATATATATATATATATATAGCTTTTGACCGCGTCTGGCACGGGGCATTGCTGAGCAAACGTCATCCATATGGACTTTCCCAACAGCTTTGCGACGGTGTTCTTCACTATTTGTTTGTGTATTGTGTGTGTATTTGTTAGAATCGCCACACTACTCCCTCCTCAGTAGCTTTGTTACGGTCAGCTTCGTGTGTGGACGACGGTGCGAACGAGAGAACGTCGGAGCAGGTGAGTGTGCCTATGCTCTATGCGGAAGTCGTGATCGTGTCGTGAAGTTCTGTTTACTATGGGAAAGTGTGTGCTGTGTGTACAGATCATGTCGGTAGGTCACCAATTATAGCGTTTGCGATGATAGTGAAGAACGTGTGATTCGAACTGACGCTATGACAGTTAGAATCACCAAAAATTGAACCAAAGCGCAACCCATCAGGCCACCACCGTGTGTACGAATTTGATTTCTAAACTCAAGTACATTCGACTGATGTGGATTTTGTTATGTTATCCCTATGGTATACGGCTCTGATGCATTTTCTTATTCGATTTTCGTTCGGTGTTCTTCACTATATGCTTGTGTATTGTGTGTGTATCTGTTAGAATCGCCACAATAGTGGAAACGCTTGTTTCCTCCTTTTCGAGTGTTTCCGGCCGATTGGTGCATCTGTGTCGCATCGCTGAGATGTGGACAGATTGACTCTCTGAATTGGGATCTGGATAAGGTCCGGCAGTGGGGAAGGGCCAATCTCGTCGACTTCAATGCGGCGAAGACACAATATACAAAAGTCACAAAGAAAAGTGGATCATCGGTTCCACACCTGATGATGAATGGCCGGGCCCTCGAGGCAGGAGAAAGTTTGAAATTGCTCGGCGTCACGGTCTGTGGGAATGTATCATGGCATAAACACATGTCGAGCATCGCCAGATCAGCCTTAGGAAACCTGAGCTATCTTTTAAGAGCCAAGAAATATTTTACTCCGGCTCAACTTCTCCTCCTATATAAATCTCAAATTAGACGCGCGCTCGAATATTGCTCTCATGTTTGGAGCTCGGCTCCTAAACATACTCTCGATATACTCGAGAACATACAGAGACGAGCGATCCGCCTGATCGGGGACCCGGCGTTGAGGTCGGGACTACAACCACTATCACATCGAAGGTGCATGGCCGACCTCTGTCTGTTTTACAGATATTATCACGGGTACTGTTCTTCGGAGATTCGTGGTATTGTTCCACGCAATTCGGCTTATGTGCGATCCACAAAACATTAAGACGGATCGCACCAGTTTGCGGTTCATCTCCCGACGAGGCCAAAATCCCTGCATCAGAACTCATTCCTCTACAGAGCGGGGAAGCTGTGGCACTCCCTTCCCACGCGAGTGTTCCCGGAGCGTTACAACCTGCAACTGTTTAAAAAGAACTGCAACAGTTATTTGATGGCATCTCGGGGCGCCCACTCAGCGCTATAGGTTCGCCTCGCCCGAGCGATATCTAATATATATAAAAAAAGTGCCTTTTTCCATTCACAATTAACTAGCGCCTGATACCGCACGCCCTACAGCGTATTGTCGCGCTATCAAATTGCACACCTTTGGCTTCATGCCCAAAATCAGGAATCATACTTGGCACAAGACGCCGCCTGCGCCTTCAAAGGCAATAGAAGTAACGTTTAACGAAGTGTCCGGCGAGTCCCAGCAGACGTAGCGGAAAAGCGCTCGCTAGTCGAACGTAACGACAAAGCGTCAACCGGTTGTACGGTGCGAATGGCTCGAGCGAAGGTTATCGTATTTAAATTGATTTTGTGCAATTATCACTTCAATATTTGAACAATGCCAACCGTTACAAATAATAATTATGAAATGCGGATGACTCGTGCCAGGCAATCGGACTCAATATGGGTCATGCGTTCGGGTCGAAGTCCAAGTGAAGGTGCATTGTTTGCGTTTCTGCCCCCAGACTTTGGGGTATATAAAGAGTCGTTGCAACAGAGTAAATCTAGAATAAAAACTGGAAACCAGCCGGGAAAGGTTGTTTTTCATCAAAGTAAAGGTGTTACGGACCGACCTCGAGTCCAGGTCCCCCCAAAATCCACTAATCCCCCTTCGTTAGTTTCCCCTCTTTACCTATAAAAGGAGAACAGCTCTCCAAGTAGTTAATTTGCATAAACTACTTTTTGCAAATTCTACTTGGCAGAGAAAATAATAAAAAAAAAACGTTGGCGTCGAATAATAAAATAAAACGTCAACGGCGAAAATAAAAAATAATTCATTCGACAATCGAGATTCCGAAGAGGACACACGTACGACAATCGAGATTCCAAATAAAGTACAACTGAAGCTGAAACTTAAAAGAAACCAACCAGCTGAACAGGGGAGCAACAACTCAACGCCCCCTGCACCCAGTCGCAACATTCACCAACAGCTGACAAGCAGCTTCTCCAGCGACCGCTCAACGGTCAAACTCACGTAAGTCACCCAACTTACCATATACTCTAATATATTGTACTTTAACAAAGTCACAAACGTGAGTTTGACCATCGAGTGGTCGCTGGAGAAGCTGCTTGTCAGCTGTTGGTTAATGTTGCGACTGGATGCAGGGGGCGTTGCGTTGTAATAAAAGTACAAAACTATTTTCAAATTAACTACAAATAATGACAGTAGGATTTATGTAGCGAAAAATGGAATAGAAAAAACTTACTGCTCATTTTACTCCGTATATCCCTGACATTGAAATTTCTGCCATTCCAAGTTTGATTGTAGAATCGTCGCATTTCCTCATTCCAACCGATTCCCAAGAAATGAGTTTTGCCACCACAATACACGACATTGTACACTGGATCCTTAGGGCCACCATCATCACATCTTGTTAAATCTATCTCGTCCTTGTATAACGAAGGAACCAGAACAACTGAATCATCAGAATCATTAAAGGGATCTTCGTCCTTTGGTTGTGCGTTATTGAGATTGTCGATCTTTTCAAATTCCTTTTCCAAATTCAAAAACAAATCCTGAGGTAAAGCTTCCGATAATTCGGAAGATTTACTCTGTACCACAGAGGATCGATTAGTGTCTGATTTCATTTCCTTTCCGGTATTCATTTCTTTTTCAATAACTTTTTCAGCAATTTCACGAGCAGTGATTTCAGTATCGCTCTCACTTTCAGTGAGCTCGACTTTTTCCGTCGGTTGGTCCGATTTAGCTAAGTTAGTTAGGGTCTCCAGGAATTCACTATCAGAATTTACTACCTTTTCAGTGGTGTATTTAGTTATACAATCTGGTATTGCTTCACCATGGGCAATATAAGGAACGGGTGTTATCTCTGCACCACCGCGTGATTTTTTAATAGTACTTACGCCATCAAAATCCGAGTCACTGCTATCAATGCAAACGTCTGTTGTTTTGTTTGTGCTTGAAGCTCGACGCTTTTTAAGGCGCTTTGTTTTTTGAACGGTTATGACTTCTTGAACATCGTCATCAGAGCTGGAATCACGATCTAAATTGACTGTAATTGAGGGTTTTTTCGAACCTTTCCAGTAAACACTCTCTTGTATATCTGATTCACTTTCATATACATCGACAGCCTGAAATGCAGACTGTGTCACTCGATAATCTGAAGGAGTTTTCAATAATTCCTTGTTTACTGCCTTTGTATTAGATATGGTGTTTTCGTCATTATCTTTTCCTGAATTTTCAAATAGCCTATCAATGTCCTCTTGTAATGTTAGTAGATCTTCATCATCCGGATTGGATTCTTCCAATAGGCGTGACCGATCATGTTGCCCAATAAAATCATCGGATACCACTGAGCACGGTGTGGTACACCTCGAGGAAATTACTTCTTTTTTATCGGATTCATTCTTATCCTGTGGGGCATTGCCTTTCTCATTCTCATCTGAACTGATATCAATCGTCATTGATTCTGGTAGTGGAACTTCGACGACATCATTACCATCGTTATCACTCTCTGATAGCAAGTCGATGCAGTCGGAAATAGGTATCTTGTTGGCTTTACTTCTTGAAACTTGAGCCTTTTTCTTTTTCGCATCATATTTAATAGCTTTGTTTAATTTTGTCATTTGTCTTTCAAAAAGTTTAGGCGGCTGCTTTCCTTGTTTTAATATATCTTTCTGGTTTTTATTGTTTTTGCCACGACGCTGCTGATATACAACACCTTGTGGAATTGTCTGATTTCCTTCTGCAGAAGAATCACATTGATGTTCTGATTCTCCATGTTGTGTTGAGTGAAGTGCCTCTTTTATTATTTCTGATGGGTTTTCCAAAATGTCTAAACAACATGTTAAAAAAATAAAAGGAAAATTAAGTTACTAATCATTGAAACATGTACAAATTATAAATTGATTTTGTGATATACGTTCGAAAACAAGCTATGCATATTTACAGAAGGGAAGAAATTTGAAGCACTTATATGCAATTCTATTACAAAACTAATAAAAAAAAAGAAGTAAACAAGTCCTGTATTGACCAATAGATAAAGTAAGTATTTCTCTATGCAATAAGGAAATTATGTTACTGGATTTGTAGCTATTCATCATCATCATTGGCACTACAACCCGGATCCGGTCTTGGCCTTATTTAGCAAGTCTTTCTACCGGTATCCGGTCCCTATCCGAGACTTGTTAAATTGTCCATAATAATTCGTTTTTCCGGGCAAGGTTATTACCCTTGCGCCAATTTTGTAGCTATTTACTACTATTTATTGGACTGTAGGAACCCGAATGTTCATGACCTCGCCGACTTGACTCCGCCATCGTTCCCTATCCTGCGCACTCTCCTTCCACGATTGACCATCCGAACCGATCTCCTCAAGGTCAAATCTAACATTGTCCTCCCATCTGCTTCGCGGCCATCCTTCCGGTCTCTTTCCCGTTGGTCTACCGTCAAGAATTCTATGCACGGTTCTATCTTTGCCCATTCGCGCCACGTGTCCGGCCCATCTTAGCGCTAAACCGGTAAACATATTTTTGTCAACTTAATCCGGTAAACTAGTATTACCCCATCGTCATCATCATCGGCACTACAATCGGGAGCCGGTCTTGGCCTTATTTAGCAAGTTCTGAGCCTTGTTAAATTTTCCATAATGATTTGCTTTTTCCGGGCAAGATCATTAGTCTTGCGCCAAAGGCTCCCCGACGGGGAATCGAACCCCGGTCTTCCGCGTGACAGGCGGGTATACTAACCACTATACTATCGAGGAGCCCTAGTATTACCCCACTTGCACTTTTAATCTTTACTATTCAAGCATGCGCGAGCGACTGGAGCTAAAAGTGTGCCAAACTACTCTTTAATGATGAAATTTAATTATGATCAGAGCCCTGTGTTGTAAAAGCAAATCGTTCTTCCGGCGGGAGATTTCAAAACGTCTGAGGTGTAAGTACCCCCAGTTTACGGTTCAGGGTTAATCTTCGCAACTTGATTATTGTAGGATTGCGTTATAGATCTTCCAATTCGTGGTTGTGGAGTTTTCTCCAGTTGCCTGCCTCCTCGTTATATTTGCCGCTAAAGATACCCCTTAAAACATTATTCTCGAATACGCGGAATTTGTTTTCTTCCCGTTTTGTGAGAGCCTATGTTGCGCATCCGTATAGAACAATCGGCATAACAGGTCAATTGAAAAGTCCCCGGCCCTCCATAGTAAAACACATTTTTTTGGCAAAATTCGTTTTTTTCATTCAACATAATTCCCTTCGAGGGTGATACACTGATTATAGCGACCCACCAACTTTTCGATACCTTTTTTGTAGTACGATTTGTCCTTTGCTTCAAAATAAGCCTCAGTTTCGGTGATCAGCTATTCATTCGACGAAAATTTCCTCCCAGCGAGCATTCTTTTGAGATCTGAGAATAGGAAATAGTCGCTGGGGGGCAGATCTGGAGAATACGGTGGATGCGGAAGCGATTCGAAGCCCAATTCATGGATTTTTACCATCGTTTTCACTGACTTGTGACACGGTGCATTGTCTTGGTGAAGCAGCACTTTATTTTTCTTCAAATGCGGTCGTTTTTCGGCGATTTCGTCCTTCAAACGGCCCAATAACGCTGTGTAATAGTCGTTGTTGATGGTCCTTCCTTTTTCAAGATAGTCAATGAAAATTATTCCGCGCGCATCCCAAAATACAGACGCCATAACTTTGCCAGCCGACTGTTGCGTTTTTCCACGCTTTGGGGTTCATCGTGTGCAGTCCACTCGGATGACTGTCGATTGGACTTCGGAGTGAAATGATGGAGCCATGTTTCATCCATTGTCACATATCGACGCAAAAACTCGGGTTTATCACGCTTGATCATCTCCAAACACTGCTCCGAATCATCAACTCGTCATTGTTTTTGGTCAAAAGTGAGCTCGCGCGGCACCCACTTTGCACAGAGCTTTCTCATACCCAAATATTCGTGAATGATATGATGTACACGTTCAGTTGATATCTTTAGAGTGCCTGCTATTTCATTCAATTTCAATTTACGGTCATTCAAAATCATTTTGTGGGTTTTTCTAATGTTTTCGTCGGTAACAACCTCTTTTGGGCGTCCACTGCGTTCACCGCCTTCGGTGCTCATTTTACCACGTCTAAACTTAGCATACCAATCCTTGATGGTTGATTTTTCTGGGGCGGCGTCTGGAAACTCGTCATTAAGTCAAGTTTTCGCTTCAACTGTATTTTTTCCCTTCAAAAAGCAATATTTTATCAACACGCGAAATTCCTTTTTATCCATTTTTTTCACAATAACAGAAGTTGCTTCACTCAAAATACTATAATTCACAAACTAATCCGACATCTGTCAAATTTATACACGCGTCTTTTGAAGGTTAGGGCTAACTAAAAATCATATGGATTTAATTCTAGTGCCGCCATCTATGTGTCAGGCCGGGGACTTTTAAATTGACCTGTTAATTATGGTTCTATAGACACGGAGTTTTATATTACGTGATAGCAGTTTGGATTTCAGCAGTTTACTGCCTGTGTGCCAACTAGCGTTGCCGGAATGCAGTCTTTTGTTAATTTCCTTCGACATTTCCTTACTGGTCGTCAGTAATGTTCCCAGATATTTAAATTCTTTAACTTTTTCATTTGTTCTTTTTTATCTTGTTCCCTGAGGTCCATCTGATCTCCCCGTAATCATATATTTGGTTTTGTCTTCATTTATTTCTAGACCTACCTCTTCTGTCGCATGGATGATGATTTCACTGTTTTTACTTACAGTTTCTAGATTATCGCCCAGAACGGCGATGTCATTCGCATACGCGAGCGCTTGTATGACCCCGTTCAGGGATGATTCTGAAATGTTGTCGTCTTGTACCTTTCTGATGACATACTCGAGCACAAGGTTAAAAAGACACGGTGAGATGCCATCCCCCTGTTTTAGTCCGTCCCGGATTTCAAATGGTTCTGAGAGGTGGTTTTCTATTCTAACTCGCCCATTGTTTTCGTTTATACAAATTTGAATGAAGGCGGCATATTTTTTAGGGATTCCCAGCTCAACTACAATATGGTAGAGTCTTTACCTTGCGACTGGGTCGTAGGCTTTTTTGAAGTCAACGAACAGTTGGTGAAACGTCTCTCAGTATTCCCACTTCTTTTCCAGCAGTTGCCGTATTGTGAACATTTTGGTCGCTTGTTGACCGGCTCCCACGGAATCCGCATTGGTAGTCTCCCAGTATTTCTTGTGTACGGTGTGATTCTTGCCAGTATGACATTTGTTAATATTTTGTATGTGGTTGGGAGCAATGATATTCCCCTGTAGTTTTCGCAGACAGATGTCACCTTTTTTGAAAATGGGGACGACTATTGAGGTTTTCCATTCTTCCGGAGTGACTTCCTTATCCCATATTGTTGTAATCAGTTAGTGGATCTTTCGACTGGTTGCCTCTCCTTCATGCTTCATAAGTTCTGCCGATATGCAGTCGACTCCGGGAGCGCCATTTGACTCCTCTCGACTCCCCGCGTCCTCTTGCGACCCCTTTTCGCTTCCTTGCGACCTTTTTCTACTTCCTCCGATGCAACCTCGACTCAATTCAACTCTCCCAGCTCCGGGCCTATCAGTATAATTGGCACAACCATGGTCAGTACTCGAGCCGTCACCACACGGGAGGCGCAAGAACAACCCGAATCTCTCGAATTTCTGGACGCCTCCAGCGTCGCAGGGCTTATCACCAAATTCCGGTGACACCAGAAGACATACCCAAAACAGCAGTCATAACACCCTTCGGACTCTTCGAGTCAAAGGTAAATACTTTCGGCCTCAGGAATGCCGCGCAGACATTCCAGAGATATATCGACTCGGCATTACGTGGTCTCAATTGCTGTCACGCATACCTCGATGACATCCTCATCGCCTCATGAGACTACACTGATCACAAGCGTCCTCGAACGCCTCCGGGAATACGGTCTAGTCATCAACCCAGATAAGTGTCAATACGCCAAAGAGCAAATCACCTACCTGGGATACGTTGTTAACAACCAGGGCAAACGCCCTCTCCCAGACCATGTAGAGGCGCTCATGAATTACCCTCGCCCCATCAACGTAAGTGAGCCCCGACGTTTCCTGGGTATGCTGAATTTCTACCGCCTGACGCTGAAAAACGCTGCCCAAACAGAAGCTCCTCTTAACGAGTTCCTAAAAGGAGCAAAGCGCAACGACAAGCACCCAATTCCTTGGACAGAAACCTCGGACCGCCATCCAACCGTCCAAGGAGCAATTGGCAAACGCCACCTTACTCCGATACCCCCTAGAGGGAGCGGCGTTGCCCATCCAATGCGATGCATCAGACACCGCAATCGGAGCAGTCCTGGAACAGGACTTCGAAGGCCGACCGGAACTGAGCCCCACAGAGCGACGATACAGCGCCTATGACCGGGAATTACTGGCGATCTACAGCGCCGTTAAATATGTCCGTCACATGGTGGAAGGTCGATCGCTCTCCATCTCAACAGACCACAAACCGCTGGTCTTTGCGTTCCGGAAGAAGTCGGGAAACACCTCCCCCGACAAGAGCGTCAACTTTACGTGGAGGTTCTTTAATACCTACCTGAGGAACCCCCATATTCTCAACCCAACCCCAATCTCCATCGTCCATTCCACGCATCAACGCATCGGCAAATTTCCCTGAAAGCATTTCGGTTCACATATAATGTAACCATCGTAATCAGGGATCTTATTGTTTCTTCTCGTCGGCTATTCCAGCCTCACATGGGCACAACAATTTTACTGGCATGCACATTGGTGGGCGACCTTTTGTCCAACGACAAAAGCAACGGTGCGCAGCTTGTTTATTCAGCTGCAATATACTCGACCCACGATCCCTTGTCCAACCGACAAACCATCGCCAGCATTTCACGATTTGCCACCAAAACCCAAATTCTTCAGCATACACAACATGCAAACAAAAGAATTCGGTTCTTCCCGCCGGCAGAGATACTATGCACAATTACCATTGTGCAAGTATCTAAAATTCCTTTTAGCACCTAATACTTCTCTAATGAGTTGCAGTGTATTTACCCAGCTGCATTCTCATCGCCTGGGATGCCCTTGGTCGATTTTCCCTCTGTCCTTCGTCCCTGGTGCGATTTCGTTTATCTTTAGCCACATTGCACGAGTAAACAAAGTGATCTTCATGATCACCACACACACCCCACCAGGATCTACGCAGTGAGATCCCCTCCCTGTTTTCTCACCATAGAGAGAACTTTTTTCTCTCCACCACGAAACTCACCCCGGTAGTGAGTCGGCTCTGCACGAGCCAAGGGTGGAATAGCGGTCGAGCAAAAATCACAGGGGAGTCGCGTTTCATCCCCCAAATTGGACCCAGGAGTCGAGTCTTTAACGCTACGGAGTGTGCAGCAATTTTCCCTTTTTTTAACGAGCAGGAGGTGGTCGCTCGCGAGTCCAGTGAATCCGTAAAACGGCGCAACACAATTTAGCGTTTATATAAAGTATAATTTAACATATTCACGAGTTGTTTAGAAATATCATGTCTATAAGTGTTCCCGAGTGTAAGAGTAGTAAAGACTCCTGTGTAAAATTATAACAGCTAACTAAATTAACCCTGTGGAACAATATTTAATGTACAACAATATTCTATTGAATCACCATTCAACTAAGTGACAGTTAACTATAATTAACCCTGTGTAACGATATTTAATGTACAACAATAAAAGATTTACAAACGATTCCTGGCGTTTATTTGTTTTGGTTCTGTGTCCGCTCCGTATTTTGAAACTTTGGGTTTTTCTGAACAATTTTCGGCGTAAGTAATGGAATCTTAGTGAACCCGTGCCCGTACTGGTACATAACCAAGAAAAAGACGCCCACAAATCCATATTGACGATCGTTCATAAGTTCGTTGCACTCCAAATACCTAATTAATTCGGCGTTAATGACCTTTTCCATCACCTTAGATAACATAGACAGTAATGCTATCGGCCGGTAATTTTGTAGGAGACACTTTTTTCTTTGGGACTGAACTCGAGCGACTTTCCAGCAGATACTATTCTTCGGAGATTCGTGGTATTGTTCCGCGCAATTCGGTTTATATGCGCTCCACAAGACAATCCGACGGATCGCACCAATTTGCGGCTCATCTCCCGACGGCGCGAACATCCCAGCATAAGAACTCGTTCCGTTATAGGGCACCCCGCTCGGGTGTTCCCGGAGCGTTACCAACTGCAACTGTTCAAGAACGGCAACGGTTATTTGGTGGTTTCTCGGGGCGTCGTGTCAGAGGTATTGGTTCACCTCACTTGAGAGAAGTATAATGAATGTTTTTATTTATTAAAAAAAAAAAAAAGCGATGTGGGATAACCATCGGATTTACGTTTATAATTGACGAACTGAGAGAAGGTTTTGGGGTCAATTTTGAAATTAGTCTGAGTTTTGGCAAGATAGTCGCGATAAAGGGTGTTGAAAAGTTCGGTGAACTGGAGGTAACAGCCAAAAAAGATGGAGTATTCTGGAATAATTCGATTCACATTCTAAAAAATCGATTAATCGAATTGGAACCATTACAATTCAAGGTTTTCCCCTATTTTCGCCTTATTGTGACTATCTTTTAATGAAATAAAATGCCATCAGTTATCGAAACGGCGGTATTACAGCGATTTTTATTCGTCGCACTGGGAACCAGAAGGTGCTCCAAAATCACACAATTTTGAAATACGACATACAAATTTGATAAACATATATAATCCGCGATTAACCGTTTTATTGCGATCGCTCAAATTATTATAAATCCAGCAGCGTTGAAATAAACGCAATTTTTTTATGCATACAGATCAAACAGGGTTGGCAATGGTCAGGAAAAAGAAATGTGGCGAATTTAGCCGGCGTCCTTAATGCAATAAAGTTTGGCGTTGCCTTTAGTTGCTTTTCTGAATTCGGACGAATTCCGGCTGTATTCGAAGGCACTAACGCCACTAATGGTTAATATATAAATCGACTTTGGAACAGACAAGTATATCCTTGAACTTTGGGTCGTTTTCCGTGGTGCGATCACCAGATTCAGCCACATCCACGAGAAATACACGTGGATCCTCTCTATTTTAGGTATTTTCGTTGTAATTTTACCCTAACTGTAACATCGATGAGGGGCACGGAGGTAATGATGACAATCAAGGCACCTAGAGTAGTTGATGCATATCTTTAGAAGTTATCCTTCGAATACTCGGAGCTTTCGCATTTCAAGTAACTGCTTATGGGAGAGAAGTTTGTTTTAAGAATTAATTTTGTTACTCCACTTCAATATATTCCCTTTTAAAACGCGATACCGTATATTGCCCGTGTTTTCAGATCTGTCAACATGTGTACATTGCTTCTCAGTGGTATCGGAAAGGGCCAAATAAAAGTGTATGTTAATTAATTATTAGAAACTTATTTCGAAAACACACTAATTCGAAATAGAATCGTTAATAAAAAAGCAAAGTTCCAAATATATGCTACAATACCCCGTACTGTCCATCCATATTCTATGCTTGGGACCAATTCTCACAAACGAGCGTTATGGAAAAGCAGTGACTTCCAAAAAAGCAGACAACTTCCCCCTGCGCTAAATTCTTTTGACTAATTTCACCTCAAGCAACATTTACGTCGTCATCTGACTAACTGTTCTTTGATTGCAGTTTACATAAAATTTACATAAACATAAACGGAGCCTACGTGAAACAAATATGTCATGTTGGCTAAGCAAATTACATGAACCCTAATTTAACACCGTATATGTGTTCCCGTCTTCATTCCCAGAATAATTTATTATATCAATTGACCCATAAATAAAACCGTTCCTATATAACCTAGATATTATATGGAGGCATTAATAAGGTTTTAGCGGCACATTCTATAAGTAAACTCACCTTCTGAAATTGTTATTTTCACCTCATTCAGCGGGACATCACTGATCAATTGTTGGATTTCCGTCGGTTCCTCCTTGACTTGGGGATCGGGTAATTGTTTATTAGTTAGTACATCATCGGTGTCCTCTTCTTTGTTGTGCTCTTTATCTTTATCAGTTGTTTTACAGTGATCCTCAGCGTCCGAGGGTATTATTTTCTCCTTGTCCACAGCTTGATTTGGCTTTGGCTTTGAAGACGTCTGTGTTGCTGTTTCTGCATTTATTGTTCTTGATTTTGGATTGGTTGTTGGTTGTAACTCTACAGGTGATTCATTTTTAAGATTGTTGTTCCAGTAGCGAGATGATTGACTTCTATTATTTGTTGCTTTGTTAATTACGCTTGTTTTCGTCACTGTTCTCACAGATGATGGTTCTTCGATAAAATCTGAAGGTTTCTTATCGTCGCAAGACTCATGGTGTATCTGCGCATACAGTCTCGCTTCTAAATCGTTTAAATCATCACCGTCTTCTAAATCAACCTGGAAAATAAAATAAAATATTTATGTTTATATTAGTATAACGATTGGGTTTACTCACGATATCCATTGTGTTTATTGTTCATTGAAAATTCCAAGTATTTATAAAACAAAAGTAACAAAGCCTCATGGGAAAACATGGGCTTTGTAAAAATCCGAAATCATTACTTAAAATCCACAATTGCCATATTGTCACAACTGTCAGAGTGTGTTCACGAATCTGGTTACAATCTTGTGGATTGCATGTTGAAAAATTAAGATTTCTATATAACTTTGATGGTTTTTTTTTTATTTGATTACTTTTTTCAATACACTCAAAATTTCTTCGGCTTTTTACTTAACTAATTTTCTTCTAATCATGGAACATACGCAGCACTTTATAATAATTAATTCTTTCCTACAGTTGCCTAGAAATACTCATTTCCATTATTTATAAAGTATTTACAATATTTGTGTATTTCTTAGCAAATGCAGTCGACTTTATATAATTAAACTACTATACATAAATAAGAAAATCTATTAGTATGCGATGATTATTGAAACGCGATTTCTTGACAGTGCGAAAAGAGAAAAAAATGGAGATGAAATAGCAAAATTCTTCTTCATTTACATTCCACTATTTTTTATGTAGCAAGCAGACATTCAATTCCTTGGAATAATTCAATTTCAGAAATACTATGTAGCATGCAATGGGTATTTCATGGCAAAAATTCTTACTTTCTGCTAATGGAATACGTAATTATAGACTTGGTGACTGGAAAAACACTATAGATATCACCACACTCCACCACACCCTCTTGTTCAAATAACTTTTCTTTTTTTTTTTAAATGGTGACAAACTTGAGTTTAAAATTAAACTCTTGACTCCAATTATTTAATAGAAGTTGCAATGGAGTTAAATAGATGTTTTAAAAAAAGGGAGTCTTGTAATTTTCTACGACCTACGACGAATTTGCATGCTTAGTTTATTTTTGACCTCTTTATACGTGTTTTATTGGGCTCCTCTGTATGTGCATCCTGTACCAATAATATAATCTGTCGGCCGTTCTTTAAAATGTATTAAAGAGTCACTACAAACTTAGATACAAAAGTCAAGGTTATCAGACACGACAAATGTCCATCACCCCATTCAAGAATACTGTTCTTATATGATTTTCTGACCTTTTCTTCGTAGTTAACATAACCTGTAGAAATCTATCTGTGGATCAAATAGCACTTCATTTTTCTAACGAGGATGTGGATGGTTGTGGTGGTAGCAACTCTGTATAGGAAAGGCTTTTCTTATCTTCAGTTCGGATATTCCCGTTAATTAAATTAACACGAAATTTAAAAGCGAAGTTTAGTTGATGTCTGACAACAGAACTATTGCGCCGCGTCCGGAGTAGAGCAAGAGTCCGTGGTCCACGCCGTCCAAGCGAGAGGTGAGGTTATCTAGCGCGTGCAAGCAAGTTGAGAGGTTATCCAGTGTGTGTCCCAGAAAGTTGGTATGTAGGGTGTCCGAGCAAGTCGAGAGGTTATCCAGGGTGTGTCCAAGGAAGTTGATAGGTAGAGCGTCCGAGCAAGTCGAGAGGTTATCCAGCATGTGTCCAAACAAGTTGGTAGGTAGAGCGTCCGAGCAAGTCGAGACGTTATCCAGCGTGTGCTCAAGCAGGTTGATAGGTAGAGCATCCGAGCCAGTCGAGAGGTTATCCAGCATGTGTCCAAGCAAGTTGGTATGTAGAGTGTCCGAGCAAGTCGAGAGGTTATCCAGCGTGTGTCCCAGCAAGTTGGTATGTAGAGCGTCCGAGCAAGTTGAGAGGTTATTCAGCGTGTGTCCAAGCAAGTTGGTAGGCACAGCATCCCAGTATGTCGAGAGGTTATCCAGCGTGTGTCCAAGCAAGTTGGTATGTAGAGTGTCCGAGCAAGTCGAGAGGTTATCCAGCGTGTGCCCCAACAAGTTGGTATGTAGAGCATCCGAGCAAGTCTAGAGCTTATCCAGCGTGTGTCCAAGCAAGTTGGTAGGTACAGCATCCCAGTATGTCGAGAGGTTATCCAGCATGTATCCAAGCAAGTTGGTAGGTAGAGCATCCCACTATGTCGAGAAGTTATCCAGCGTGTATCCAAGCAAGTTGGTATGTAGAGAATTCGAGCAAGTCGAGAGCTTATTCAGGGTGTGTCCAAGCAAGTTGGTAGGTAGAGCGTCCGAGCAAGTCGAGAGGTTATCAAGCGTGTGTCCAAGCAAGTTGGTAGGTAGAGCGTCCGAGCAAGTCGAGAGGTTATCCAACGTGTGTCAAAGCAAGTTGGTATGTAGAGCATCCGAGCAAGTCGAGAGGTTATCCAGCGTGTATCCAAGCAAGTTGGTATGTAGAGCGTCCGAGCAAGTCGAGAGGTTATCAAGCGCGTGTCCAAGCAAGTTGTTAGGTAGAGCGTCCGAGCAAGTCGAGAGGTTATCCAGCGTGTGTCCAAGCAAGTTGGTATGTAGAGCATCCGAGCAAGTCGAGAGGTTATCCAGCGTGTATCGAAGCAAGTTGGTATGTAGAGCATCCGAGCAAGTCGAGAGCTTATCCAGCGTGTGTCCAAGCAAGTTGGTATGTACAGCATCCCAGTATGTCGGGAGGTTATCCAGCGTGTATCCAAGCAAGTTGGTAGGTAGAGCATCCCAGTATGTCGAGAGGTTATCCAGCGTGTATCCCAACCAGGTGGTATGTAGAGCATCCGAGCAAATCGAGAGGTTATCCAGCGTGTGTCCAAGCAAGTTGGTAGGTAGAGCATCCCAGTATGTCGAGAGGTTATCCAGCGTGTATCCAAGCAAGTTGGTATGTAGAGCATTCGAGCAAGTCGAGAGGTTATCCAGCGTGTGTCCAAGGAAGTTGGTATGTAGAGCATCCGAGCAAGTCGAGAGGTTGTCCAGCGTGTGTCCAAGCAAGTTGGTATGTAGAGCATCCGAGCAAGTCGAGAGGTTATCCAGCGTGTATCCAAGCAAGTTGGTATGTAGAGCGTCCGAGCAAATCGAGAGGTTATCAAGCGCGTGTCCAAGCAAGTTGTTAGGTAGAGCGTCCGAGCAAGTCGAGAGGTTATCCAGCGTGTGTCCAAGCAAGTTGGTATGTAGAGCATCCGAGCAAGTCGAGAGCTTATCCAGCGTGTGTCCAAGCAAGTTGGTATGTACAGCATCCCAGTATGTCGGGAGGTTATCCAGCGTGTATCCAAGCAAGTTGGTAGGTAGAGCATCCCAGTAGGTCGAGAGGTTATCCAGCGTGTATCCCAACCAAGTGGTATGTAGAGCATTCGAGCAAGTCGAGAGGTTATCCAGCGTGTGTCCAAGGAAGTTGGTATGTAGAGCATCCGAGCAAGTCGAGAGGTTGTCCAGCGTGTGTCCAAGCAAGTTGGTAGGTGCAGTACCCCAGTATGTCGAGAGGTTATCCAGCCTGTATCCAAGATAATTGGTATGTAGAGCGTCTGAGCAAGTCGAGAGGTTATCTAGGGTGTATCCAAGCAAGTTCGTACGTTGAGCGTCCGAGCAAGTCGAGAGGCTATCCAGCGTGTGTCCAAACAAGTTAGTATGTAGAGCGTCCAAGGTATACACATAAATTATCTATTTGGTGCCGGCTGTATGTATGCCGATTCCGCCAAATAATAAGGTTACTGATTAAGACCTTACCTGACTGGCTGGTGGCCGTCCGCCCCCTGCTGTTCCGGGTCCCAGCGGACAGTCCAAATGATTAGAAGTCTGTTTTTTAGTTTTAATTAATTTATTTAAAGACCACCTATATTATTTTGTTATTTTATTTAGAGTAACAGGACCACTATTCCAATGCTAGGCTGCAACCTGTTGCACTTAGTTTAAGACTGCTCGTGTGCCTCTAACAGAACCGCTTTTATATTCCCAAAATTAAACCTGATTTGACATTCCTTTCCACGAGCGCATCGTTCACCTCGAGACAGTTATTTAGAGCGTCCGAGTAAGTCGAGAAGCTATCCAGTGTGTGTGCAAGCAAGTTGGTATTTAGAGCGTCCAAACAAGTCGAGAGGTTACCCAGCGTGTATCCCAGCAAGTTGGTATGTAGAGCGTCCGAGCAAGTCGAGAGGTTATCCAGGGTGTATCCAAGCAAGTTGGTATGTAAAGCGTCAGAGCAAGTCGAGAGAATATCCAGCGTGTGTCCCAGCAAGTTGTTATGTAGAGTGTCCGAGCAAGTCTAGAGGTTATCCGACGTGTGTCCAAGCAAGTTGGTATGTAGAGCGTCCGAGCAAGTCGAGAAGTTATCCAATGTGTGTCCAAGCAAGTTGGTATGTAGAGCGTCCGAGCAAGTCATGAGGTTATCCAGCGTGTGTCCCAGCAAGTTGTTATGTAGAGTGTCCGAGCAAGTCTAGAAGTTATCCAATGTGTGTCCAAGCAAGTTGGTATGTAGAGCGTCCGAGCAAGTCATGAGGTTATCCAGCGTGTGTCCCAGCAAGTTGTTATGTAGAGTGTCCGAGCAAGTCTAGAGGTTATCCAACGTGTGTCCAAGCAAGTTGGTATGTAGAGCGTCCGAGCAAGTCGAGAAGTTATCCAATGTGTGTCCAAGCAAGTTGGTATGTAGAGCGTCCGAGCAAGTCATGAGGTTATCCAGCGTGTGTCCAAGCAAGTTGGTATGTAGAGCATCCGAGCAAGTCAAGAGGCTATCCAGTGTGTGTCCAAGCAAGTTGGTATTTAGAGCATCCAAACAAGTCGAGAAGTTATCCAGCGTGTGTCTAAGCAAGAATACGATCAGATGACGGCGGTGCGTCCAGAAGAAAGTAATGATGACAATGGATGTCAACTTAATAAAAATCATTTACCCAATTAATTATAAATCTGACCAATAATTTTATCGGCGATTTCTTTTTCACCTGTGGGTGTTTAATTTGATATTTCAAGTATATAGTTCAAAGTTATAGCGGAATTTACAATATTTCGTACTATAAAACTACAGCCATGTGCGGCAGGGTCTTAGAGTATACTCACAGTCACCCTGGTTTTTCGTAAAAACGACTACAGGCCAAACACTCATCCACTTTGTTCAGTAATTTCAATTTTGTTTTACTACAACGGACTTGGGCTATTACTGGCTAGCCTATGATGGTCTCCAACAGCTTATCTGTCATGAGCGATAATGTGTCTAAAACTATATTTTTACTTTCCTCTTTGTTTAATGGTGTGGAGCTAATGTAGCTGTTTGATGCTTTAATATACTTTTCCGGTGAGCCTATATAAAATAAATTATACAATGTGGTGGCGAACGGATGGCCGCCAATGACACAAGGGAAGTGAGGTGACCAGGGGGGTGACGTCCAGATGATACCCTATAACTGTCTTCGGCAAATCACTTGGTCAGTTATGAACTCGCGAACATGCAAACAAACTAGCTACACTGGTCAAGAATGTCTAACTTTTATTTTCATTTAACTTAGTAAGACAAGTAAATTAATCCTATTTTTGGGAGTTTTTTGCACTCTGGGCGAAGAGTTGGCAGAGACTGAAGGAATCGTTGGTCACATTTGAATGGATGTTCGATGGCGTCCCTAGGCGATGACGCATTGTCAGCTGGCGGCTGACAGGCATCTTTCTATCTTTTACCATCGCTATACCTTTTTTTGCTAACAACTCATGCTGTATCTTCTCATACTCGGAACATTTGCCCTTTGCTATCGTATTAAATCTGGACATAGGGTCGTACAGGTTGGAATTAATTTTTTTTGAATCGGCAGTGGTACATAATATGGATGATGGAGTTGGTGATTCACGACTAAATGCACCGGAAAACTCTAGTACGTTCACATTTGCCAGCTGACAGCGGCCAAATGAAATGGCGTCGGTGACGGCCAAAAGAATGTTACCTAAGCGTCACGTTTTAAAAATTCCACAACGGCCCGCTTCCTTGGCTTGCTTAGGTGGTTACGATCGTTTACTGCTTTTACTTGGACGCTTCGCTGTTTTCTGTTGCTTACCGTTCCTACCTAGACCCGTTATTGGGCACTTCGCTGCCTTCGATCGTTTAGCGTTCTTACTTGGACGCTTCACTGTTTTCTGCCGTTTACCGTTTCTACTTGGGTGCATTATTGGATGCTTCGCTGCTTTCGATTGTTTACCGTTCTTACCTGGACTTTTCGCTGTTTTCTGTCGTTTACCGTTCCTATTTGAGTGCATTATTGGACGCTTCGCTGCGTTCTGCCGTTTACCGTTCTTACTGGGACACAACCCTGGATGCTTCGCTACTTTCTGCGCGTTCTTCCTTGGACGCATTGCCATCACCAGGATCAGATCCTCGAACACTCGCGAAGTTTGGTTTTTAAATGGCTTCATTTCCACCGCGTGTGAATTGACCACAATGGATCAACAACTTTTTTTGTGAACTTTAGATATATGTTTATACCATAATGTGTTTTAAAGTAATGTTTTTATGTAAGAATTATATTTTATAGTTTTGCCTCTCATGATATCCTTCAAAGCCGTCTTCAACATGAAATCCTGGTTTTCGATTTTATGTGTCACAAACAAATTCATTTTCGGTGTCTTCGGCGCTTGATTTTTCTGCTTGACTATATAGAACAATATTTCCGCTTTACATTTTCTCAATGCTGTTGTATGTAGTTTTCCATTAAATCGTTGCTCTTTATCTGAGGATGGACTTTTTGATTTTGAAGATGATTTATCAGAAAAATTATCTACAAGTTGTTCCACAAATATAAAATGTGCCATGGGTGTTTTTTTTTTTTTTTTCTAGCTGCCACCTTATGTAAGATGTACCCGTTGATTGCGTATGCCTCTAATCCCAGAAAACCAAGTTTCTAAACTTTTTACATGGTTTCCTCATAAAGTAATATGACTTTTAAAATTCATCAGCCTTATCGACACCTCCCGTATTCATATTGCAATTTATTAAAATCTTCTGTCACCGTTTTTTGTCGTAGTTTTCGTAACCGATGTATCGTATAAGCTTAGGGTGATAACTATTCCCTTTGTTACTTAGTAACTCCCCCACCACCTTTGTCCCAGCGAGAAAACATTAAAACACATACAAAATTACATAATATACAGGATATTTAAACAATTTAAATATTAAATACCCAAATTACAATTAATTTACATTAAAACATTTAAATTAAAACATTCATTTACATTTTACAAGTAAACATTTACCTTATTAAACATTAATTAAATAGAATTACAAATTATCTCATTTACAGTGAATGCACCATATTCGGCAGACCTATATTGGAAAAGGGAAGAAGCTGAAAAAATCCGGTGAGTAAAGTGCAAAGAAGGTGCCTGGGGGATCAACAAGGAGGCAGCCACCCACACGAGTACAACCCTACTATATCATCTATGATTTTTATTGTGAAATATAAGATACAACATCTTATTCTTCAAAGTTGATATGAAAATATTGTGACGCATATGACAATCAGTACTAGAATATTCTAGAAAGCCCGAGACAAAGTACTATAATATTGTAGAAAGTACTGGAAAAGTGGAGACTATGAACAGTAGAAAATCCGAGGCTATGGAACGGGCGGAAACGAAACGCCGAATCAGAATGAGGAAAAACGGTATAAATACGTCGCACTCAGATCAGGAAGACAAGTAAGACGTAAGAAGTAAGCAGTGAAAGACGGGATAAGTCAAGAAATCGTTATGTGTGCGGTAAAAGTAACGGTTGTTATTAACAGACTAATGAAGTGTTACATTAATTCAAAGTCGATTTAACGGCTCTTATTTATTCATCATCATCGGCACTACAACCGGGAACCGGTCTTGGCCTTATTTAGCAAGTCCTGGGGCTTGTCAAATTTTCCATAATGATTTGTTTTTTCCGGGTGTTGCGGATTGGCAATTGAATGTGCTGGAATGTACTGGAGAAATCTAGTACATTCGCAGTGTATACCAGTTGCGCACCAGCTGGCAGATTGTCATCAACGATGAGGTCATAGCGTCCCTTTTTGAATTGGCAGTTATGTCCAATGAGTCAGTCTGCAATCAACCTTCGCGACGCATACACCGTCAACGGACCCATAAACCATTCCCAGTCGTTGCCATCCGCAAAATACCATTCATTGTGCATAATAGCGTTCCTTAAGCAATAAAGAACAACTTGGCATTACAATAGAGAACAACGTGTTATTATTAATTGGTTCCAGTTCAATTGGTGACGTGCTCTTCTCCATTGACCGCGCTGCTCTCTCTCCTTTGCGACAGCCATTGTTCGTTGTGACCGTCCATCGGCGGCCAACGAAACGCGTACCACTTCAACTAACATTTTCTGGTCCTTCGAGCCGGATCCAGTGCCTATTTGGATTTACACCATCGCCGCTCAGTTCGCGGCACAACATACCTGTGACAGGTACACACGTCAGAAGATCATTAAAACTTCGAAGTGCCCTTAAAGTGTGACCACTTTAATATTATCCCTTAAATAAAGTACATACAGATGTATCTATCCATAGAAAACTGAAAGGAAAGGTTACGTCACCTGAAAATAGAACGAGCATCGAAAATTGTACATCATCGCCGACAAAAGAGCGCCAAAACCACAACACACTACAGATAGTGCACCATCAGTTGTAGACACTGCAACTAGATCGACAACTGCCAGTCACCTCGACACAAATCAAGGAACTGAAGCTGCAACATTCATGAAATCATAATATCTGTAGGATCTGAAGTGAAACAAACACAATATGTCTGACTGGGACACAGTTACGGTTTTACGTAAACGGGCTCCGAAATCACCTGCCCTCAAAACGAAAAGTGCTATTAATCAGGCACGTCGTCAGGGCATTCAAGCGGATACTCAACAGAAATTTGGTGCCGGTACTAATAAGCAGCACATCAACACTAAAAACACGGCTAAATTGGACAGGGAAACTGAAGAACTTAAACATGAAAAAATACCTTTAGAAGTCGGCAAGATCATTCAACAGGGACGTCAAGGGAAAGGATTGAGTCAAAAGGGCTTGGCAACAAAAATATGTGAAAAGAAACCACAGGCAAAGGTAGAAGCCGATCTACCGAAGCTGCGCCCAGTGCAGCAGCGGATGCTGTCGATATCCGGACAAAATGCTGGTGAATCCCTGAAGGGAACGGCGAGTGCTCAAAGGAAACGGGGAAAGGAACAGGACCCTAAGCCTAACCACAGTGAGAGTGACAAGCAGGAAGAAAGTGATACATCGAGTGAAACCGGTGACGGGGAAAGTGATTCGACCCCGAAACCTGGTAACGATGCTCCTCGGATTGGTGCACCGGCCATCTCCCCGCAAGCAAGTCTTTCGCCGCCAATGATGTTCCGGCCACCTCTACGGCGCCCCGAAACTCCACCAACACCTGACATGCGCATGTCGCCCGGCCCCCCACCCGGATCGTCATCACGGATGATGCACCCGGAAAATTCCGCCCGTAGGGACACCGAAGCCGTGACGACAACCATTGCGGAACCACCCCAGAAGGGCAATGAACTCAACCAACCTATCAATGAACAAATCACGATTGAAGAACTCATCGCCGCTCAGTTCGCGGCACAGGACACCATCGCTCGCACCTTCCTCAACCTGCAGGACAAGGGACAACCAAGTCCTACAGCAATCGAGGCCACAAAACGAGACCTCCACACCGAATGGGAAGCCATCCACAGGCGGCATAACCAAATGATTTACATGGCGCCCCCTGAGTACCAACAGCATCAGTACTTCGCGGAGGACTTCATCGGCGATACCTAAGAAATATACCTCGAGGAACAGACGAAGCTCCTCGAGGTCCAGCACGCTCTCGATTCAGCCTCCCCAACCATGGCCAACAGAGCCAATCGCCGCCACCCTAGCGAGCTGCCCCCAGTGCAGCTGCCAATGGTCGCCACCAAGCCAGCGGAAAAGGAACCGCGCCCCAGACCAGTGATCAACCAGACCCGTGTCCCGATACACGGACTACCGCCGGAACGCCTAAGGCAACAGGCTCCATGCACATTCTGCGGGGCCTCACACCCTATCTTTCGATCACTCACACCTGGCCGTCGGAAGCCCTTCGCACACAAAAGAAACCTGTGCACCAACTGTTTGGGTCTACGGGACTGCCATTCCAGCAAGACGTGCCGTCGATGCCGACGGAGACATCACACTCTGCTGCATGTCTTGACTACCGCCGCTCCGGGCCAAAGGATCCGCCCCCCGGATCGACCGTCATGAAGGGGCCTGCGCACATACAGACAGCACCCCTTCACAACATTCCGCGTTGCTACCAACAGCGAAGGTCACTGTGACGTCGGAGAACCAACGGAGAATTGAAGTCCGTGTACTCCTGGCCCCCTGTTCCAGCGGCACCTTCATTTCGTCGTAACTCGCCCGAAGGTTGCACCTCCGACGCCAAGCATCATCCGCCCCCATCTACGGTGTGGGGGTACTCGTGGCCTTGCCACATTGACTCAAACCGCCATCAACATCACTCCTCGCCTCCACGGCTCGAAACAATGGACACTGAGGCCCTTCATCCTGTCCGGGCTATCGGTGTATGCACCACCACCACAATCAACGACGAGGGATCTCTCGTTCGTGGCGGATCGGGAACTTGCAGATCCAAACATCGCCTTCGCCGATAAGTTGGACATGATCATTGGGGAAGACATGTACCCCACTCTCATTCTGGAGGGTCTAAGGAAGGAGCCTCGTTCCGGCCTCGTCGCGCGGGCCACTGAATTGGGATGGGTGCTAACAGGCGCAGCACCCACCATATCATCCAGCCTAAAGGTGACAAGGCCTGTCACCAGCCATCATATGGCCATTCCTCGTGGGTTGCGAACTTACAACTCCGACCCAGAGGAACTGGCCGACCCTACGACTGATGATCGCAGCTCCCATCAGAAGACCAAAAGGAGGTCTCGCCGGCATCGGCCCCAGGGGCCACCTACGAAGCCCATGCAACTACCAGCCACCGATCACGTGCGCGACCCAACTACAAGACATACCCCCCGCCCACCGAACCATTGCAGGGGCAAGAGGGAACCGAGGAGCCAGGAGCTTACCCACTCGAACACTTCAAGGCATCCCACCACACCCAGGACACCACGTGGTCAAGCTCCTGCCCGGGTCCAAAACTACCCAGGCCAATCGCTGCCACGTGCAGCCACCAAAACAGGACCAGGAGCGCGCAATGCCCCGCTTGGCGGGCAGCGCTCCCCAGCAACCAGCGGTCTCTCGAACTCCAACAAGAAAGCATGCCTCTCAGGGCATCAACAGAGGCTGCGCCCCAACGACTCCGGGAGGAACTTGGCCCGTGACTGCCATTCCGCCAAGCCACGCGGACAGTGCCAGGGACGACATCGCACCACACTCCACGCGACAGCCCCACACGCCAGCGGCCACATCCCGCCGGCTACTAACTTCGGACGGGCGCCAGCGGGCGCATCACCTTTCACCACCACTGGCCTCGACATAGCGAGACCCATCACCAGTCATCACGTGGCCATTGATCGTAGGTTGCGACCTTACAAATCCGAACCAGATCAATTGGCCGGTCCCGTGACCACAAAAGTCACCGGACGCCTTCAGTGGAAAGGATCATCCTGTCGCCATCTACCCTACAGGCCATCTCAGACCGCCAGGCCTTCAGCGCTCCTCAGGGCGGGCGGCCCCGTCCCAACCGACCATCCACGTGAAAGTGGACAGCAACATCCGACCACCATAGACTCAACGACCAAGACCAACCGCACACTCCCGGCCCCTAGCCACCGTCCCCTCGAAAATAATGATTCGCCAATGATTGGCGAAGGCGGGCAGAATGTTGCGGATTGACAATTGAATGTGTTGGAGAAATCTAGTACATTCGCAGTGTATACCAGTTGCGCAGCAGCTGGCGCCAGCTGGCCGATTGTCATCAACGATGAGGTCATAGCGTCCCTTTTTGAATTGGCAGTTATGCCCAATGAGTCAGTCTGCAATCAACCTTCGCGACGCACACACAGTCAACGGACCCATAAACCATTCCCAGTCGTTGCCATCCGCAAAATACCATTCATTGTGCATAATAGCGTTCCTTAAGCAATAAAGAACAACTTGACATTACAATAGAGAACATCGTGTTATTATTAATTGGTTCCAGTTCAATTGGTGACGTGCTCTTCTACATTGACCGCGCTGCTCTCTCTCCTTTGCGACAGCCATTGTTCGTTGTGACCGTCCATCGGCGGCCAACGAAACGCGTACCACTTCAACTAACACCGGGCAAGGTCATTAGTCTTGCGCCAGAGGCTTCCCGACGGGGAATCGAACCCCGGTCTCCCGCGTGACATGCGGGTATACTAACCACTATACTATTTATTAAAAATAATTGATCCAGCGAACCCTAAGCTCGCAACAATATCATCTGATCGACGGGCAGTAACAGTATTATTTAGATCTTTAGATATGTGCCCACCCCTTTATTTTTCAGATACCTTGAGACCATGCCCAACATCCTTGCGGTCCCGGGTGATTCTGTTTGTCGCATGATAACCAGAAGCCAGAGACAAAGCGAGGGGCACATTTGTCCTTGTCTTGATTAAATCGGTCTCCCGACACACTCTTTTTTTTAAGTTATAGTGGCTCAAAGTAGACATACGACGGCATAGGGTTAATAATCCCTTTGGTGGGTAAACATTCTTTATAAAAAAAAAACATTCTTATTATTACAATTTAATCTATAATTAAAGTTATAAGTTAAACATGATTAGCAATAGTCTTCAGAAATAAATGGTTATAAAGACTACTCAGTCCGAACGCAATCTGGTACATAAAATCAATGACAATTAGAATGCTATGGTTATACCAGTGCAGCGATTGGTATAATATGCGTGCATTTAGGGTTTGAAGTCGATGTGACAATTGTCAATTCTTAGCTGTCAACAATCGTTAAACCGGCCACGTACTTTCTTCTGCGATAATTGTGGGGTAGATAATTCTAAATTATACAAAAGTATAACTAATTACTTACGTGTAAGCGATTTAAAATAATTATTAATAGAAAAAATTCTTTAAAGATGGAGAATATGACTCGCTATGTGTCGCCTATCAACCCGACGATATTTCCACACCTTGCCACAGTGCTTTTAGTCATAGGAACATTTTTCACAGCTTGGTTTTTCATTTTTGTAGTATCTCGTCCTAAGAACCTAAATAAGGAGACGTCCTTTTTCAAAGAAGTGCTTTTAAGTCTGTTCGCATCAATATTTCTTGGATTCGGTATACTCTTCCTGAGTTTGTCCGTAGGAATTTATGTATGAAAATCATGTAAAATTCTTTAAAAACACTTAGTATTAACTGGATCACCGAGAAAAATAAAAAATAAACTATATAAACTGAAATAAAATGCTTTATTTTACATATATAAAAATATATCAAAGAAGGAATTAAACCAATGTTTTTTATCGTGACGGCAAGAACAGTAGGCATGCAGCATTTTATCCTTCGATGGAATTTAATGTTCGTTTTTCATTGCCATGTTGTCTTTCATAATTGTCATCTTGTTTTTATTCTCAAAATAAACTGCAAAGTACAAACAACGATAAACTAGAAGTTAACATACTGAAGCATTAAATACAATTAACATGTTTAAACTAATCAGCGTTTGTATTTTAACCAGCCAGTCCCGCTTTCTGTCTACATTTTTGCATGATAATACGAAGCATGAATTGTTTACGCGATAACTGCCGGACATGCTTTAGAAAAGCCTCCAAATCGATGACGCTGCTTCGTAGTGCTTCGCCCAGGTAATAAATAGCGTCTTCTGTAGCTGCCTCCTCGGCGTAAGCGTTCAGTAATCTGGGAATATAAAAAATAAAAAGTCTGATGCTATAAATGGAATTAAATTTCAATTTACTGCTTGTATAGAGGAGCGGTTGTTGTCACAGCTTCATCTGCATCGATCCCATCAGTTTGTTCCAGAACCTCCAGGGACTTCTCTAGCTCTTGCTCCTTATCACGAAGAATGGAAATACTTTTTGTAATATCGACCTGTAATAGGGTATTCAAATTATACATTTTTCGACCATAGTAAGTAATAGCAGTTGGTGTCAACTAACTATATAAGGATTATATATATAATATATAGATATAAGGTTTGCCTAAGTTTTACTATATGAAGTATTAGAATGGATTTTTTCCGTGTTGGACTTTTATCTAAGCCTCCCAAATCTAACGCTTTTTACGTTTTATTCTCAACGTATTTCTTTAAATTGTGGATTGTCTTTTAGTCAAAGCGCACTTGTGCCTCTGACCTTGATTTTCAACATGAACTGATGCGCATTCTCAGATTGACGGGTACCGGGGGAAAATGTCTAAGGAGATGGAACACATTCAACAAGTTCGTTTGTGCATCCTATCGATTAAGTCTTACTGCTCGTTTTTGCATGGGAGTTGAACTCCTTTTTGGGATTAATGTAGCCCTTGTAAATAGTGGCCAGGTTAGATGGAGTGAAGTATTTTTTGCACCTCTTAATGAATCGCTTACATTTGGCCGCACTTTTCGCAGCTTCAAATATGTGGTCGCTCCAATTTAGAATCGGATTAATTCGAGTGCCAAAGATTGACAGTTCCTTGGCTTCCTCGATGGAAGTGCCCTTCATCGACAGTATATTTAGTTTGCCGTTCGCATTTGACGACAAGAGGCAGCACTGAGGTTTGAAGGCATTGAATTCTACTTGGCTAGATAATCCCCATTGTTGAGTCGGAATTCAATGTATGAAGAATAACCTGCTGATTGGTAATGAGGTTCGAAGAGTTTGGTTGAGAATGTTCGTATGAATATGAGAAACTTAATGTGGTATCATCAGCAAACGAGTGGATTGGGTTGCTGGTAATGAACAAGAGATTATTTATAAAAATGAGGAAGAGAGTGGGTGAACGTACAGAATTAATTTGATGGGAGGAAGATTTGACACCGTCAAGAACCGCTTGGATTAAACGGCCAGATAGATAGTTTCTTATCCATTGGATCAGGGAATTGTCCACTCCATAGGAATGCAATTTCGGCAAAAGGGCTGGGTGCCAAATTCTGTTGAAGGCTTCTGAAATATCCAGTAAAACAACCATGGTTTCGCTAAAGTAGTCCGTGGAATGGCTCCATTTTTTTTTTGGTAAGGTACGCCATCAAATCTCCTGTGGACTGGTTGCTACGAAAGTCATATTGGCAGTCATTGAGGAATTCATTTGAATCCAGATATTTTGAAAGTTGGGGAGATGGGAGCGAACATACAGGACAAAGTTACTGATTGCTTTCAACCCGGCGAAGGCCAGGACGATCCTTGTCCCCGTTAAATCCAAGTTGACATGCAGTCCCCAAGTGACACCTCTGGAAGCTACTTTGGCACCCGCCAAGTAGTGAACCAATGCATGCAGCGACATCCTGAGAAAGGTTGGCGCAAGGCTAATAACCAGGTCCGTAAAAATGAATTATTAAGGCAAATTTAACAAGCCTCGGATATGAACCTGATACACGACGACGACCACGGAAACGAAAATGACTAAACGATTTAAGATTTTTTTCATGGAACGTCCGCACAGCAGCTAGCCGATGCCCTGTCCGAATATAAGGCTGCCATAACAGCATTACGGCTCCTCGATAGTATAGTGGTTAGTATACCCGCCTGTCACGCGGGAGACCAGAGTTCAATTCCCCGTCGTGGAGCCTCTGGCGCAAGACTAATGACCTTGCCCGGAAAAAACAAATCATTATGGAAAATTTGACAAGCCTCAGGACTTGCTAAATAAGGCCAAGACCGGTTGCCGGTTGTAGTGCCGATGATGATGATGATAACAGCATTACAAGAAATAAGATGGACGGGGAGTGGTGTTATTCAAAGAAACGAGTATGACATTTATCACAACTGTCATGCAAAACACCATGTGCTCGGAGTACGCTTTCTAGCCAGTCAAAACTGAAGCCTGCCATCATCGGCTTTAATGCAATAAACGAAAGGCTATGCACTCTTCGGGTGCGAGCCAAGTTTAAGAACATAAGCCTCATAAACGTTCACGGACCTACAGACGAGTCCCCTGACGACGAAAAAGAAGACTACTACGAAAACGTCGAACGGGCCCTCAATCCCTGCCCAAGATACGATGCGAAAATCGTTCTTGGTGATTTGAATGCAAAAATAGGTCGGAAGCCGGTTTTCAGGCACTACACAGGTTCCCACAGTTTGCATGAGAACACTAATCACAATGGACTACGAGTCATCGAACTGGCACCATCGAAAAACTTGGTCGTTGCAAGTACCAGGTTTCCGCGTCATAATATTCACAAAGCCACCTGGGTATCACCTGATGGAGCCACACGCAACCAAATTGACCACATGTTCCGAGGTGCCAACATCGACTCGGATCACTATCTTGTTGGTACAGTTTTCTGAGCGCGGATTGCCTTACGGTGACGTATTGCATCCGCGGATCAGGTTCGAATCAACACGGCTGCCTTACGCAATGAGAATACCAGTAACACCTTTGGTCATGCGTTAAGACTCGCCCTTGAAGAGCTCGACGGAGAGAGAGTAAGTCCTGGGGCCAGAATGCCGGGCGTAGACGAGAAATGGACACGCCTTAAGAATACTGTCATTAGTACTGCCAACTCCATTGTGGGCAGTAGTCGTAGACATCGGAGCGACTGGTTTGATGATGAGTGCAAACTAGCGACTGAACATAAGAATGCTGCATGCCGGGCAATGCAGTAGTGTCATACGACGCGGGTACGCGAGGAGAAATACAAAGAGTTTAGAAGATCTGAAAAAAGGCTTCACAGACAAGAGAAAAGTGCCTGGGAAAAAAACCTTGTCTGTGAAATAGAGAAGAGTAGAGAGCGAGATCCGCACCAGGCGCGGAAGTTCTACCAAATAATCCGCAGTATGACGCGGTACACACCACGCTGCACTTACTGCAAGGATAAAGAGGGTAATCTGATCACCGATCCTGAAGGCATTCTGGAGCGATGGGAAGTGCACTTCAATGAATTGCTAAATAGTCAGCTCACAGAAGAATTGGAGGCTCCACCAATGCAAGATCAAGACCAAATCCTGCCGCCACCAAGTATTGGGGAAAATTTAAAAGCCAGACAGCTCAAATCAAATAAAGCCCCTGGAGCTGATGGCATACCAGCTGAGCTGATCAAACAAGGAGGGACACAATTCATGAGATCGTGGTGCACGTATGGGAGCAAGAAGAGATGCCAGAAGATTGGCGTCGCGGTATAATTTGCCCCATACATAAGAAGGGAGATATCACACTGCGCAGCAACTATAGGGGTATAACATTGCTGTGTATCGCCTGTAAGATACTCTCCTCTATCCTACAAGATCGGATAGCCCCATACGCTAAAGTCATCATTCATCAATATCAGTGTGGCTTCACCCCAGGCAAATCAGCAATTGATCAGATATTCACCCTTATGCAGGCGATGGAAAAATGTCAGGAATTTAAGATTCCATTATATCATCTATTTATAGACTTTAAAGCGGCCCACGACAGCATAGCCAGGGTAGAACTATATAATGACATGAGAGAATTCGGCATTCCAAACAAATTGATACGACTTTGACCATGACCAACGCAACTAGTCAAGTAAAAATAGCAGGATTGCTGTCTTTAATGGACTCCGACAAGGGGACGGTCTGGCCTGCCTCCTCTTCAACCTGGCGTTGGAGAAAGCAATCCGTGACTCTGGCGTTACAACAAGAGGGACTATTGCCACCAAGTCCAGCCAGATACTTGCCTACGCAGATGATATCCACATTAGCGGTAGATCCGATTCGGCTGTAAAGGACTCCTTCATCCAGATCGAGCAGGCGGCAAAAAAACTGGGACTGCACATTAATGAGGGAAAAACGAAGTACATGGTGGCAACTTCTGCGAAGAGAAGACCTGACGTTGGTCAAACTATCAGGGTAGTGGAACACGAATTTGAAGTAGTGCAATCCTTTAACTACCTTGGGTTAATAGTATCAGTAGATAACAATATGGAAGAAGAAATACGCGAACGGCGGATCAAATCCAACAAAGCCCACTATGGCCTATCAAGGCTCTTTAAATCCCGAAATTTATCCAGAACATCCAAGCTACTAGTGTACAAGACCTGTTTTACCAGTACTCATGTATGGATCCGAGACATGGGTGCTCAATAAAAGGCACTCTGAACTCTTAGCCGCGTTGGAGAGGAAGGGCTTAAGGAGAATTGTTGGCCCCGTATGTGAGGGAGGACGATTTCGGAGACGCTACAACCATGTGTTGAACGCAATCTACCTTGAACCTAATGTTGTAAGAAAAATCAAGAGCGGTAGACTCCGGTGGGCGGGACACCCTAGCTCGAATGAGCGAAGGGGAGCCTGCCCGGAAAGTCCTTTGTGGGAGAATGTATGGAAGGAGACAGCGCGGCAGACCGTGTCTGCGATGGAGGGATGGCGTCGACCAGGACGGCCAGAGCCCGGGAGTGCCAAACTGGATGACATCGGCTCGTAAACGGACCGGTGGAGAGATTTGTTAAATTAGGCCAAGACGGCATCCCGGTTGTAGTGCCGATGATGATGATGATTTCGAAAGTTGACAGTTAATCGGTAACTCTATTACCTTCGAGAGAATAGAAATTAGTGCTATGTGTTGATAAGAAGGACGATTTGTCACCCTTCTTGGGAATTGGATGAATGTTCGCTAACTTCAATCTATTTGGGAAACGGCCAGTAGAATGAGACAAATGGAAAAGATTCCGAAAGGCTTCTGAAATATCCAGTGCAACACCCTTGCTTTCACCGAAGCATGGAATGGAATGGCTCCACTTTTTGGTAAGGTATGCCACCAAACCTCTTGTGGACCGGTTGCTACGAAACCCATATTGGCAGTCATTTAATTCCAGATATTTTAAAAGTTGAAGGATAATCAGTGATTTCACTGCTTTCGAGAAAATAGAAATTAGTGCTATGGGTCAATAAGAAGAGGGACGATTTGTCGCCCTTTTTGGGAATTGGATGAATGTTCACTGACTGCCACCGATTTGGGTAACGGTCAGTGGAATGGAAGAGATTCCGCAGTGGCTTAGTGAATTAAGAAGGACATCTCTCAAAGAAATTTGGGGGAGTGGCGTCCGGATCAGTGGGTTTGTTCGCGTTCAGCTCCTTAAGTCCGCGGACAACAGTACGCGTTCGAAAGTAAATCTAACTCACGTTGTGCTGTTTATGCTCAAGTCGAGGCGGAACTGGTGCATTATCAGGCCCCGTTGCGTTCGCTGCAAAATGTGTAGCATTAGATTCGCTTTCTCTATTGCACTGTGACTGGTCTGTCCTTTTTGGAAGATTTAACAAGCCTGAGGACTTGCTACATAAGGCCAAGACCGGTTCCCGGTTGTAGTGCCGATGATGATGATGACAGTAAAATGCTTTGATTGGTCCGGTGGGTTTTCAGACTTACATATCGCTTCTAACTGAACATAATCACATTCTAAAAACATATGTATATTGCAGAAGCTAGAAATGAAAAGGTAAGACACTAGGCTACGATTTCACAAAAGTGTCCAAAGCGCTTGGAGAACTCAAAATTTCAGGAAGAAATCTTTTTTCAGGTAATAAGATTCTCGTCCTATATTCTAAAAGGTTCAAGGCATCTCTAAAGGCAATAAAAAATCAATTTTTTAATAATACGGGGCAAACCACTACAGTGGTGTTACCCCTTATTAGTCACATCACTGATAACAGTGATGTTATAGAACTTAGCAATGATAGTGAAGAATGTGATTCGAGTTCACAATACGAAGACTATAAAATTTGAGAACCAAAACACAAACGCGTCAGACCACAGACCTGGAGAATATTTGCTCCCAAGCAATCCAGAGCATTAAATGCTGGCTAGATATAGCCGGACTGAAACTAGCTGGGCATAAGACGGAGGAAGTTTTAATAAGCAGCCACAAGAAATAGAAGGACAAATAATCAGATCCAGTCCCTATATTAAATATCTTGGTGTTATACTCGACAATAGGTTGAGCTTCAAGGAACACATGAGGAAAACGAGTGAAAAAACGGCAACGTTTTGGGGAGACTGCTACCCAATGTTGGAAGACCCCGGCCCGACATAAGGAAACTCATAACCAGTGTCAACACCTCCATTATAAAGTATGCAGCCCACATATGGGCAGGAGCTGCACAGTATAAGTCGTACATGAGGGGAGTGAATTCCGCACATAGGCTGGCATCACTAAGAGTATGTTGTGCATTCCGAATGGTCTCCAAAGAAGCTACAAATATTCTGGCCGGCAGGACACCACCTGACATTGCAGCTAAAGAAAACCTTTCATTGCATAAGGCCTCCCACGAGAATCGTCGGAGAATGCGGTCACAATTCAGGCTCTCAAGCCTAAGAGAATGGCAACGAAGGTGTGATTCTTCCACCAAAGGAAGATGGACCCACACCATGATATCTGATATAGAAACATGGGTGAAAAGAAAACATGGCGAGCTGAATTACGGATTACGGACTCAGCTAATATCAGGACATGGATGCTTTCGGCAATACTTGCACAAGTATAAGCATGTGAATCACCCGTACTGCATGTATTGCGAAGGCAAAATAGAAAATGCTGAACACGTACTCACAGAGTGCGTGAGATTCGAGACCGCGCGAACGATTTTGGAGAGACATATGAGACGGACAGTTACTCCGGGAGGAGTAATAGAATACATACTTAGTTCAAAACAGGCATGGTCCGTAACAAATGGTATTCTCTGTAAAATGATGCAGCAGTTGCGACGCGACGAGCGGAGTAACAGGTAAACTCCGTCCCGCCCCGCAATGGAATATCTAAAAGAAAGTTCCGCGGAGATCAACGGGAATATGAGCCTGGCAGGAGGTGGTTTTAGTCGGTAAAAACCCGGCATGCCTCTGGATCTTCCTACCGAAAAAAAAAAAAAAAAAGTGGCGCGTACAGCAGAATGTATTTTTTTGCTAATTATGCTGTGGATTGCTATATTAATTCCTCAGTGTATGGTGTTGTGGGGGTTCTCTATATCACACGAGAACCAACCCACAATTCCTACCTAACTTCGACCGCTAACAGCGCGTCACCATAACCCAAATCTGCAATAGCACACACTTCCCAATATGCAACAGCATCCACCCCCAAACTTACCAAGAATCCATTTCCCAAGCTGTAATAAAATGTATATTCAAACCTACAACGGAATATTAATCATCACCATCAACTACCTCGAACCACATACATTTTTCCAAAAACCGCTTCGGTTAATTTCCTATTCAAATTATATTTCTTGTTTGCAACCAAGCAGTTCTTATTTTCCCCTGAAAAATCACTCACTTCCTGCTTAAACTATACTTCTCGCTTGTAACCAAGCGGCATTCAGTTCCCTCGAAAATCATTTCGGCTCCCATCCTACCCAATACCAATTCCCCTTACTGGTAAGGCCACCAGCACGATGCGTTTCATTTCCCCGAAACAACCATCGCAACGACCAAGACCCATATTCCCTTGTCTTACCGACAACTCGTGCCCCTACATGGTTGTGTTTCCAAAACCGATTTCTCAGTACACATAGCGACAGAGACTGAACAAACCCAGTCTCATATCGCGCGGCCATTGCGTAGCAGACACGTAACCGAAGGAATAGGTAAAGCACTTCGCTCGGCGCCTGGAACAGGAGCAACGGCCAAGGGAGAACAATCAAATGATCGTGTAAAATGCAACCGAGTGTTTGTCAAATCCCAAAGGGGACCTTAGACGTTTAGTAATAAAGTGGATGGACACCAAAACATGTGTTAACCCTTTTTTTATTTTCATAACTCATTGTTAACCTTCCTCTCTGTAAATAATTGTATTTCCCTATTGTCCACCGAGTCACCCCCGTGGGCACAAAAAACACCGACGAATAAAAAAACATCAACGAATAAAACAAGTGTTTTCACAATAAGACAACTGCTGGAAAAGAAGTGGGAATACGGAGAGACGGTTCACCAACTGTTCGTTGACTTCAAAAAAGCCTACGACTCAGTCGCCACGCAAAGACTCTACCATATTGTGGTTGAGCTGGGGATCCCGAAAAAATATGCCGCCCTCGTTCCAATTTGGATATACGAAAACAAAGGGCGAGTTAGAATAGAAAACCACTTCTCAGAACCATTTGAAATCCGGGACGGACTAAAACAGGGGGGTGGCATCTCACCATGCCTTTTTAACCTTGTCCTCGAGTGTGTTATGAGAAAGGTACAAGACGACAACACGACCGGATCATCCCTGAACGGGGTCACACAAGTGCTCGCGTATGCGGATGACATTCCGTTCTGGAAATCATCATGCAAGCAGCAGAAGAGGTGGGCCTAGAAATAAATGAAGACAAAACGAAATGCATGATTACGGCGAGAGCAGGTGGACCCCAGACAACACATATAAACGTCAGGGGCAAGATATTTGAAAATGTCAAAGAATTTAAATATCTGGGAACGATACTGACGACCAGAAACGAAACGTCAAAACTGGTATGCAGCCAGTAAACTGTTGAAAACCAAACTGCTATCACGTAATATAAAGCTCCGTGTCTATAGAACCATAATCATGCCGATTGCTCTATACGGATGCGAAACATGGGCTCTCACAAAACGGGATGAAAACAAATTCCGCGTATTCGAGAATACAGTTTTAAGGGGTATCTTTGGCGGTAAATTTGACGAGGAGTCAGAACAATGGAGGAAACTCCACAACCACGAATTGGAGGAGCTATACCACAAACCTACAATAGTGAGAGTAATCAAGTCGCAAAGATTAAGATGGGCCGGGCACGTGGCGCGAATGGGCAGCGAAAGGACCGTGTGTAGAATTCTTGACGGTAGACCAACGGGAAAGGGACCGGCCGGACGCCCGCAATGGAGATGGGAGGACAATGTTAAGTTTGACCTTGAGGAGGTCGGATCGGATGGTCAAGCGTGGAAGGAGAGTGCACGGGACAGGGAACGATGGCGGAGTCGAGTCGGTGAGGTCATGAAGTTCCGGGTTCCTACAGGCCAATAAATAACAAATAAATAAAAATTAAAAAAAATCTTTGTTAGGTCGGAAACTTTTCAGTACACCCTCGTTTTACCATGGAAACTGTTCCTCGGAGAATCGTAATATTATCCCTCGAAATTTGGTTTATTTACGCTACGGTAGTGCATTAAAAAAATTAACTATCCTTGGGAAGGAAATGTTTTTGCTGCTGGGAGATTGCGGTGCAGGTGTGGGAAGGTTGGAGTTTTCCTGACAACCGAAGGTACTGAATAGGTTTTGGTTTATGCACCTGTATAATGGGAAGAATTCTTGTAGGGAATTTGTATGCGAAGAGATGCACGAAAGGTAAGGATTCTTTATAGGGACTTTTAGATTATAAAATGCTCTATTTAATGCGTAAAGCATTTAAGGTGCTAATGTGATTGCATTAGCGAACTTAAGGAAGTTGGGTAGCAGTTATCGGGGTTTTTCGGGTAAGTGGGCCGTGCGGTTTGGCGGAACCGCCACAGAGCTATACCGCAAACCTACAATAGTGAGAGTAATCAAGTCGCGAAGATTTAGATGGGCCGGACACGTAGCGCGAATGGGCCGATGATAGGACCGTGCATAGAATTCTTGACGGTAAACTAACGGGAAAGAGCGGCAGGACGGCCGCGACGGAGATGGGAGGACAATGTTAGATTGGACCTCGAGGAGATCGGATCGTATAGTCGAACGTGGAAGGAGAGCGCACAGGACAGGGAGCAATGGCGGAGCCGAGTCGGTGAGGACATGAACTTCCGGGTTCCTACAGGCAAATAAATAATAATAATTTCATTCCCCCTTGGATATTTATGCGGACGATTGTCGGCGGAACTCAGGGTAGTGGGAAGTTAAGTGAACTAGTGCCATCCGTTGGCACACCTACTTCGCACCCCCACCCTGTGTGCTATTGCCGGTTTGGGTTATGGTGATGCGCTGTTAGCGGTCGAAGTTGGGTAGGAATTGTGGGTTGGTTCTCGTGTGATATAGAGAATCCCCACAGTATGTCGGTTTTTTTAAAAAAAATTTCTTTTGTACCGTGTTCTTCGCTGACGTTTTTGTGTTCGTGGGTATCTTTTATCAACGCCAGTGCTACCTCTTAAATCCCTCGTATCGCCAATTCCACGCATTCAAGAGAACAAAGCTGCCTGGCAAACCAACTATTTTCTTGAAGTTGTGCAATTATTATATGAGTACCCTAACAGTTTTATCTCCAGCGTTGATAATCAGGGCTCTCGCCAAAGGCAAATCTTTCGTACGTGTTTTGGATTAGTGAAACTAGAAAGGGGACCCTCTATATGCCATCAAAGAGAAATTAATTATTACAATGTTTATGAATTATCGGGATATCTGGAATTAAATAAGGCTCATGCGATAAGGCTCCTCGATAGTATAGTGGTTAGTACACCCGCCTGTCACCCGGGAGACCGGGGTTCGATTCCCCGTCGGGGAGCCCCTGGCGCAAGACTAATGACCTTGCCCAGACAAAATAAATCATTATGGAAAATTTAACAAGCCTCAGGACTTGCTAAATAAGGCCAAGACCGGTTCCCGGTTGTAGTGCCGATGATGATGATGATGTTCTATAACACCAAATGAGAGTCACTCACAGGTAACTGTTTTTGTGGTTATCTTAAAAATTTACTTGAAAATCGTAAATGTTTACCTTCTCTCTTTGTAAACCTGCTATAATTGAATCAATTCTTGCGCTTCCCTCCATAAGTTCCTGTTTCGTTCTGTTTAGTGTTTCAATTTCAGCTTGCCACTGGTTGACCTTTTCTTGAATTCGTCGTCGTAGCTTATCTTCTATCGCACTAACAAGAGAGGCTTTGATGTGTTCGTCTGTGATCGTGCCAGTCTGATTTGCATTACTCGAACTCTAGAATAAGGAAAATGAGGTAATAGGTTCATGTTTTGTAATTTAATATTTAAAATGAAAAAGATAATAAACAAATGAAGCCAAATAAATTATAAATGAATGAACTATAATTTAGAAGCAAAACAAATGCAGATATTAGAATGACTCCAAATATATGTCGTAATAATAATAATAAATCAATAGTAATCGGTTTATAAAACGTGTAGCAAAAACTGTCTTACATAGCCCGAGTTATATCCAGCTGCCGGAGGAAAATTCATGTACGGTGGGTATCCGCCAGTGGAGGAAGAGCCACTTTGTGGTTCTTGGCTTCCTCCAGGAGTTGGCATATATGGCGGATAGGAACCGAAGTTACTATTTGCGGGGAACGACGGGAAAGCGGCGCCTGCTCCACTAGCAGGGTATGGCAGAAATGAATTGTTTATTCTACTTGGTTGGGGCATATACGCTGTAAAAATAAATTTTAAAGAAGATACATACTTAGAATCCGGAAGTTCTTACAAGTCATTGGATACGGAGTAACTTGTTCTTTGGGTTTCGAATATACAGGTGGTTGTTCCCCAAATGCAACAATCATTACTTGAATTAAGCCCAACAAATCCGATGATTGCTGGAAATTAACGTTTACATCACAGCGTAAGATAAATTATGTTTACAACTTACAGGCTGCCATTGATGTAAATACGGTAAATATACTTTACCATTATGATCAACGTACATAGAAACCTTAATCAGCATATTAGGCGTTGGTTGTACAAAGCACATTGGTGCATCGTGGGGGTGAGTTTCTGCTAGCCAAATACATATGGGGATGTAATATGTGTTATCTGAATTAAAAGAAAATCATTCCAATATACTATCCAGGACGAATATTAGATGTTCTTACTTTTATATACCACCGGGATTGTGCCCTGCAAGTTGATAAGATCTTTTTTAGTGCCGTCATGGAACACTACAAGAAATTCGAAGAAAAATGTAATACACTTTTTTAAGTACCTCTAAAAATTTATTGTAATGTCCTTACCAAATTTCTGACGGGAATAAGCAAGACTTCGGTAATTTTGTAATACTTCTAATACATCCTTCTTCGTTGCGGCAATGTTTTTGTACTGCGACTAAAATTGAAATCTTTGGAATAAGTTGTTAGAGCGATGAAATTTATTGCGTACCTTTGCCAATAACTTCGTAAGAGCTGATTCCTCCGAGTTAGAGAACATATTCCTGGCAATAAGATCGTTTTTATACTTTTATTAATTGTGCAACAAAATAAACCTATTGCACTTCAACACCCAGTAACTAAACTGAGAATGACTAATTTTTTTTATAATGATTTCGTGCGGCTCAGATTTATTGGCCGTGTGTCAAGAAAGTAATAGATTATTCGATTTGTTGAATAAAGCTGAATATATCATATCCACTTTAAATAACGCAAATGTATTAATAGAAAATATTGCAAAAGCTTAAAATTTATAACATCATATATCAATGGAAAAACGACAGATTACTGAAGCACAAATATATTATTATTTTCCATTTCCAATAGACACTGTAAAACCAATGGTTGATGGGAGATAACTTTGTTGCGTTGCAAGGGCAAATCCATCTATCGCCATACGCTGTTTGTTATGGATATTTTGCTACAAGTTGTAATTATCTTAAGTCTTCCGTAAAGATGTTGGGGTCAAATTGACTGTGGTGACAAAGCACAGATTATCTACGGGTAAATTTTTGAACTTTTGCTATTTTTGGCCGCCTCAATGGCTGAGTTGGTAAGGAGGTTGTGTCTTGGGTTTGATTGTGCAAACGTCGGTTCAACTGACAACTCTTGCTATTGTGCAGTTCAGCCCAATTACTGAGTGGTAGGTAGGATCCCAAAGCCCAGTGGCCCGGTGAAGGAAAGAAAAAAAGGAAACACTGGTTACTGTTATTAGTGAAAGGTTTTTTATTTTTAATTTGGTTGTTCACAGATAGTTATTTGGCACTTAATAATTTTCAATAAATTGGGACGAAAACACTCTTAAGGGATTATTAAGATATTCTAGCGAGCTTAGGGTTCGCTGGATTAATTATTTTGAATAAATAAGAGCCGTTAAATCGATTTTGAATTAATCTAACACTTTATTAGTCCGTTAATAACAACCGTTACTTTTACCGTACACTTAACGATTTCTTTACTTATCGCTTTCGTACTTATCGCGTCTTTTACTGCTTACTTCTTACTTTCTACTTATTACTCCTTACTACCGCACTTATCGCTTGCTTCACTCTCCATGATCTGTGGGCGACGTATTTATACCGTTTCCGTATTCTGATTCGGCGTTTAGTTTCCGTCCGTCCCATAGTCTTGAATGTTCTAATGTTCACGGTCTCCAGTTTTCCATTACTTTATAGAATATTCTAGTGCTCTGTTTCGGACCCTCTAGAATATTCTAGTACTGATTGTCATATGCGTCACAATATATAATGTTATTATCGGTCGGCAGTCCAACGTAAATGAAGCCACCATTATGAAATGTACGCAGCTCGTACTCGCGGGGACAATAACTCAAATTATAAGGACAGAACTTATAAACACACACTCGAATACGCTTTCCCGTGCTCGGAACGGAAGCGGAAGTCCACGCGACCAGTGACGGTCGGCGGATGAAATTAGACTCCCCGAGGATAGAACTCTGACATGAATTCCATCCTAGGTTAGGGTTAAGAAAAGGGAAGAGAGACAAAACCTTTTCTCTTAACGGTGTGGCCGCCACAGAAATGCACTCTTTCAGTGCAGTGGTGTGTGTGCGCTATCGAACAGATCGATGCTATTTACACGGGTTCGAAGGCAGGTGGCAAAGACAAGGGAGATTCATGATCTATGTCTATGCTGAGCAACGTCGCTATGATAGACGTTAGGAAAAAAAGGTGCTAATGGGATGCGATACTTTATACAATGGAAATTGTATATCGTATTGTAGCGAGCTACGGGTTCGCTGGATTAATTATTTAAAATAAATAAGAGCCGTTAAAGCGATTTTGAATTAATGTAACACCTTATTTGTCCGTTAATAACAACCGTTACTTTTACCGTTCACTTGACGATTTCTTGACGCTTTACTTCCTCCTCATGATCTGTGTGCGACGTATTTATACCGTTTTCTCATTCTGATTCGGCGTTTCGTTTCTGTCCGTTCCATAGCCTTGAATGTTCTACTGTTCATAGTCTCCAGCTTCCCAGTACTTTCTAGACTATTCTAGTACTTTGTTTCGGACTTTATCGAATATTCTAGTACTGATTGTCATATGCGTCACAGTATCTTGGGTCGGTGGCAGAAACGACTCCCTTACATGCCTTTGTATGTGTCGGGTAATTCGTTTTGTGGCGACGAACAAAAATTGAAGATTGTTTGTCAATTGGGAAATGCTGGGAATACGATTATAGTTTGCCGTATCGCCAGATGCCTGCCAAAGGACAGCGTTCCTTTGTTTGCACTTAGTGCATTGCTAAGACATTAGTCTCAACGTGAATGATGCTAATTACATGCATCTGCGTTGGACTATTTATCGCTGGCTAAATGGGTCGCCAGGCGATGTATGTGTAAATAGTTTTTTGTACACATATTGAGGCTGGGATTAGCCAACTCATGGTAAGATTCTCTGATATGCGGTCGTATGATATACGAACCGGTGAATCTCATTACAGGGAATTTAGGATAAGATAAGAAAGAATTTAAATGCGAAGTAAGAATTCTTTTGCAGAAGCTTGAAAATAAATAAATTCGGTAAGTTTAATGCGTGCAGCGTTTACAGGTGCTAATGCTGTTGCATTAGCAAAAACTGATGTAGATTGGGTTGTAATAATGGGGGTTCTGCCTGATAGGGTAAAAACAGGAATCTTACGGTAAATTATATGCGAAGAAAATGCACAAAAGGTACGTTTTCTTTGACAGGGGCTTTAATATCATAGATTTGATCTATATGATGCGTGAAGCATTTTCAGGTACTAATGTGATTGCATTAGTGAAGTTAGGAAATTGGATGGAAGTTATGCGCGTTTTAGGTAAGTGAACCGTGACGTTTGGCGGCACCGCCACAGCACTACAACCGGGATCCGGTCTTGGCCTTATTTAGCAAGTCCTGAGGCTTGTTAAATTTTCCATAATGATTGGTTTTTTCCGGGCAAGGTCATTAGTCTTGCGCTAGAGGGTCCCCGACGGGGAATCGAACCCCGGTCTCCCGCGTGACAGATGGGTATACTAACCACTATACTCTCGAGGAGCCACTCCTTAAGGCTATAGACTGCGTGAAATGGTTGGGAGAAATCCTTGACCAGATTTCGAAAAAAATAGCATGCCAGGGAGCTGACTCAGCGCTATAGGTTCGCCTTTCCTGGGAGAAGTAAAATAAAGAAAAAATTAAATAAAAAAGATGATTGATTTAACTACAATATAAAATAGTAATAAGATAATCATAATCATAAACAACTCCGATCTATCTTAGATAAAAATTGAACAAGTTCTTTACTGCTACATAATCTGCCTTATGTTTTATTTAGGTTTAGTAATTATTAGTAATAGTATTTGTTACTGCTCTGGAGACGGGGCCTTCTTCGAGGATGTCTCAGCTCCCTTCTCTCTGCTTGGACTGTATTCCGGCACTGGGCGGACAAACGATTTAGTTAGTTAGCGTACCGTACTTCCAGAGCCGGACTCTGCTCTGGACGGTGGGCGTTATTGTCCCTTGTGTTCCTTAGTGGCTTCCTGGAATCGGTGCGCCGCTGATCGTTGTTTCCCATGAACTTGTGTGCTCGCGCTTGCCTTTCCTTTCCTGGGAATTCGTGTCTACGCGAAGTGTTACGGACCTCGCGCCCATGCCCCACCAACACCCCTAATCTCCACGGATTCCCCCTCTCTACCTGTAAAAGTAATCGATATCGTCAAGTAGCTAATTTGCATAAACTACTTTATGCAAATTTTACTTGGCAAGAAAAATAAAAATTAACTTAACAATTTTGGTGTAGCCGGTGACCACCAGCTGAGGTGAAGTGTCTAATCCGTCGGATATACAAACCCAGTGGTGGGGAGAGCCCCGCGGATCTAACGCACCAACGCCGATTAGCGGAACTAGCGGCTAGTACTAAGAGATTGAGCCGTATATCCGAATATAATAAAAAATTAAAAAAAAATGTTTTCCTTCATTTTCTTTTTCAATTTACAGAGGGAGGTAAAAGGAAGGAAACAACGTTGCGTTGAAAAATCATAAAATATCTTACTCAAATATTTTCCATTGTTTCTTGTATCTATGTTCAGGTTTTTGTCTTCTCTTTTCCTTTTTTTCCTTTTCTTCTACTTTGGGTCTTACCCCTCATCGCTGGTCGCTTATTCTTTAATCCTGTTTTTATTCGCTACCGGTTAATAGTGAACCACGGTTAGATAAATCCGGGTAGTCCCGTACGAGAAATAAATAAACTTACGATTTTAATAACCCTCGATGCAAATTAGAAGCCAATCGAGAAGGAATTCCGCGGAACGCGTAACGGAGGAACTCATCGCCGCTATGTTGGGTGCGGAAAGAATTTTAGACCTGGTCCAAAACAACGTAGCAGTGTTTAGTGGGCACAAAGATCCTAATGCAACGGTGGAACTGCACAACTTCCTCGAAATTTATAAGAGGACCTTGAGTTGTTTATCCACGGCGGGAAAAATAATTTCCTGCGGTGGCTACCCATGCGTTTAAGCGGGAAAGCTAGGCGACTTTTCAAAGAAAACCTCCCAGCCACTTTCGAGGAGTATGAATAACGACTCCGAAATACGTTTCTACCACATGCTTCTTATGAGGAGTTACATTCGAAACTCTCTCATATGTGACAAGTCAAGCGTGGAAGGAGAGTGCCCAGGACAGGGAACGATGGCGAAGCCGAGTCGGTGAGGCCATGAACTTCCGGGTTCTTACAGGCCAATAAATAATAATGTGACAATCCCGCAAAGACCATGTCGCAGATTTCACGTTCAGAATAACACAACCGCCAACGGATTGCAATTAAGCGGCAATCCGTACGTACGGACACAACAACAGCGCAGCATTCGCCATCCAAATCGAGAAATTGGCGAAGTCGATATTGATGGTAGGGATTAGGGAAGACCAATTCAGACATCTGATATCAGAACCAGAAAAATACCCATTGGATAGAATTATAGCGAGACTTATGCACAGAGAGAAAACTCAAAATTAGATGAGGAGCAGTAGTGGATGGTATAGTAGGAAAATACCAATGAGGGTAGATAGATACCATGACCAGTTACCTAATGGGAATGACACATACTATGCCCCCATCTCATGGTGTTGCGGATTCGCAATTAAATGCAGCGGGGAGAATCTAGTACGTTCATCGTCTAGAACACTCCCCGACCACCTTACTCACCACGCCTGTCAACCACCAGCTGACAATGCGTCACCTACTTTGCGACGCCATTGAGCTGTCATACAGATCTGAATATGACTAACGCTTTTTAGTCAGTCGACCATCAGCGCCCATCCGTTGCAGCCAGTCTGCCTTCTTACAGGAGTTGCAATTTTATCCATCGTCAAACTTAGAATGTGTAAACGAATAAATTAAAGAAAATAAAATAGAAACTAGTCACTGTTGGTTGCAGTAACCCGTTTGTTTGGCCGTTCATTTAAAGGGCCAAGAGTCCCGACGCCATCTCCCTGGTCGCCTCGTCTCCGTGCCAACATTGGTGACCATTCGCTCGCCAATACATCGAATAGGCAAACCATATTAAGGAACAATCGTTTCAATTAATGGTCGGATGAACCAGATCCCCCACAGGTAACAGGTAGGGTTTCAGACCAGACCTACGGAGATACATGGCAAAATCCCCAGGAATCGAGACGCAGGCAATATAGACCTGTAAACGATGCGTCTCATGCAGTAGGGGCCAATAATAGGAACACCAACACTAGGTGCGCAGAACGACCCCTGTCTGTTACGCCCCCAACCTGGGAAAACCCCGTTTAGGTCGGGACACCACCGCGTTCTTCTATGGGATCAATAGGGGTCCTTTGTTCCGGGAACTCTTCCGCTTCGTTGTATGATTTGTTTAAATATTGTGACGCATATGACAATCAGTACTAGAATATTCTAGAGAATCCGAAACAGAGTACTAGAATATTCTGTAAAGTAATGGAAAACTGGAGACCGTGAACAGTAGAACATTCAAGACTATGGAACGGACGGAAACGAAACGCCGAATCAGAATAAGGAAACGGTATAAATACGTCGCACACAGATCATGGGGACGAGTAAGAAGTAGAAAGTTATAAGTAAGAAAGTGAAGCAAGCGATAAGTAAGCAGTCAAAGACGCGATAAGTACGGAAGTGATAAGTAAAGAAATCGTTAAGTGTACGGTAAAAGTAACGGTTGTTATTAACGGACTAATAAAGTGTTATATTAATTCAAAAATCGATTTAACGGCTCTTATTTATTCAAAATAATTAATCCAGCGAACCCTAAGCTCGCTACAATTGGTGTCAGAAGTGGAATTAATTATTAGTGAAATAAATAAGTCTGTGGGACTGTATTGTGACGATGTCAGATCGACATTTGGAGGACCGGAACCTGGATAGCAGAGGAGAGAAACCAATTCTTCGACAGCGTCTGCAAGCACCAATAGAAGAAGAGGATATTGATGTCGGCACAGATGCTTTTACGAGTGGGCCAGACTGTACGGATGGAGAAGAAACAGCGAGTCAAGGTGGTGCCAATGTAATGGAGAAGAGTTCGCCACCGTTGGACATTTCGGATATGTTCAGGATGATGATGGCAAAATTGGACGCGCGAGCTGCAGAGTTTAAGGCAGAATTAGATGCGCGAGCTGCGAAATTGGATGCGTGGGCTGCAGACGTTAATGTAAAACTGGACGCGCGAGCTGCAAAATTGGATGCGCGAGCTACAGACGTTAATGCAAAATTGGACGCACGAGCTGCAGAGTTTAAGGCAAAATTGGAAAAGGCAGTGTATGAAAGAATTCTGGGACTCGGAAGTGGAGGAATCTGAGGATGAGGAGAAATTGGAGCAACATGAAAGGAAGAAACACAGGAAGAGCAAAGCTATGCCCGACAGCAGTGAGGAAGAAGAGGAAGATGACGATGATGTGTTATGTGAAGAGCTGAAGGATCTCATCGATGATAACCCGATTGAAGAGGACGGCAGTGATGGTGAAGACACTGATGCTTCAGGCCGTTCCCCGAAACGGATTTACAATAATGAGGACGAGTTGGACCACCGACTGGATGACGACGACTGTGACCTTATTGAAGAGAATCTTGGTTTGAAAGTCGAACGCAGAAAGCGTTCCAAGTGTCTGCGTCGTACACAGGATGAAGAAAGTGATGGAGAGGAACAGCACGTCGATGAAGGTTCAGCACGTGAGGCTATAGCCGAACAGATATTCGACGACGAAGGCGATGTTGAACGCCGCTCTGAACGTAGTCACAGGGAAACTGAGGCGGCAAAACATTTCAATGATGATGAGGAATCGGAGTCTGATGCTGAGGATTTTATTGTAGACGACGAAGGAAGGCCAATTGCTGAGAAGAAAAAGAAAAGACGACTTCTACTCACTGACGCGTCATTGCAAGAAGGTCAGGACAGTTTTGGTGTAGATTTCGACTATGAAGATTTCACTAATTATGACGAGGACGGATATGAACCCGAATACGAACCTAGTGAATTGGAAAGGGGTCACTTTACGGATTTTGGACAATGAAATCCGTAAAACGGATATTCCTGAGCGAATGCAATTGCGTGTTCCGGTTGCGCCTGTTCCAGAGGGACTCAATGAACTACAGGATGAAGCTGAATGGATTTACAAACATGCGTTTTGTAAATCAACTGTTCCCGAATAAGAGAGATCAACGGATTTTGGTGGTCGAGACCGCTATTGTAAGCCACCACATACGGCGGGAAAGATCAAGCAAGCCCTAGATTGTAGGCGTAATCAACAGCTAGAGGTGCCGTTCATTGCGCTCTATAGAGAAGAACACGTGAAACCAGAATTAACGTGCGACGATCTATGGAAAGTCTATTACTACGACGCACGCTGGTGTTTACTGTCAGCTGCAAAGAACAAACCGCTCCAGTTATTTGAAAAGATGCGGAACTACCAGTTGGATACGGTTATGAAATCGACAGATGCTCCAACACCATATGATATGCGTGTAATTAAAGATGAAGATCTAGATCGCTTACGTGATGTGCAAACTCCAGAAGAGCTTAAGAGTGTGCACATGCATTTTCTCTTATACTATTCGCATGAAATCCTGGCGGCTTTTGTTGGCCCGGATGACCAGGGAACTTAGTTCGGGACGAACTAATCTAGGCGGAGGGTAGTGTGACCCATATGACAATCAGTACTAGAATATTCTAGAGTCCGAAACAGAGTACTAGAATATTCTATAAAGTTATGGAAAACTGGAGACCGTGAACAGTAGAACATTCAAGACGATGGAACGGACGGAAACGAAACACCGAATCAGAATAAGGAAACGGTATAAATACGTCGCAGCTCCTCAATAGTATACTGGTTAGTATACCCGCCTGTCACGCGGGAAACCGGGGTTCGATTCCGCGTCGGGGAGCCTCTGGCGCAAGACTAATGACCTTGCCCGGAAAAAACATATCATTATGGAAAATTTAACAAGCCTCAGGACTTGCTAAATAAGGCCAAGACCGGTTCCAGGTTGTAGGGCCGATGATGATGATGATAGATCATGGGGACGAGTAAGAAGTAGAAAGTTATAAGTAAGAAAGTGAAGCAAGCGTTAAGTAAGTAGTCAAAGGCGCGATAAGTACGGAAGTGATAAGTCAAGAAATCGTTATGTGTACGGTAAAAGTAACGGTTGCTATTAACGGACTAATAAAGTGTTATATTAATTCAAAAATCGATTTAACGGCTCTTATTTATTCAAAATAATTAATCCAGCGAACCCTAAGCTCGCTACAATATTTATTGAGAATTCGTCCGCTTTGCGGTATGATTTGTTTAAAAACTCTTTATCGGGAATTCATCCGCTTTGCTGAATGATTTGTATAAAACTCTTTATCGGGAACTCGTCCGCCTTGTTGTATGATTTGTTTAAAACTGAAAACTTAATTTTTTGCCGTTGACGTTTTTATTATTTATATCCGGCGCCAATGACTTTAATTTTTATTTTTACTGCCAAGTAGAATTTGCATAAAATTGGTAAGGCAAATTAGCTACTTGACGATATCGATTCCTATTATAGGTAGAGAGGGGTATTTGTGGAGAATAGTGTTTTGGGCGAGGATGGACGCGAGGCCCGTAACAGATGCATCGCCAACAGCATTTGTCTTTTTTCTCTTTGCTGGATTTTTTCATAACTTTGAAATGGTTAGCCGTATCTGGTAAAGGTTTTTTGTTTTTGTTTCATATATGGTGTGCGAGGAGGAAGTTAAAATACATAAGGCTTAACTTAATGCTGCGACCATATACAATACTTTCCGGATGTGTTTCAGGGTTTCCATATACCCCCTGATTTCTCCGTATTAGTTCAAAATTGTAAAAGATCACACTGAACGAAAGGCTTTTTAAGCACGCCTATTCGTTTATTACGTAGTCACGATAATCATATCAATATAGGGCATTACACGAATGCTATCACAAATGCACTTGCTTGGCCTTGATTGGATTGTTGATGGAGTCTTGCAACGTTTCGGCTTCACAAATCATGCCTTTAATCTCATACTCGTGAACGGACGCACCTGATGATTACAATTGCTTCGATTGTAGTTTCATCATCAGCACTACAACCGGGAGCCGGTCTTGGCCTTATTTAGCAACTTTTGAGGCTTGTTAAATTTTCCATAATGATTTGTTTTTTCCGGGCAAAGTCATTAGTCTTGCGCCTGAGACTCCGCGACAGGGAATCGAACCCCGATCTCCCGTGTGACAGGCGGGTACACTAACCACTATACTATCGAAGAGCCCTCGATTGTAGTTTGATACATCTTAATTAACACATGATTCTGATCACTGTTACCGATTCCGACAGTTGATTCCAACAAGCCCAAAAACTAACGAAAATTCATCCAACATTGACACTATCCCCAAAGATCAATAATATCGACGTCATTCACGACCAACGATAGATCTGTCCACATGCCGGCAATGCAACCGACTCAAGAACCAAATGAATCTATCCAGGCTCATGGTCGCATCGTTATATAAACCGATTTTTGTGATAACGTAACCCCGAAACATATTCTTCCCGCTATCAGAATCCTCTTTGTGTCAAAATAAACATAACCGATCATTGCCAGATATTTATTTTTCATGTAGATTTATGTTTTTTTTACATGATCTAGTTCTTGAAATGTATTGTCGGCGCGTTATTGTTGCCCCTGGATTAAGAGGTTGTGTATATTGAGATTACCGAAAAACGATACTTTTTGTAAGCATTTTTTTCTCCGTTATTTATTAAGCAATTAAAAAATCATTTGAAGGGCTTATTCTATACATCATCATCATCGGTGCTACAACCGTGATCCGGTCTTGGCCTTATTTAGCAAGTTCTGAGGCTTGTTAAATTTTCCATTATGATTTTTTTTTTTTTCGGGTCAAGGTCATTAGTCTTGCGCCAGAGGCTCCCCGACCGGGAATCGAACCCCGGTCTCCCGCGTGACAGGCGGGTATACTAACCTATTCTATTCTATACATAATTAGGTATAGAAAAATAATTTTTATTTTTATTTTAAGTACAAAATAGCGTCGTGGTCGCTAGTCAAACTTTTTTTTTTGACAGGTCAAGCGGTGTGCAGCATAACGACCCCCACAGCACCTAGAATAAAATAAGCGTTTTTTTTTTCATCATCTTTATGAGTTTTTCTAAGGCGGTACACATGATTATTACTAAATATTAATTTTTCACAAAATGCCACTCGTACGACAAAAGAATTGAATTTCTGATAAAAAAAACTGACCATAAATTGTTTATAAAAAATTTAATTTTTAATTAATCATTAAATCCCTGTGTACCACCGCCCTTGTACTGAGATGGTGTACTCAGTAGTTGTTTCGCGTCGGAAACTAGCAAAATAACTCGAAGGATCACAATTAGTTCAATTGACAACGAGAAGTTCCACAATAGACTGTATATTTAGGACAAGGAGCACAATACAAGTTTTACTAATTGACTATGAACTCCGAACACGTTCCGGTGGAATATTAACTCGCGATGAAATGAAAGGGCCAAGTGTCAATGTAATATTGTAGAGAGCTTAGGGTTCGCTGGATTAGTTATTTTAATAAATAAGAGCCGTTAAATCGATTTTGAATTAATGTAAACACTTTATTAGTCTGTTAATAACAACCGTTACTTTTACCGTACACATAATGATTTCTTGACTTATCGCTTGCTTCACTGCTTACTTCTTACTTGTCTTCCTGATCTGCGTGGGACGTATTTATACTGTTTTTCCTCATTCTGATTCGGCGTTTCGTTTCCGTACGTTCCATAACCACGAATTTTCTACTGCTCATAGTCTCCAGTTTTCCAGTATTTTTAGAATATTCTAATACTTTGTTTTGGACTTTCTAGGATATTCTAGTACTGATTGTCATATGCGTCACAATATTTTCTTTATTCACTTATTCAAAAACAAAACTGCGTCGCAGAATCACCACAGATTCGCCGTATTGTAGTGTTTTGGGCCGTGTCGTCAAGTGGTGTAAGCGGGACAGGATCGCAATGTAATGTTGTAAAGGGAGTAATGCCATTAAGTTGCTTATTGCATTCACCATGCAATATGTATGTCGTAATATTCAGTCTAACAAAATAACTGACTAAAATTCTATTTCCCTAATTGTGCTGTATGTAGCGCAGCCCGCTTAAAGTTTATGGCGTAGAGCACCGCAGTAGTTGAATCAAAACGGTATTTATACTCCCAATCAATCACTCAATTATCCATAAATTTCTTAATATACTCATACAAATTATGTTTCATAAGCCATTACACTTAATTCATAATTCACTCAAAAATACAATAATGCTTATTATGCTATTCTATTCTCTATCACCAGCTTGTATATAGTGTAAGAACAATGACACGATTTGACCCAATTAATTTCTGAATCATTCACCTGCAGCAAGCTCGCAAACGATTGTCATTTGATTCTTGCAAATCGTAACCGGATCAATTCGTTTCTTTTGCTCAATGAAAAGAATCGACCTTGAATTGTTGTCGGCAACGAATGCTGGTTACCTGAAACTTGCTAATTGTGGCAAGGTTAAATTGATTTACTTGTTATTATACTTCATGGTCATTTCGTGGATATGTTGTTACACTACAGTATAATTAAGCCAACAAGGTTGAAGCACCTCACAGAACTTACATAAGCCACCGTTGCTCGAATCAAATTCGGTGACGGTTAGATGACGTCCCCTTTTTTTGATGACGCGTAGTCAGCGGGGTGACAGTTGTCATGTGGCAGGCAGATGGTGAACGCACTAGATTCCTACAGTACATTCAGTTGCGAATCCACAACGATTTGTGTTTCGAATGTATTTGAATTTTCTATGAATCATGTTGCGTTTTGCTACAGTACTCGATTCCAATTAGTAGCCTTAGAACTAGAAGATAAATGAAAAGCACTTAATATATCGATTGAATGATTTATTATCAAGCCGCAAGTCCAATTATATTCAAATTTCATTGTGATATATAATTAGTTGATTCCTTTTGCTTCACAGCATATTCACCTTTGGCTCCTCGGTAGTATAGTGGTTAGTATACCCGCCTGTCACGCGGGTGACCGGTGTTCGATTCCCCGTCGGGGAACCTCTGGCGCAAGACTAATGACCTTGTCTGGAAAAAATAAAATCATTATGGAAAATTTAATAAGCCTCAGGACTTGCTAAATAAGGCCAAGACCGGTTGCCGGTTGTAGTGCCGATAATGATGATGATAACAGCATTACAAGAAATAAGATGGACGGGGAGTGGTGTTATTCAAAGAAACGAGTATGACATTTATCACAACTGTCATGCAAAACACCATGTGCTCGGGGTACGCTTTCTAGCCAGTCAAAACTGAAGCCTGCCATCATCGGCTTTAATGCCATAAACGAAAGGCTATGCACTCTTCGGGTGCGAGCCAAGTTTAAGAACATAAGCCTCATAAACGTTCACGGACCTACAGACGAGTCCCCTGACGACGAAAAAGAAGACTACTACGAAAACGTCGAACGGGCCCTCAATCCCTGCCCAAGATACGATGCGAAAATCGTTCTTGGTGATTTGAATGCAAAAATAGGTCGGAAGCCGGTTTTCAGGCACTACACAGGTTCCCACAGTTTGCATGAGAACACTAATCACAATGGACTACGAGTCCATTAAATATATATCCAGCTAAATAAGGCCAAGACTGGTCCGGTTGTAGTGCCGATGATGATGATGATGATATTCACCTTTAAATTCAATTTAATTGTTGATTTCTTTTGATTCACTGATATCTACTTTTAAATTGAATTGTAATTGTTGATTGTAGTTAGTTGATTTCTTTTGATTCGCTGCAATCCACTTTAAATTCAATTTAAATTGTTAACCGCAGAATCCACCTTTTTACTACTCCAATACAGGTAAAAAAACACCGATCTTTTTTAAGAGGTAAAGACCAGCAACTATGTACTGCGGTTAGATGAACTTCATTATCATCATCGGCACTACAACCGGGATCCGGTCTTTGCCTATTTTGGCAAGTCTCTCTACCGGTATCTGGTCCTTATCCGAGATCCGAGACTTGTTAAATTGTCCATAATAATTTGTTTTTCCGGGAAAGGTTGTTAGCCTCGCGCCAACCTTTCTCAGGATGTCGCTGCATGCATTGGTTTACTACTTGGTGGGTGCCAAAGTAGCTAACCAGGGGTGTCAGTGGAGATTGCACGTCAACTTGGATTGAAAAGGGACAACGGTCGTCCTGGCCTTCGCCGGATTGAAAGCACAGACTTTACCCAGTATGTTCGCTCCCATCCCCCTATAGATGATATAATGGAATCTTAAATTCCAGACATTTTTCCATCGCCCGTCTAAGGGTGAATATCTGATCAATCGCTGATTTTCCTGGGATGAAGCCACAGTGATATTGACCAATGATGACTTTAGCGTATGGAGCTATCCGATCTTGTAGGGTAGAGGAGAGTATCTTATATGTGGTACTTAGCAACGTTATACCCCTATAGTTGCTGCACACTGTGATATCTCCCCTTGGTCCCGTACGTGCACCACGACCTCATGAATTGCGTGGTGCAATGCTGTCCCTCACACCGCAAGCCCGATCTTCACCAAAAAAAGGTTATGGTGACAATTTGGTGGACATCGAAAGGACCAATCCATTTTCCATTTCTTCAACCAGGAGAAACGATAAACGCTATCAAATATTGTGAAGAAATCGACATATTGCATGCCAATGCCATCTTTTTGCATGGTAATGCTAGACCCCATACCTCACAAGTAACGGTGCAAAACCTGTTACATCTGGGATTTGATATTCTTCCGCATTTACCGTACTCTCCCGACATTTCTCCAACGGACTACCATCTTTTCCGCAATCTGAATTCATTTTGCCGGCAGAAGGTCTTCCGGAACCGAGCAGAGGTCATAAAAGCCTTTAAAGATTTCATTGCCTCAAAAAGTCAGCACTTCTACGAAAAATATATAGCTTTGTATCAAATTGGAAGGATGTCATAGATGATTCGATTGAATAAAAATTTACGGAAAAATAATACATTTATAACTTTCAAATTTTTACTATAAAATCGGACATTTCATGTGGTACAATCCAATAGAAAATAATTATCACTACAGTTTAGATTGTAACAGAAAGAGGGCGTAGAGCAATCACTTGAACAGTAAAATTTAGTCAGGTTAAATCTACGGCATTCAGGTGTGTGGAAATACAAATGTCTTTCAGATCATGTGCCCCCGCTTGGTAGAAACCTTGACGTGGTGTGGGGGCTTAAACTACAATGAATCACTCAGGCTATGCTGGCGGAAGTATACACTTCCAGGAGGTCCACCCATGTCAGACAGGCTAGCGAGGATTAACACACAAAGATCTACCACCCCTAATCCAGAGTGTTACGCGTCACCGTGCCCATTGGATGGTTTGCAGCCAGGGGTATACCGGCTGTATTATAACGGGGCCTCTCTGACACCGGGTCGAATCAGAGCAGTAAGCAGACCTTACCATATCAAAGAGGGGCTCTGATATGGCGGACTATTTGAAACCCCAAGACTCGTGGGAACAAAAATAAATAACCAATACACACAAAACAATCTCACGAAAAACTCGGTAGGCGTAAGTGTGATGAGCCGACACTACCATAAGGGAACAAATTATCAAGAAAACACCGACTCGCCAAAAAGAAGACGTAGGGAAAAACGGAAAAGGCGGGATATACGCGTCGGCACGTGGAATGTTCGAACGTTATATAAACCAGGCGCTATACAGACGGTCGTAGAAAACGCGAAACAATATAAAATGGACATCGTCGCGCTTCAGGAAGTCCGACTCCCACATCCAGTAATCAAAACCAATGGATTTACACTGGTGTGTGGAGGTACCGATACACATAACTTCGGAACCGCCTTCATCATAAACAAGAAGATTACGCCCCATGTAAAAGATGTGAAATTGATCAATGACCGAATGTCGGTGCTAAAAATACAGGGACCATGATACAATTATGTATTTATAAACGTACACGCCCCCAACAGAATCTACCGACGAAGAAACGAAGGACACGTTGTAGGAGACCCTAGAGGAAGTGTTTGATGGGATCTCATCATTCGATGTTAAAATCCTCCTCGGGGACCTCAATGCGAAAATTGGAAACGAAGATATCTTCCAACCAACTATAGGTAAAGAAAATCTACACGACGTTTCAAATGATAATGGAATTCGAGTAATCACGTTCGCAGCGTAGTGAAAAGCCCGATGTTCAAGCACAAGCAAATTCATAAAGCCATATGGATATCACCCGACGGCGTAACGCGTAACCAAATAGACCGCTTCCTCATAGACAAAAGACACCACTCGAATATCCTTGATGTAAGATCATATAGAGGAGCAGATTTCGATTCCGATCATCTTCTAGCGATGGGTAAAATCAATAAGTTGTCTCGCAGCAAACCCACATGGGGAGTCACGGGACACGAGCAAAAAGTTCGGATGGATAAACTAAAAGACCTGGGCAAAAGGGCTGAATATCAAGACGAACTAACCAATAGATTTAGAATCCTAGAGAATGGCAGTAGCGAGGAAGAGGAAACCAATAGTGTGTAATCAACCAAACAGCCCAAAAGGTATTAGGGTTTAAGGAAACAATTAAGTCCAAACCTTGGTTTGACGATGAGTGCAGAGCGGAGATTGAAGAACGTAAACGCCTCAGAGTGATCCATTTAGAAAGATATGATGAAGTCAACGCAGAAAGATACCCGACAATTCGGAAAGAGACAATGAGACTTTTCAAACGCAAAAACCGCGAATGGGAAAAGACTCGGATCGAAAAAAATCCCAGAATATGCCAGAGCAAAGAACGTCAACCACAAATAAACGCACCAGACGTACATACAGTCGACCCTTACATCACAGAGCCCTCTTTCAATGAAGTTGTAGACGCAATAAATCGATCGAGGTTGAAAGCAGAGAGAACTTAGTAGTAATTAATCGACGGGCTTATAGTACTGGTAGAATTAGAGCCTCTTACTAAAAAAGTTTGATCGTCACAGATGGGTTTCGGGTTTGAACAAACTGCTGATTTTTAGCAGTAATGTACAATTCCAGTTTTCGTGCCATACGCTCAGACTCAGCGAAAGTTTGATCAGCCGTTGATGTTCTGCCGAATATAACAACATCGTTTGCAAAGTGGATTCGAAAAATTAAGCCTCTCCTTGTCATACCATTTTTTCCGATACCAGATTGAGAATGTAGCAACGCACTCCTCCTAGTAAATCCCTTATCAGGGTTCCTTAAAGATGTTAACTTGTAATTGGTTTGTCACATTGAGAGGAATAAATGCATTTACGTAAATATAGTATAACGTTTATTGTCAATAAAGTGATTTACAGAGACATTGTACTTCACAGTAAAAATAGTGACGTTCGTATTATTCTGTTTCAAGTCTAAACGTAACTAAAGCAATCCACCATTTCCGTAAGAACTTCATTAAATATCTATCGCAGATGATACAAATTGATAATTAGATTGAAAGTACCTGCACACTGACATCAGTATTTACCTCTATTGTTGATTTGATATAAATAATATACAAAATTCCACCGGTTAAGTCAACTTCAATACATATGGAAAGTTCATTTAAAATGATGAGAGATGTATGAAGCTCGTAATTGAATTATGTCTAGTCTATACGTGGCCGTATAATTTTAAACATTACCGAAAATTGCGACATTACCCTGTCTCGGTTTTAAAGGAGGAAATTCAATAATTTGAATCTTGTGCAGGGAATATTAACAACAAAAAAAACATTGTTTACAAGTTTTGGCAGCGAGAGATTTTATTGTTGGTATTGCAATAGCCATAAACTACTTTAGAAAGATCTATTTAAAAAATCTCGTCACAAACTTAGCTTAATTTTCGTTTATAGACAAAAGACAAAACAATCATAACATCTCTCGTGTTTGTATTTCTTGCCATTTTTGACAACGGTCGTTATTCTTTTCTTTTCAATAATGATAGATTTGAAGTGTATTATTCTCATAGTGAATAACTATTTTCCGGATGTCGGGATTTTATTGCTATTCTATCTAGGAAAAAGTATGCGACCTTGCGTAAGTAAGAATATTCAGAAAGGATAATAAAATGTACTATTTTTTAGTTTTTCTGGACTCGATTTTTCTGATTGAATTATTATTCTTGATCCTTGAATAGACCGCTTCCGTTTGGACAGTTATTATGCCAATGTTTTCTGCAAGACCAATTGCCTCATCAAATGCCTTTTTTCCATTATTTAATTTAAGTTGGTGTGTTTCGATATCGCGGCATACATCTTTATAAAGATTGTCAAGGTTCTCAGCCGAAATGAAAATCAAGAAAGAGGTAAACCAATATCTATGAAATAATTGAAATAAATTATTACAGCGTTTTGCTTTATTGCTCAGAACACGAATGAGAAAGGAAAACAACAAATTTAATTCCATGTCGTAAATAAAAAAATTTGAATTGGTTTTTTTTGAATTCATGAAAGCAACATTTCCACAAACTATGTTTTTAATTTTTTTCTAATATTTTGGGTAACTAAGAGATTTGGTTTTTGTTGATCTGACGGTATAAATTATCAGATCTTCCTAGGTTTTTTGATTGGTGACCATTACAATGGGATTTTTTCTACTAGCATTTGCAGAACGATTTCATTGAGTAACTGGCTACATCTATTAGTCAACTTTTTTTTTTACACCAGTAAAATAGAATCAAGCAAGCAGAGACGGGATATTTATTATTGTCTGTATGGTTAGTAGTTACTTGGCACTAAAATCCTCAGCTATTTATATTAACTAGTACTTGTATCTTCAAGAAATCCGGAAGTCGAGAGAATTTTATCTGGTTTGGCATCATAACCTTTTGTGGATTTTGTGGCGAGTCCCTCTAAGGAAGGTGTGGTCTTACTACGTCAAAATAAACCTTACCGCAAAATACTTTCGGAGTTGGTGACTCTGTGCTTTTAGGAGCTAAGTGTCTTGATCATCGTAACCGACGACTTCATTTTGACATGTTATATGGCATAATGAAAGAGGAAATTCGGTATGTAAACTACCGACAAAAAGCTTCAACTGCCCTCAATACAACCACGAAACTTATTAAACATAGTCATATATTCCTCCTTATATGTGGAGAATGCATTGCTTTTTCACAATCTTCTGACATTACTTTATTTTTCTGTGTTTCCATTGTTATTTCATGAATTTTGCGGTGCCTCCTCATTGGAGTCCTCAATATCTATCCTTTCCTATTTTGCCTGCAACTGGTATATGGATTTATGAAGTTTTGCGCGAGTTATTTGGTTTGGTGCATTATCGATCGGCCACGATCTTACACGATTTAATAACAATTTTCGTGCTTAAACTCAATAATATAGTGGCAAGCGTTCCTAAGAAAACATTCAATTCAATCAGCTAGCACTAGTCCTCCAAAAGCCGATGTTTTTAGCCGCGACGACACGATTATATGGCAAGTGTGTAATTTGACAATTTTCGATGTCTCTAATCACATATCTGTCATGTGGTAATAGTTTATGGACCACATAGGGGCGTTTATATTTCGGAATTAATTTCTTATTGGTACTGGGGCGGTTCTACGAACCACACAACCCACTATAGGTTGATATGTCCTTTCCGCCAAGGAAAAGACCTTTATCCATTACACGTGCCCACAGACACGTGTCCCAAAACTCCTTACTCCCACCTGAAACAAAAGGTAACATTTCAGACACCAACGTTGTATTCAATAGCAAAAATCAATCGAATCAATCGTTCAAAAGTCTCTAATATTGAATTCAACGCATCCAATTCAGGGCATCACTGCAATACATCCATTAAACGCGTTCTTCGGTAAACAAACCCAACAACGAATATCTCCGCTTGTAGCTAATATCAATTAACACCTAAATTCCTAGCATGACCCAAAACCTTAAAGGCACACTTGTGCAAACAAAGGATAGCGATTCGCCGTCAACCAACAGTCGTGCAATCATAAACATCTTGACGTAGATGTTTATGATTTGGAAATGCTAACAAAAACGATACCGATCCCACGGTTCTTTGTATCCACCTGAGGCGCACAAGAGCCCTCGTTGTCTTGGGCCAGAACACAAACAAATCCCAAGAAAAGATCGAAAATTAAGCGGCGGTACGATCGATCGGAAAGGAGCATGATCTATCGTGGAAAAATTTTCTTTGCAGGCTGGATGGGAAATTTTCTGTTTCAGAAGGGGGATGAAAAAAATTGGGAGGAGAATTTTCAGTCTACTCCGAGTACCAGACAGGTCGACATAGAGAACCCCGACGAGGAGGTGATCCGCGCCGCGTCAGTAATAGAAATCAAGATAAACTCTCGCGAGTACAAACTAAATATAACAACAAAATTGACAATACTTCTCGTGCCGTCGAAAGTGCATGTGTGCCGGATATCCGTTCGATAATTAACAGTCACGGAAGTCAGATCCTCCGTCCAGAAAAAGGAGTCTTTGTCGAGCGTCTAGTTTAACGTGTGTAATAAAGGACGGGATTAATATGTGTCATGTGAAGTAATTAAGCGTGGTATTAAGCAAACCTTCCTTAACAATAGTTTATGTGTTAATAAAAACAGCACTAAATAAACAATAAAAAAAAATTGAAATCAGAAGAAAAATAAATCTCGGTGTTTTCTTTGTGTGAACAGTGTTCGGCGGAACTCTTCGGCTAAGGCAACTATCCGCCAAAGTACCACTAGTGGTGTCAATATTTCTGATGACTACGGAATCTCCCTCTTCATACAGAGGCGCGGGACGATGATGCTCTTCGAACTTCCTCAGGTTATACTCCTGGGCTTCAGATATAGCTTTACACGCTTTTTCCCCGTCTTCACTCAGATTCCGATACAGGGGAATCCCCTGCTTTTCTTCAAGGAACTCTGCCAGTTTATCAATGTTAGCACCGCGTTGATCAACCCCAAACAGAAGCCTACTAGGTGTATTATGGATAGACCTGTGCATGGTATTGTTTAAAGCATACTCTAGGAGAGATAATTTTTGAATCCAATCACCGTGATCGATTGCATCGCTTACCTTTCCTAACATACCCGTCAACACCCGGCTCACTCTTTCTACCTGTCCGTTCGCTTGCGGCGACGTCCGTTACATTCTTATCCAATAAAAATGAACTGAACTCCAGCGAAGTAAAACAAGTGCCTCTGTCCGTGATTACTCTGAAGGGCCTGCTGTAGTACTCGAATAATTTACAGAGGGCAGCGCACACCTCCTATGTACTCGCCGATATGACAGGGTACAGCTTGACAAATTTTGTGAGCGCATCAGCTACCAGAAGAATATGCTTGCTCTTTGACTGAACAGAACAAATTTCGCAAACGAAAGATTAACTAGTATTCGAAATATAAATACCAATTAGTGTCGCGAATAAACTTAACCAATTTTTGAATAATAGCGCGTGAGCTGAACTATCCACTTAGTGTCGAATAAGATTAACTATTTTTCGAATAATCGCGTGTGAATAGTAAATTACGCAACTAGGGCCTCAAAACCGAACGCCCCGAGCAAACAGAACCCCGCATTTCAATTAACAGTAGCAGCAAGAAGCTATAACCGTGAGTACGTTATAACCTATTCTTAACATTTAGTCTGTAACATACCCTTAACATTTAGTACGTAAACTATCATTAACATTTTGTATATAACACTCTCAATCTTCTAGTTAATTTTTACGAACTCGTCTTTAAGCAAGTTTAATTTTTCTTCAACTGGTGATGCTAAATAATTTGTGAGATGAAGGGGCCAAGGGAGAATTCGGGCAGGTCTTTGAAGTAAGAGCGGTTACCCTCGAAAGAGTTGTTCATGAAGAATTTTTAAAGAAAGAAGCGAAAAGATTGACAGTAGTTTGTGGGTCGGTTGAAGTAAGTGTGTCATAGGAAAGGGAGTTGGAATAGGCGTCAGATTTACGTTTATAGTTAATAAAGTGGAAAAAAGATTCGGGGTCATTTATCAGGTTGTTTTGTGTTTTTGTGAGATAATTGTAGTAAAGAGAGTTGTAAAGCTCGGTGAATTTATAAAAGGAACCGAGCAAGTTGGAGTAGTCCAGGCGTGTTCTTAGGAAAAAGGCGCCACCCTGAAGATCTACTATGCCGTCGCCTTATATGTCCCTTATTCTCGTCGCATGTCATCGGTTTCATCGCCGTCATGGTACAACCGCACACTCCGCGCTCTTAGGAACAAGAGAAATAACTTGTGGAACATTTTCCTCAAAACGCGTTCGTTCCAAAACTACTCCAACTATCTCGGTTCCTTTTATAAATTGTCCGAGCTCTACAATTCCCTCTACACCGACTACCTCACAAAGACACAATTTAATTTGATCAATGACCCCAGATCTTTTTTCCACTTCATAAATTACAAACGTAAATCAGACGCCTATCCTAACTCCCTTTCTTATGGCGCAACTACTTCAACCGACCCCCTAACTACTCCCAATCTTTTAGCTTCGTTTTTCAATAAATCCTTCACATATATCTCCTTCGAACCCAATCCGTCTGACTTCAAAGACTTCACTTCAAAGACTTGCCCGAATTCTCCCTCGGCCCCTTCACCCCCTAAATTATTCAGCGTCACATAGTTGAGGAGAAATTAAACTTATTCAAAGACGAGTTCAGCCCTGGGTCTGATGGACTTCCGGCTGTATTTTTAAAGAAATGTTCCACTTCTCTTTCTCTCCCGATATCAAAGATATTCCACCTATCCCTTTCACAAGGAATCTTCCCTAGTATTTGGAAATCCTCCTATGTCACCCCCATACATAAAAAGGGACCTAAAAGCGATATAAGCAACTACCGTCCCATCGCCAAACTGTCTCATATCTCCAAACTGTTCGAAGGAATTCTTTACAACGAGTTATCTTTTCGTTGTAAATCCATAATCTCATCCAACCAGCATGGTTTCCTTTCGGGTAGGTCGACCACAACGAATCTGATCGAGTTCTTATCCCATACTCTCCGTGTCTTAGAGAATGGCAACGAAGTCGATGTAATCACCACCGATTTCAGCAAGGCCTTTAACAAAATCTCCCATAATCTCATCCTTTTTAAGCTGTCCTTTCTCGGTTTCGAACCCCTATCGATCAAGTGGTTATCCTCTTATCTGAAAGATCGATCCTACCGTGTCAAATCCAGATCCTCCCTGTCCAATCCCTTTCTTCCCACGTCAGGGGTTCCGCAAGGCAGCCACCTAGGCCCCCTCCTATTTATCCTTACCATCAATGATGTTGATTCCATTATTAAATATTCATCCATCTCCCTCTATGCAGACGAACCCAAACTCTACAAAACGATCATCTCTCCTCTCGACTCCTCACTTCTCCAAACGGACCTCGACAGCTTCTCAACTTGGTGCCATAATAACTGCCTTGAACTCCTCCCTGCCCCCCCCCCCCCCATGTTCCTACTTCTTGCTAAACAAACAGATATCATCTGTACCCTCGATACGCGACCTCGGGATCTTATTTGACAGGGGGCTTAGCTTCATCCCGCATATTAATGATATTATTCTTAAGGCCAACTCTGTCCTTGGGTTTGTGAAACGCTGGTCTAAAGAATTCTCTAATCCTTACGTTTCCCGTTCTCTCTACATAGCTTTCGTTCGTCCCCTTCTTGAATACGCTAATCAGGTCTGGTCTCCACACTACTCGTCCCATGTACCCAGAATCAAAAGCGTGCAACGTCGTTTTCTGCGTTTTGCCCTCCGCAGACTGAACTGGGCGAATCCTCGGATTCTCCCCCCATACACAAGCCGGCTACATCTGATCAACTTCAACACACTTGAGGAGCGCAGAACTCATGCCGATATCCTTTTCGTCCACCGTCTCCTTTCAGGCACAATCAACTGCCCAAGCTTGCTCTCCATTATTCCACTTCACACTAACCCCTGTAACCTGCGAAACCCCCATCTCTTTCAGCCCACCCACCACACTTTTTACGGCTCTAATGAACCCATTTCGCGAATGCTGCGGCGGGCAAACTCCCACCCTACCTCCTCCGATTTCAACTTTACCTCTACTGCTCTCAAACTTCATCTCCTCTCTTCCCCCCCCTGACCACACCCACTCCCCGTCTACACTCTTACATCCTGTACTAAGCGAAATTAATGAATGAGTGATCATTGATGGATAAACCCAGTAACCAACCCGCCAAACATACCCCCTCCCTCATTTTTTTTCTTTTTAACCATAGTTTATATTCTTATATATAGCTTTAAGATAGTTGTTAAGTTTTATCGCATGTACTAAGCTGAATATATGAGGGTTCTGCCTTCACTAAACTAACACACAAGCAAATAGTGAAGAACACCGAACGAAAATCAAATAAGAAGATGCATTAGAGACGTATACCACAGCGATAACATAACAAATCCACATCAGTCGAATGTACTTGAGTTTAGAAATCGAAGTCGTACACACGGCGGTGGCCTGATGGGTTGCGCTTTGGTTCAATTTTTGGTGATTCTAACTGTCATAGCGTCTGTTCGAATCACACGCTCTTCACTATCACCCCAAACGCTATAATTGGTGACCCCGACGTGATCCGTGTACACACAGCACACACTTTCCCGTAGTAAAACAGTTCTTCACGACACGATCACGACTTCCGCATAGAGCATCGGCACACTCGCCTGCTTCGACAATCTCTCGCTCGCTAGTTCCTCGCTCCGTCGTTCGCACACGAAGCTGATCGCAACAAAGTTACAGAGGAGGGAGTAGTGTGGCGTTTCTAACACACACAATACACAAGCAAATAGTGAAGAACACTGAACGAAAATCAAATAAGAAAACGCATTAGAAACGTATACCATAGCGATAACATAACAAATCCACATCAGTCCAATGTACTTGAGTTTAGAAATCGAAGTCGTACACACGGCGGTGGCCTGATGTGTTGCGCTTTGGTTCAATTTTTGGTGATTCTAACTGTCATAGCGTCAGTTCGAATCACACTATCTTCACTATCATCCCAAACGCTATAGAACCACCTTCTTCTTTCGGAATCGTGCTCAACACAAGAGCCACCTTCTCCGTTCTGTATTGTGCTCAACAAGAATCACCTTCCTCTTTCAATCGTGCGACCAGATTACATTGAGCCGCGTGCATCCAACATACGGATGTCCGTGGTCCATCATTATAGATACTGCGCAAAACGTTCCAGTGACAAGCACCTGGAGGTCATTAGCTACGAAGGATCTTTTCTGAGTCAACAAAATGACACCCGGACTATCTGTCGCCTTCTCAGCCCCGGACTCATCTGAGTCCACAGTCAAGGTAAGCTAGGTTTATTTTCTAACACCAGGTTATTTTAAAGTGCACTTAAAACTTCGTAAGACATTGCCAATCAAACTTATTACAAAATTTTTTTTAAAATGATTGAATTTTGCATTAAAATAAGAAGAAACTTTTACGAGAACACCTTTAATCGTTGTGATCTTAGAGGGTAATGTAATCCTAAGATAAGGCACACTGTTTCTAATCGGTATTATTAAAAAAATATTTATGAATACATTCTTGTAAAATTCTGTTATTATATGGTAATTGTTTTTGTAGGATATCGATACTTTCTCTTACATGGTTGTTTTAACAATACAAATATATCTTTTGTATAGTATTGAATTTATTTAATAAAATTAAAATAAGCTTAATCTTATTTAGTATATTATCATTGCAACAAAAACATTTAAAATGAATTTAGATATAATCACAACACTGATCCTTATTTTTTAAGCTACCAGGTTAAAATCATAATATACAAGTAGCCCAAAAACTCTGGTAGCCAGTTCTATAATATAGTTAACATTTCATCTTATTTACAAGTACATAAACAGATTAAATTATAAGGCCTTCAATATTATACACAAATAAAATCATTTCAATTGCATCTTAAACACATTCGAATCATCTTGCGTTTTCCCCTGATTGTGCAATTAAATCAATTAATTTTTTAATATATAACTTTCATAAGAGGTTACTTTTTTCCTATATCAGAATAATAAAAATTGATTTATTCAATTTCCATTTTTAGCATCTTCAAGCTCTCTTGCTTGCGTTAAACGGCGGTCTTCAACCCGGACGCATTTTGGGCAGATCATGTTTTTTCGCGTCATACATACTCGGTGGTATATTGAATTACATTTATCACATATTATACATCCATCGTCAAAAGGATAAACGACCTCGTCGTTGCTACAAACTTCGCAAATATAAGCCTTAGCACTGCATAAGGCACAATTACGGATGTGCTTTTCGAAAGCTACATAAATTTTGCTCAAAAATTCATACAGGATACTCGACTCTACTTGTCCCAAATCGTTGAGCGAATAAAAATCGGACGATTGCAACAGGTGACGCCTTGATCCTGATAATGTATAATATAGTGTACGAGTCAAACTAATAAAAGGCTGTTCGATTTACCTATTTGATTGTCCAAGAGTTTCTCTTCGATGGCTTTACGGCATTCCAATAAATATTTCCTCATAAAACTTAAGTTATCACGTAATTTTTTAATTGTGCTAAGTTTCTGTAAAAACACAAAAAGTTTAGGATTGGCATCCTCTAATTTGACAACAGGCTTGTCAAGAAACAAATTGATTTCTTGAAGTGATGCTCGACAAACTTTGCGCGGTATAAAATCCCAGTTATGAATTATTCGTGCAGGTATTATCTGAGCATCGTTCCAGTGGCATGTAGGGCAGTAGTAAAGTCCATTGTAATCACACAGCCGTGGTTCTACCCAACCGTTTTCTGCGATGAAAAATAAATAACAGTCAACCAATTAGAAAAATCACACGAATGGATAATATATACAAAATAAATGTAGGGAACTATTACCAAACAAATTCTTGGTGATATATGTATATGAAATTTGTCTAGAATTAAATAAAATGATGTATTTCGATTAAAAAGCGCCTGAATTTGTCAAATAACCAGTAGGTTAGTTTCAACTCGCAAAGTACGTAATCACTCAATACAGTGCTGTTATGGGTGAAAAAAAAAAAAAAAAAAAAAAAAAAAAAATATATATATATATATATATATATATATATATATATATATATATATATATATATATATATATATATATATATTGTTATGGATGCTGCGAATCCATCGGAGAAAAACTTATTTGAAACTCTAAACCTATATCCATCCAAAAGAAACAATTTTGTCTAATTCACAAAATATTCCCAGTCCCATAATATGATACGATCCGAAAGAGACAATTTTGCTTAATCTACAAAATGCTCCGAGTCCCGTGGTATAATCCATAAGATACAAAGTAACCTAGACAGAAATACGAACCCCATGGGAGCCGTTTCTGCATGATCGACAAAAAAAGCAACGCGATCACGGGCAACCGGCGAGGCAACCAGAATGAGAAGTGAATGAGAGTTAGTTCGTCGAGGGTCTTTCTAACAGAAGCGTGGTCTCGTCCTTCCGTCGGAAGAAAACGTGAGCCAAAATAATTACAAATTAAAATTTGTTAAAAGTTAAAAGTAAAAGTAACTACAAATTAAAAGTTGTTAAAAGTTATTAAAAGTAAAAGTAATTACAAATTAAAAGATAAACCAACAGTTAAAAGTTATTAAAAGTAAAAGTTATTAAAAGTAAAAGTAACTACAAATTAAAAGTTGGTAAAAGTAAAAGTAACTACAAATTAAAAGTTGTTAAAAGTTATTAAAAGTACAAGTAATTACAAATTAAAAGTTAAAAGATAAACCAATGGACAATAGACTAAAAGTTAGTAATCCCGAATCAACAGTTAAAAGTTATTAAAAGTAAAAGTAATTACAAATTAAAAGTTAAAAGATAAACCAATGGACAATAGACTAAAAGTTAGTAATCCCGAATCAACAGTTAAAAGTTATTAAAAGTAAAAGTAACTACAAATTAAAAGTTGTTAAAAGTTATTAAAAGTAAAAGTAATTACAAATTAAAAGTTAAAAGATAAACCAATGGACAATAGACTAAAAGTTAGTAATCCCGAATCAATAGTTAAAAGTAACTACAAATTAAAAGTTGTTAAAAGTTATTAAACGTTAAAAGTAAAAGTAATTGAAAATTAAATGTTAGAATTGTTAAACGTGAAAGTTATTGGAATTTAAAAGTTAAAATAATCTACAGATGTATAACTGAAGTTGTACAGAAAAAAAGTTATAATAATCATACTTAATAAAGTTAGGTTTAAGGTTAAAATAATTACATAGTATAAGTAAAGTTGTATAGAAAACATTTATAATAATCATAATTAATAAAGTTAAGTTTAATGTTAAAATAATCTACAGATGTATAAGTAAAGTTGTATAGAAAAAATTTATAACAATCATAATTAATAAAGTTAAGTTTAAGGTTAAAATAATCTACAGATGTATAAGTGAAGTTGAAAATTTTATCTTCATCATCATTATCGGCACTACAACTGGGATCCGGCCTTGGCCTTATTTAACAAATCTCTCCACCGGTCCCGATTTCGAACCGATGTCATCCAGTTTGGCACTCCCAGGCTCTGGGCGTACTGGTTTACGCCATCCCTCCATCGCAGACAAGGTCTGCCGCGCTGCCTCCTTCCATACATCCTGCCACAAAGGACTTTCCGGACAGCCTCCTCTTCGCTTATTCGAGCTAGGTGTCCCGCCCACCGGAGTCTACCGAGCTTGATTTTTCTTACGACATTTGCTTCAAGGTAGATTGAGTACAACTCATGGTTGTAGCGTCTCCGCAATCGGCCTCCCTCACACACGGGGCCAACAATTCTCCTTAAGACCTTTCTCTCGAACGCGGCCAAGAGTTCAGAGTGCCTTTTATTAACCACCCAGGTCTCGGATCCATACATGAGTACTGGTAAGACCATGGTCTTGTAGAGTAGTAGCTTGGATGTTCTGGATAAATTTCGGGATTTAAAAAACCATGATAGACCATAGTAGACTTTGTTTGATTTGATCAGCCGTTTGCGTATTTCTTCCATATTGTTATCGGCTGATACTATTGACCCAAGGTGGTTAAAGGATTGCACTACTTCAAATTCGAGCTCCACTACCTTGATAGTTTGAGCAACGTTAGATCTTCTCTTTGCAGAAGTTGCCACCATGTACTTCCTTTTACCCTCATTAATGTGCAGTCGCAGTTTTTGTGCCGTCTGCTCGATCTGGGTGAAGGAGTCTTTTACAGCCGAATCGGATCTACCGATGATGTCGATGTCATCTGCATAGGCAAATATCTGGCGGGACTTGGTGACAATAGTCACTCTAGTTGTATCGCCAGACTCACGGATTGCTTTCTCCAACGCCAGGTTGAAGAGGAGGCAGGTCAGACTGTCCCCTTGTCGGACTCCATTAAATTTGTTTATTGGTTTGGACAGCAATCGCGCTATTGTTACTTGACTAGTTACGTTGGTCATGGTCAACCTACAAAGTCGTATCAATTTGTTTGGAATGCCGAATTCTCTCATGTCATTATATAGTTCTACCCTGGCTATGCTGTCGTAGGCGGCCTTAAAGTCTATAAACAGATGATATAATGGAATCTTAAATTCCAGACATTTTTCCATCGCCTGCCTAAGGGTGAATATCTGATCAATTGCTGATTTGCCTGGGATGAAGCCACACTGATATTGACCAATGATGGCTTTAGCGTATGGGTCTATCCGATCTTGTAGGATAGTGGACAGTATCTTATAGGCGATACTCGGCAATGTTATACCCCTATAGTTGCTGCACAGTGTGATATCTCCCTTCTTATGTATGGGGAAAATTATACTGCGACGCCAATCTTCCGGCATCTCTTCTTGCTCCCATACGTGCACCACGATCTCATGAATTGCGTGATGTAACGCTGTCTCTCCTTGTTTGATCAGCTCAGCTGGTATGCCATCAGCTCCAGGGGCTTTATTTGATTTGAGCTGTCTAATGGCTTTTGTTGTTTCCTCAACGCTTGCTAGCGGCAGCATTTGGTCTTGATCTTGCATTGGTGGAGCCTCCAATTCTTCTGTGAGCTGACTATTTAGCAATTCATTGAAGTGTACTTCCCATCGCTCCAGAATGCCTTCAGGATCGGTGATCAGATTACCCTCTTTATCCTTGCAGTAAGTGCAGCGTGGTGTGTACCGCGTCATACTGCGGATTATTTGGTAGAACTTCCGCGCCTGGTGCGGACCTCGCTCTCTACTTTTCTCTATTTCACAGACAAAGTTTCTTTCGCAGGCACATTTCTTTTGTCTGTGAAGTCTGAAAAATGTATAGTAATCATAATTAATAAAGTTAAGCTTAAGGTCAAATTAATCGTTTAAAAAAAAAAGGGGGACTTCACGCGGTAACATTTCCTTGACTCCAGCTTCCGCCTCTCGTCCAACGGAAAAGCCAAACGCTCCACCCACGAACCATATCTGGCCTGCGGACATAGTTGGTGCAATTTGTATACTTGGTGTGCAGTCTATCAAGGCATAACAATATATATATATATAGCGTTGAAATTGAATTTTTTGGATAATTTGTTAATAAGTGGTAAGAAGGCAACCTGATAAACGGGTGGATACGAGTTCAATTACTCCAAATGATATATGATATCAAGTGGCGCAAGGCTAATTACCTTGCCCGGAAAAACACATTATTATGGAAAATGTAACAAGCCTCCGACTTGTTAAATAAGGCCAAGACCGGATCCCGGTTGAAATGCCGATGATGATGATGTATATAAGACATTTAAATTCGAAAAGTAATAATAAATTAAGTAATATTTTTATGAAAATAGACTTTAAAATTTTAACTAGGATTGCCTGAATCTTCCTTTGTTTAACTGGTTTTAAACAATAAATGTGTGTTAAAAAAAATCAGTGGCATCGAGTGGGTCGTCCTTAACAGAATACAAAAGCAGACAGTGTCACTAATTGAAGGCTCAGACATACATTTTTATTGAAACGCAAGGCATTCTGTTTTTCTAACTTTTATAGGTGCTATCTCCAGAATTGCTTAACTAAACTTGGTCAATGTAAACGACTACCCTAAATATTGCGAGTTCACTTTAAAAATAAACTTCAGACCCAAGAACCAGCCTAGAAAACCGTTTTTTCATGAAGCTCTCTTCATTCCAATCTTCAGACATTAAAAGCATATTACATTGACAGCTAATTCTTCAATTAACATATTTTTTAAAATAAATATTATATAAATAATAAATATTAAGATGAGTAATAATAAAAATTACGTAAATAACAAATGTTAAAATGAATAAATGTGAAATAAGAGAGGAATTTTTTATATATAAGCCTAATGTTAATAAAACATCATATATTTTATGCAAATACCATGCTGAACACTTCTTCCAAAGCAATGTACTGAAATTGTTGTATCTAGGAAGACAGTATTAAAACGAATTTAGTTAGCAAAGTCAAACGTGGATCCACTACTTACTGAAGTTTAGAGATGTCTGACACTCTGCACATTTGTATCCTTGCGCAGCTAATCCTATTTCTGGGCATATCTCATTTATGGGGTATTGACGTTCTGAGACAGTGATATGTGCGCATACCCTTAATATTTCGTCCACACATTTACTATGTACAAGAAATCCACAATCATTGCAGATATACGATGCCTGAACAACGTTCCATATAATTCCGGTACAATGATCGCAATAGGAACGAGCATTTTGTAAGCTACGCGTTACATTTCGATCACTGAAATGATGTCCAATCACAGTTCTCAGCTGAGGCTCACACACATTAGGATCTTCTGCGGCTTCTTGCAGTTCTCTTAGCTCATATCGTAGTTCCACCAAATGACGAACTAACCACTTGCGCTCTTCGCTAATCTCATCTGTGTTGAGGACTAATTCCTTGCATCTCTCTACTGCTTCTTCTAGATTCGAAATAGATGCGTCCGAGCTTAATACTAGCTTCCATTGTTCTTTGATCAAGGACGCTGGGATAGGAGGAGGTTTTTCTTGGTGGTTAGAATCGTCAGAATGCAATGATGAGGGCGTGGACAGGTTCATATATGATGAAGCACTCTCGCTAATAAAAGCGCTCAACGCACCCGGAATACTCGCGATACTTTCACGAAACGAATTCATTGTTTATCACATAATATTCACTGCACTGCGTATTGACTGTATTTACACAATAAAATCGAACCACGGTTGTTTTATTATTATGAATTTGACAATTGCACTTTTAATGTCATTTTAATGTCATGGTAGAGAGGTTATGTCACTGAGACGCTATAAGAATGCACGAAATCCAGGTCTTTATTTATTTAATTTTAATACGTGGTGCTGGTCGTGCTAAACCATTAACGCTCGTTGAAATCATCGTTTAATTTTGTAAGATCAGTAATATATGGAGCACTGTATACATGCTGGACTTAAAAGTGCTACCGTAAATTACTTAAAGTTTAGTCTTGGGTAAAAATCATCAAGACTAGCTAGAAAGCTAAGACAGATATGGTAACCGATGGACTTTTGATGGGTGTATAACAACTCTAATATTAGCAATATAATATCAGTTACTAATATCAAATAATATCCGCTCCCCTGTGCTCAAATAAAAGCCGAATTCCAGAGATGGATTACCGAACCTGGTATACTCAGTCCGTTATGCAATAGAATATTCCACGTTCCTATTACAAATAACAAATGTTCGAATGACAGTGGATTTTATCCCCCCATGCAGCTATTGCCAATATGGAACCATATTATTATTATTATTATTTTTTTTTTTTTTAGTATTTTCTGTACATTAGAAGAAGGAGATATTTGGTTTCTCCTTTTTGAGTGGAGCTCGTTTTTTTTTTGGTAGTTTTAATAGCCGTTTGTTAGAGACTAAAACCAGTTCTCCCTCCCTTGCGATTAACAATAGCATGTGATAACAAATTAAAAATGTAAAAACTAGAAGACGACCAAAAAATAAAAAAATTAAAACTAATAGAAAAAATAAAAATAAAATAAAAGATATGATGAAGTCAACGCAGAAAGATACGCGACGATTCGGAAGGAGACAACGAGACTTTTCAAACGCAAAAAACGCAAATGAGAGAAGACTCGGACCAAAAAAATCCTAGAAAATGCCAGAGCAAAGAACATCAGAGGTATGTATGCCGGCATAAACTCAATTAGAAATGGCTACCGAGGGAGACCCAGAATAATCCGAGACACAAACGGCTGTCTGGTAACAAAAACAAACCAGGCATACATACGGCCGAACCTTAGATCCCAGAGCCATCTTTCAACGAAGTTGTAGACGTAATAAATCGATTGAAAAACAACAAAGCTCCCGGAGTCGACTGCATACCGACAGAGCTTGTGAAGCATGGAGGAGAGGCAACCGCTCGAAAGATCTGTGGGGATTAGGAGTATATTGTGCCAGACACGGGCACTCGGTTTACTCCTATCCCCATCCGTCTGTCACTAAAGTTCCAAAAATGCTCCGCCAAACACTGAAGGAAAACAGCATGTCACCGGTGATCAGGAAAACACCTTAGGAACGCCGAAAGCAGTGCAGTTCACTTAGAACTTAATATTAATATTAAATTAATTTTTATAAATTTAATACAAGATGAAACACTTCCCTCTCGACACGACTTCACTATATCTACGCTTCTCCGCCGCGCGACGGAGAGCGGGAGATCGCGCGACCAGCGTGGTCGGCAGATGTAATTCGACTCAGTGATACAACCCTCGTTTGGAGTGAGTTTGTGGTGTGGTGGTATATATCCTCTCCACTAAGGATATGTATTTACTTACCACCAGAAAAACGTAAAGTCTCTCTTGGTGGAATAGAAAACCAGATCTCGTAATGAAGATCATGGTGGTATGTGTGTGATCGTTCAGATCCGTGTTGTTTACTCATGCGCGGAGGCAATGGCAAAACAAAGCAAGCAGGCGGCAAGGACAAAGGGATCGAGAAGATCGTTGTCTATGAAGTGCATCGCGTCTAAATAAATAGACGACGATACATCGTGGAAAAGTGGTAAAAGAAAAGATGAGACGAGGGCATCATAAAAGTTTTAGATGAGTGATGCCCTTGTGTAAATATACGAATAGACATTGGGAAAGGTGCTAATGGGCTGTTGGACGAAACGAATCCCTTGCTTGCATTTGTATATGCAGGGAAATTCGTTTGTGGGAAACGGATTCTATATTTGCATTGTTTATGCTTCGAATTCAATCCGGCGGCTATGCGCGAAGTCGATGATTGTTTGGAGATTCAAATAAAGCAGCATTTCTGCGTCAAGTGCTTGCAGCTGTATCCATAGTTGCAAGTCATTGCGAAGCAATTCAGATTTTGTTGTATGCCCTGTATAATGGAAAGAATCCCTGTAGGGAATTTGTATGCGAAGAGATGCATGAAAAGGTAGGAATTCTTTAACAGGGACTTTTAGATTATAAATTTGATAACCTAGATGCGTAAAGCACTTAAGGTGCTAATGCGATTGCATTAGCGAAAACTTATGCCGATGGGGATGTAGTTATGGGGGTTTTTCAGGTAAGTGGGCCGCGGTGTTTGGCGGAACCGCCACAGATCCTCCAGCTCATCAAAACAATATGGGATAAGGAAGTCACTCCGGAAGAATGTAAAACCTCAGTAGTCGCCCCCATTTTCAAAAAAGGCGACACATCTGACTGCGAAAACTACAGAGGAATATCATTGCTCCCAACCACATACAAAATACTAACAAATGTCATACTGGCGAGAATCACACCGTATGCAGAAGAAATACTGGGAGTCTACCAATGCGGATTGCGTAGGAGCCGGTCAACAAGCGACAAATGTTCACAGTACGGCAACTGCTGGAAAAGAAGTGGGAATACGGAAAGACGGTTCACCTACTGTTCGTTGACTTCAAAAAAGCCTACGACTCAATCGCAAGGTAAAGACTCTACCATATTGTAGTTGAGCTGGGAATCCTGAAAAATATGCTGCCCTCATTCAAATTTGCATGAACAAAAACAAAGGGCGAGTTAGACTATAAAACCACCTCTCAGAACCATTTGAAATCCGGGACGGACTAAAACGGGGGGATGGCCTCTCACTATGTCCTTTTAACCCCCTGTTCGAGTATGTCATCAGAAAGGTACAAGACGACAACATGGCCGGATCATCCCTGAACGGGGTTACACTAGGGCTCGCATATGCGGATGAGATCGCCGTTTTGGCGATAATCTATAATCTATAGGTAAAAACGGTGAAATCATCATGCAAGCTGCAGAAAAGGTGGGCCTAGAAATAAATGAAGACAAAACAAAATACATGATTATGGCGAGATCAAGTGGACCCCGGGAAACGCATATAAGCGTCAGAGGCAAAATATTTGAAAAAGTTAAAGAATTTAAATATCTGGGAACGATACTGACGACCAGTAACGAAATGTCGAAGGAAATTGACAAAAGACCACATTCCGGCAACGCTAGTTGGCACGCAGTCAGTAAACTGCTGAAATCCAAATTGCTATCACGTAACATAAAGCTCCGTGTCTATAGAACCATAATCATGATGATTGTTCTATACGGATGCGAAACAAGGGCTCTCACAAAACGGGAAGAGAACAAATTCCGCGTATTCGAGAATAAAGTTGTATGGGGTATCTTTGGAGGTAAATATGACGAGGAGGCAGGACAATGGAGGAAACTCCACAACCACTACCTGAAAGAGCTATACCGCAAACCTACAATAGTGAGAGTAATCAAGTCGTGAAGATTAAGATGGGCCGGACATGTAGCGCGAATGGGCAATGATAGGACCGTGCGTAGAATTCTTGACGGTAGGGCAATGGGAAAGAGGCCGACAAGACAGCCGCGACGGAGATGGGAGGACAATATTAGGTTTAACCTTGAGGAGATCGGGTCGGCTAGTCAAGCGTGGAAGGAAAGCATACAGGACAGTGAACGATGACGGAGTCGGGTCAGAGAGGTCATGCATTTCCGGGTTCCTACAAGCCAATAAATAATAACAATAATAATAAAAGATACTGAGTAATATAATTTAAAAAGAAAATGTACAAATAGATATTTAAACCCATAAAAATTCCGTTTCTTTGTGTGCCGTCAAATATTGAAATCGTTAAAAGTGAGCCGCGACAAAAAATGTTGAAAATTACTCCTTAAAGGATAGGGTCCACAAAGTTAAGCAAAAGTAAATTGTTCTTTAAAACAGTGTTTTTAGAGATTGTAGTGGAAGTGTGATTAACGTTCGAACCTTTGCATCCCTGGAATAAGATTCAACTATCATCTGTACCATGAGTATCCCCGAACTATTGGTCCCTTTTCTATAGGGATTGTTTTTGTTTGATGACCGGTTAATAAGTTGTCTGAGGCTCATTCAGGGTGGGTAAATAAAACCCGAATGTGTCTAGTTGACAGGGATATGTGGGATCTCGAAGATGTAAATATAATATGCGTATTTAGGGGAGGACAATGTTGGGTTTGACCTTGAGGAGATCGGATCGGCTGGTCAAGCGTGGAAGGAGAGCGCACAGGACAGGGAACGACGACGGAGTCGGGTCAATGAGGTTATGAACTTCCGGGTTCATACAGGCCAATAAATAATAATAATAAGAAAAAATAAAAAAGTAGTCGCCGAAAAACAACTAAAAAAAAAAATAAAATTCGGCAATTCGTCGAAAAACCTCACGAAATAAACAGAAAACCTTGCCGTGTTATCATAAGTGCGGAATGAAACAATAAATACTAACAAATTAAATAGAATAACAGACATGCGGCTGCGTAACTATTTTCAGTGCAGTACAGCAAACAACTGGGGGTTAAAGAACCCAACGATCCCAGCAACCAGAATAGCTGAAAAAAGATATAACCAACCGCAGCCGCGTGAAAAACGGCGAGTATCTTTAATTTAATTTTGTTATGGGAACTTATAATACATTATCGAAAAATAGATCTCGGCTCTCGAGTTGCGAAGATTCTCTATGTCATGGTTTATGACGTTGTTTCGTCAACGTTTTGGTATAAGATTTCTAAATGATTCTCTGTATAATCTTTCTTAAGTTGCGACACGTATATGGTATATTTATCTTCATTGAAGGAAAGGATTTGGTTCTCCCTACGGTTCACCCAATTTGCGACAGTCGGTTTACTCAAAATTATGAAGTGCTATTCAAGTCTCGGACTTGTAAGCGAATGTGAATCGAAGTGTTTCTTCGTCATCATCATCGTCACTACAATCGGGATCCAGTCTTGGCCTTATTTAGCAAGTCTCTCGACTTTGTTGGTTTTGATCAGCCGTTCGCGTATTTCTTCTTCCATATTGTTATCGGCTGATACTATTGACCCAAGGTAGTTAGAGAATTGCACGAATTCAATTTCGGGCTCCACCACCCGGATAGTTTGACCAATGTTAGGTCTTCTCTTCGCAGACGTTGTCATCATGTAGTTAGTTTTTCCCTCATTAATGTGCAGTTTTTCTGCCGCCTGCTCGATCTGGGTGAATGAGTCATGTACAGCCCAATCGGATCTACCGATGATGTCGATGTCATCTGCGTAGGCAAGTATCTGGCTGGACTTGGTGACAATAGTCAATCTAGTTGTAACACCAGAGTCACGGATTGCTTTCTCCAACGCCAGGATGAAGACGAGGCAGGTCAGACTGTCCCCTTGTCGGACTCCATTAAATTTGTTTATTGATTTGGACAGCAATCCCGCTATTGTTACTTGACTTGTTACGTTGGTCATCGTCAACCTACAAAGTCGTATCAATTTGTTTGGAATGAATGAAACTCTCTCAGGGCATTATATAGTTCTACCCGGGCTATGCTGTCGTAGGCGGCCTTAAAGTCTATAAACAGATGATATAATGGAATCTTAAATTCCAGACATTTTTCCATCGCCTGCCTAAGGGTGAATATCTGATCAATTGCTGATTTGCCTGGGATGAAGCCACACTGATATTGACCAATGATGTCTTTAGCGTATGGGTCTATCCGATCTTGTAGGACAGTGAACAGTATCTTATAGGCGGTACTCAGCAATGTTATACCCCTATAGTTGCTGCGCAGTGTGATATCTCCTTTCTTATGTATGGGGCAAATTATTCCACGACGCCAATCTTCCGGCATCTCCTCTTGCTCCCATACGTGCACCACGATCTCATGAATTGCGTGATGTAACGCTGTCCCTCCTTGTTTGATCAGCTCACCTGGTATGCCATCAGCTCCAGGTGCTTTATTTGATTTGAGCTGTCTAATGGCTTTTAATGTTTCCTCAATACTTGGTGGCGGCATCATTTGGTCTTGATCTTGCATTGGTGGAGTCTCCAATTCTTCTGTGAGCTGACTATTTAGCAATTCATTGAAGTGCACTTCCCATCGCTCCAGAATGCCTTCAGGATCGGTGATCAGATTACCCTCTTTATCCTTGCAGTAAGTGCAGCGTGGTGTGTACCGCGTCATACTGCGGATTATTTGGTAGAACTTCCGCGCCTGGTGCGGACCTCGGTTTCTATTTTTCTCTATTTCACAGACAAGTTTTTTCCAGGCACTTTTCTTTTGTCTGTAGGGTCTTTTTTCAGATCTTCTGACCTCTTTGGATATCTCCTCGCGTACCCGCGTCCTATGAAACTGCTACATTGCCCGGTATGCAGGATTCTTACATTCAGTCCCTAGTTTGCACTCTTCATCAAACCAGTCGCTGCGATCTCTACGACTACTGCCTAAGATGGAGTTGGCAGTACTAATGTCAGTATTCTTAAGGCGTGTCCATTTCTTTTCTACGCCCGACATTCTGGCCCCAGAACTTACTCTCCCTCCATCGAGCTCTTCGAGGGCGAGTCTTAACGCATGACCAACGGTGTGGCTGATGTTCTCAATGCGTGAGGCAGTCCGCGGATGCAATACGTCTCCGTAAGGCGATCCACGCTCGGAAAACTGTACCAACAAGATAGTGATCCTAGTCAACAGTGACGGTACGTTCATATCGTCATCAGGCTCGGGGAGTAACGGCGATCTATCAACACGCGGTGAATTTGGTTGCGAGTGGCTCCACCAGGTGATACCCAGATGGCTTTGTGGATGTCTTAACACGGAAACCTGGTACTCGCAACGACTAATTTCTTTGATGCTGCCAGTTCGATGACTTGTAGTCCATTGGTTGAAAACTTGCTCCCGACCTATTTCCGCATTCAAATCACCAAGAACGGTTTTCACATCCTATCTTGGGTAGGCATTGAGGGCTCGTTCAACGTTCTCATAAGAATTCTTCTTTTTCGTCGTCAGGGGACTCCTCTGTAGGTCCATGAACGTTTATGAGACTTAAGTTCTTAAACTTGCCTCACAGGCGAAGAGTGCATAGCTTTTCGTTTAGTGCATTAAAACTGATAATGGCAGATTTCAGTTTTTGGCTGACTAGAAAGCCTACCCCGAACACATGGTGTTTTGCATGGCAGCTGTAATAAATGTCATATTCGTTACACCCCTTCCCACCCATCTTATTTCTTGTAATGCTGTTATGATGATCATCGGCACTACAACGGGGAACGGGTCTTGGCCTTATTTAGCAAGTCCTGAGGCTTATTAAATTTTTCATAATGATTTGTTTTTTCCGGGCAAGGTCATTAGTCTTGCGTCAGAGGCTCCCCAACGGGGAACGAACCCCGCTCTCCCGCATGACAGGCGGGTATACTAACCACTATACTATCGAGGAGCCCTTGTAATGCTGTTATGTCACCTTTATATTCGGTCAGAGCATCGGCTACCTGCTGTGCAACTCGACCTCTGTATAATGAGCGGACGTTCCATGACAAAATTCTTAAATCCTTTAGTTTTTTCGTGGTTTTTACGTGGTGTCACGTGGAGACTGCTTGCCAACTTGGATTGAATAGTGTCAAGGATAGTCCTGGCTTTCGCTTGGTTGAAAGTAATCAGTGACTTTGCCCTGTATGTTCGCTCCTGTTGATTAATACTGTAGCTTTATTCTCCACATTGATTAACATTGGCTTACACAAACTGATTTTCCTACAATGAGAAAGATTTGCCACCCTAATGATCTGTCTACTTCTATGTAAACTTGGGAAAAACGTTTGGTTTTTGCTTTTGTAGGTCTCTGCTTATCACCACATGAGTTAGTACTATTTAACAAGAGTGATTTTTACTAAAGTTTCTTATACGTTTCTGATATTTGATTTTGGATGTGGTGAAATATACTCTTCAATTATTTTATTATTTACCTCGCCGGATATATTCGTGTTTTATATAGATGTTGTTAGAACAACATCTGCATTTCTTTTTTTTGTACATCCCGTACACAGATTGAATTTTAAGTAATGTAATATACGCAACTGGCTCTTTAAGGGGACATTCCGGTTTGTTCGGTTCAAAAAATCAATTTTTTTTTGCTTAATCGATAGTTTTATCCTTCAAAAATAATATGTTAAAATTTGGAAACGAAATCTTAGGCGGTTCCAAAGTTATAGGTCATTAAAGGGTCGGGTCTCCCGCGGATACAAATTCGTATCATAGGTGGCAACTACCGTATATTTAGAAAGATGCAGACTATCCATTTATGGGCATTAATTTGCTTCGCTGTTGGCTTGGGCCAACTGCCACTTCTTTGAATATGTCGGAATCTTATGCGACTGAATAACATGTTCATAAGCGGTAATGGATAGTCGCCCCTGTGTATGTTGCGTACTGCGGGTGACCTGCGATTGCCTGAGTTTTAGTTAGTTTCATATATATGAAACTAACTTGCCCGTTGCACGGTGCTAGTGGTTTTTTCTTGTTTCGTGACTATGGAAGATGTTCCTACCGGTGACGTCGCGGGGTACGTATTTTTGGTGTTTCTTTGTATCTTTTTGATGAGGAGGAAAAAGTATTTAGTGTAAACGTGGTCTCAGAGCGTGCAGTGCTCGCGTTTAGACGTCCGTTTCATACGTTTTTCAACGGTAAATTTTTCTAACATAATGTATAAAAACGTTAAAGGTTCGCGTAAGTCAGGGGTGCGTCCAGGGAGTCGATATAAAAAACGAAAAGAATTTATGGGAACTGTAAATGAACCGAAAATGAGGTATGCGACTACATCGGCACAAAAATTGGCTACATCGTCCGACTTCACCCCAACGGTTACAGTGACGGCAGCATACGTGATGTTACTTTTTTTTCAGTTTTTTCCGAACTTTCAAACATTATAAAGTGTAAAAACTGTGACGGTTCGATAAACTTTTCAAAAAAATCTGAGAAAGGCCTAGGATTCAAACTGATCGTCGAATGCAACTATGGTGAGAGGGTCATCGAGTCCTGTCCACGAATTGCCAACAAAGCTTACGAAATTAATCGTAGAATAGTATTCGTAATGTGCATCTTGGGTGTCGGGTTAAATGGATTACATTGTTTCACTTCACTGATGGATATTGGCGAATTTACGAAACACATCTACTACGCTGCTCTCGATAATGGCGGCGTTTTTTCTTCCGTGATAAAAAAGGCTAGCAAAGAAGAAAAAGAAAAAACTGATGAAAGTGAAGATAAAGAATTTACTGCTTCTGGAGATGGTAGTTGGAGCAAAAGGGGTCATACTGCTAATTATGGCGTTATGACATTGATCGGCAACAAACAAACAAAGTTCTCGATTTACTGTGAAATCGCGTTATTGCCAAGGCTGCAACCTTATGAAAACAAAGAAAGGCACCACTGAATATGATACTTGGTGGGATGAGCACGAACCAGTTTGCACATTGGATCACAATGGAAGTTCGGATAAAATGGAGCCTGACGGAATGTTAGAGATGTTCGAGCGCGCTTTTGATCTGCACGGCCGCATATAAAAATAATGAATGCGTTGCAGAAATCATTTCCAAATGTTGTAAAGGCCGAGTGTATCAATCACGTGGGAAAGCGAATCGGTTCGAAATTACGCGGTATCATAAAAAAATGAAAAAAAAAAAAAAAAACAGATCAATTAGGAGGATCTGGTCCTGGCAAACTTACGGGAAACATGATAACAGAACTGACGACTTATTACGAACTTGCGATTAGACACAATGCCCACTCTGCTGGAGAAATGGCGGTTTCGGAGTGACACGACAAAATTTACAAACGTAGTCGAAAGATGAATAAAATGTTTAAAAAAAATGTTGTTATATCTTTAATACTTTCTCTTTAAAAAAATCATGAAAATAACCTATTTTTTGACCCGACAAACCGGAATGTCTCCTTAAGGGACTTAAGAAAAAAAAAACAAGGAAAATGTAAACCCGATGTAATAAACCTTAAATATGGTGAACATGTTAACTGTCAAAAAAGCATGCCACCCAGTTGTCATATCAACAATTTATGGAATAGTGTTGCACGTGACAATATTGTGGTAATTTGTTTTCTTATAAACAATTATTCGTCAAGAAAATGGGAAAACGAACTCTTTTTGATGATTCGGAAGGCAGCGATAAGGAAGTACAGTTTAATACCAACGAAGATTACGCAAAGTCTTATAATAACTTTCGTCAGAAAGAACTCTTAAAAAAGTGTAAGGAATAGTGCATAATAAGTGTTTGAAACGTGTACTGATAAAAGTATTATTTTGTTCTAGATAAGGACCGTGGACTTGATGTCGATGAATCCGATTTTGATTCAGACACTGAATCTAGTGACAACGATGATGCATTCGTGGATACAAAATTCGACCAAGAGTTTTTCAAAACATTGTCATCACTTAAAAGCAAAGACCCTACTATTTACGACAAAAACAAAAGGTTCTTTGAAGGATATGAATTTAATGATAAAGATAAGGATAAATCTTCTAAACCAGTTACTTTAAAATCCTATGAAACCAAACTTCTGCTAGAGACTGGTGGTAAAATAGAAGGTAATGAGCAAAGTTAATTTTCAGGACCATTTGTGTTTCTAAGGTTTTATTTATTTATTTTTATTTAGATTCTGATTCAGAAAATGAAGATAATACGAAACGGGCAGCTTCACCAACATTTGTTGAAGAAGAAAGAAAATTAAAAGCGGAATTCAAAAAAGTTTTAAATGAGGCCTCAGATTCCTCAGACGAAGAATTTGGTGGCATCTTTACAAAGAGGATTAAAAGTAAAGAAGAAAAGGTAAATGACATTTATTATTGATAAATGATTGGGATTTATACAAGCGTAGTGTAAGAAAACCTCTCTGTTCAAAATAGTTTAGGGGAGCTACCAACTCATTTATTGGCTTAATTCAAGCAATATAAGTACTTATAAGCTAGTGTATATAACTTTACAAACTAAAGAGGGTAAGAACTAACTTAACCTAAGGTTAACACGACATATTATGAAGGCAAGAGTAGCCGCGGGGGGTAGGGGCAGGTTAGAGAGAAAGTGAAAAACGCGCCGCGTAAGATTAGTGGTGAAAATGGTGTTAGGAGGCAGTGCTTGAGAGTATGTGTAGAGAGGTCAAAGTCGAATAAGCTGGATTTGGAGACATTTCTCAGCATCCGCGAAAGGGGTTCATTGAAACTGTATAGTCTGCGGACGGCGCCCCTTCAACAACGTCTCAGCTTCCTTTTCTCTTCGTGGACTATTCGATTCGTGTCTTTATCTATTCCTATAATTGCTTAATCACCTTTTGTTATTTCGTATGCACTGATTTTTATTGTAACTTTATACGCTACAGTAAATCACGTGCACTATATCTGTTGTCGGTCTCTTTACAACGAGGAGTCCCCGTGACAACTCCACTGCTCCAAAAAAGAAAAAATTGGGGCGGCGAGAGGCTGACTTGAGCGAGGTAAGGACAAATGTATCCTTCATCTTGTCCCTGGCTTCTGGTCGCCTTGCGATAACCAGAATCACACATCCGTGAGGATGCGGGCTCGGTCTCAAGATATCTGAAAAAGAAATGTGGGAAGGTATCTAAGGATAGTGTGGACAAGGTTAGTTCAAATGTTCTCTAACTACCTGGATGGAGGGATGGTGGGATAGAAATCATATAAAACCGGTAGGTCTTGAGTGCGGTATTAAACGCAAATCATGTCTTTGGCGTCTGATAATTTGCGCTTTGGTCGGTGTGTGTGTGTGTATGTTGTGCCGTCTTGTACTGTGCGTGCGTGTGTGTGTTGTGTTAGTAGCAGACCCTAAGGGATGGGCCCAGGAATCCTCTATTATAGAGGGGAAGATTGTCGGGAAAGGTGATTTCTTCAGTTTTGTACGTAAGAAGAAATTGTGGTGGTTGGATCCGAAGAGATCGAGAGAGCGGAGGGCCAAGAACGCAAGACTTCCATACAAGTAGGTTCTCGCTGTTCTGAATGCTTTCGAGTACTTGTATGCTAATTGTAGCAAGTACTCGTCGATAGGGATAATGGAGGCGCCTTCTTCACGCGTGAGAAATGGGTCAATGACGACCGTTGGGCATTTTAGAGTGGTTGGTGCATCTTTTGAGAAGTTTCCTTTCGAAAACTCGGTCTTTCCAATTGGGGCGAATATATGCAGGATCATATGGAAAAGGCGTACGATATTCCAGATCGGATTAGCTGCTTATAGCAGAGAAGCTTAACCTTGGTGTCAACTTTGTTACTCCACTTCAAAATGTTGTGCAGTTGCTTAAACCGAGCGACGCCCCTCTGAAGAATGTGGATTACATGTTTGATGAAATTCATTTTTGGGGTATAAATGACCCCAAGATATTTCATCCTGTCCTGTGGTCTAATCGTAGTACCTCCTATTTGTATTCGAATATTCTGTGAATATCGAGAAGTGGGTTGGGAGGTTTTACTACTCAGAATAACGGCACTGCTCCGCCGATGTCTCCACCTTATATAGGTGCCTAGCCGTTGTCTTTGTTCGCTCATTTCCTGGGTGCCGTTTTCCTTGGTGGCTTCCTGGAATCAGCACGCCGCTGATCATTGTTTTCCAGGAACTTGTGTACTGGCGCCTGCCTTGCCTTCCGTGGGAATTTGTGTCGACGTCATGCATCGCCAACAGAAACTATAACAGATACGGTGAGGACCATACCTGGCAAGCATATTCTAGCAGTAGACGGACGAAGGTAAGGTAAAGAGATCGAGTTACGTAGGGGTCGGAGAATTCCTTAGACCATCGTTTCACGAACGCGAGAGCAGAGTCGGCTTTCCAAATCGTCTCGTCAATGTGAGAGAGAAAGTTAACCTCCATGTCGCAAAGGATCTCGTGGTCTCGAATAGATTGGGCAATGGTTAAGAGTTGGTTATGAATTGAATAGGAACGCGAGGATGAGTGATTACGCTTACGGCAAAAGGTTATAGATTGGCATTTGGCGATGTTAAATACAAGGCAATTTTTGTTACACCAAGTCGAGAAGTTGTCAAGGTGTGATTGCAGCAGTGCAGAATCAAGTGGTGACTCGATGAGTTTGAAATTATTTTCATTAGTGGGAAGTATAAATAGGAGAGGGCCCAGGTGGCTTCCTTGAGCGACCCTAGAGGTGGCAAGAAAGGAATTGGATATCATGGACCTGAACCGAACAGAATAAAATTTAGATAGGACGAAAACCATTTCAGCAATCCAGGTTCGAAGCCGAGGGCGGATAATTTGAAAGATTAGATTGTGGGAGATTTTGCGGAATGCTTTACTGAGGTCGGTTGAAACCATGTCGACCTCGTTACCATGCTCTAGTGCTAAGAGTGTAAAGGAAGTGAACTCAACAAGGTTGGTTGTAGTTGATTGGCCATTGAGAAAACCATGTTGTCTTGGTAAAATAAACGATTTGCAACGAAAACTAAGATTCGTATAGAACGGTTTCGTGAATTTCGGGTAAGTGGGACAGTTTGGTGATGGGGCGGTAGTTCGCGACATCATTTTTTGTGGATGGTGGTGATGAAAGAGGTTTTAAAAATGTGGGGAATACGCTCTGAGAGAGTTATAGATTGAAGATCAGCGAGAGGGGAGCAGTGAAAATGGATGAGCATTTCTTGAGGGTCTCGAGGGAAAAGTTAGGTAGGTAGTTGGTAGTATGACGGGTCAGGTACAAAGGAGCCCTTATTGAATGGCTGAGTGAAGTGAGTGGCGAAGAGCAATCAACAGGATAAGATGAGGTAGAGAGTTTAACGTAAGCGATATGGGGTAACCATCGGAATTACGTTTATGATTGACGAACTGAAAGAAGGTCTGAATTTTGGTAAGATAGTGCTTTAAAGTTCCGTGAATTGGAGGTAACAGCCAAGAAAGGTGGAGTAGTCGGGAATAGTTCGATTCCGAGAAGGTGACCCATAACTTATTCCTTTTGTTACGCAGGGAACGAAGCCTGTGATTGTACCATGGATTGGAAGAGATGGATGTTCTTTGTCTAGAGTAAGGAACGAACCGGAGTAAGGGCTTTTGGTATATAAGTGAATGATGGCATCTTCGACGGATAGTTGATCGTAGTTGAACGAAAGGCGGCCTAGGTAGTCGCTGAGGAGGTGAAAGTCAGCTTTATGGAAATTGTAGGCGTAGTGATTGGAATGAGGGGCAGACGATGCCGAGTGGACTCGAAAGAAGGTCACGAGAAAAGGAGGGTGGTAGTAGCCGATAGATTTAAGGACGAGGGGGCTGGGTGAGATGTTGTATTAATAGGAATTTTTGTAAAGATGAAAAAGGGCTCCTCGATAGTATAGTGGTTAGTACACCCGCCTGTCACCCGGGAGACCGGGGTTCGATTCCCCGTCGGGGAGCCCCTGGCGCAAGAATAATGACCTTGCCCAGAAAATATAAATCATTATGGAAAATTAAACAAGCCTCAGGACTTGCTAAATAAGGCCAAGACCGGTTCCCGGTTGTAGTGCCGATGATGACGATGTTGTAAAGATGAGGTCTAGCTGCCTACCCAAGAGGTTTCGAACGTTGTTGACTTGACAGAAGCAAGTATCATCTAGTCGATCAATGAATGTCTAAACTTGGACACAACTCTTGTGGTGAGTTAAGTACTCCCTTTGACGATACCGTTATCGGAAGAGACATTCCTTGGCCGAGGTGGGGTGGGAGGGGAAGTATGACTGATCGTCAGGTAAAGTCCAATTGAGTTGTGGAAGATTAAAATCTCCATAGTCGATGATGTTGTCATCGCATTTACTCAGCTCGATTATGTGATCAATAGTATTAAGAGCGAGCTCGTAAACTTCAATAGGCTGGGATGGCAAGATATAGAAGCACATGGCAATGATTGATTTCCGAGGAAGGGTGTTTTTGACTGTCACAAACCCCAGCTTGGAGGATGTAAGGAAGGCGATAAGTGACGAATCGAGGCTGTCATGGACTACGATGAGCACTCCTCGGCTGTAGTTTAAATTTGCAATATTCTGCAGTGTTTGAAGTGATTCTTAGAAACCTAAAGGCATGAGATGGAACAAAAAATTTTCTGATTTCATAATAGGAAGTTTAAATCCATCGTTATACATAAGCAAGAAATCCTTTTCCTGATATTTGATTTTTTTTCTTCGTTTTGTGGCATCAGTAAATGTCAGAGCGCAGTGACCTTGCGATGACGAAGGGAAGTATCAATGCGCACTAGAATTAAATGCCCCAAGATTGCAATTGTTACACCTCGCTTTACACCCCCTCTTAAACAATTAATATCAAGCATCCTCACATCCAATAACCATTCAGCATAGTATGCAATACCCGCCTTTTACCCACAGGCAATTGAAATTCGCATATGATTACTCATTAATTCCAAAGCAAAGCGCCGCCGCCCTTTTCACGGGCAATTAATTCATATCGTATACGTTAAGATAAATACCCATTCATACCCACCTTCCAAAGCTAAAACAATTATCATATATTAATGTAATCAAACGCTTGGCCCACTCCCCAAGGCCACTCGCTAACTGCATTCTGCTTCACATTTCAAAAACCAAGCGAGCACCTGTCCGCGGACCTACACGGTCTCATATTTCAAATGCATGTTTTTTTTTTTTTGCCGGAAAACAAGTGTCATACAAGATATATGACACGGTTCAAAGGTTTTTGGCGACGATATAATTGAGCGTCAAATCAAAATGCTGAGCTCTGCGAAGGGACACAGCAACGAAACGCAAATCGATCGGAAGATACGATTTGAACGATACAATTTGTACGTAGAGCAATGTACTGTAATTGGTTCGGTCATTGCCACAACAAATTGAATGAATGCTTAAACCGATGCCATTGCATCCAAGTGAACGTTAATGATAATTAAGAAATGCGAATGACTTGTGACAAGCAATTAGCCTCAAAGTAGAACATACGTTCCGGTTGAGGAAAATGCATCATCTGCATTTCCTCACCAATAATTTCGGTATAAAAGAGTGGTTGCGAATGGGCAAATTGTAGAGCGTAGAGTGAATTGTTCAGGCGAAAAGGTCGCGGCCAATTGCGTACGAACAGCGGGCCTTTTCGCAAGTTAATCGAACACAAAACACAAAAAAGTAATACCAGTGTAACGTAAAATGTACAGGGATGGAAATTCCCAGATTGTTTTGAAAATAAAAGTGTAAAGAAAAAGTTAAAACCGGAAGTGTTTTTCTCTTAAAACGAAAGAGGGAAGCCAATCAACTTCAACAGCGGGCGAAGGGATAAACCCGACACACACACTGGGACCGAAAAGTGAAAGGGCGGACCGCCCCATAACAGTAAGTTACTCTTGAACACTTTATCACAAGAAAACCGCCCCCAGGAGGCGTGGAAAAGACCAACTCAAACAGGTGAATATAACAGATTAATAACCTCGGAGGAGTTTCCCCCGAGAGATAATCAATTATTAAATGTTAATATTGGAGTTTACCTCTGGTGTTACACAATGACGGCTAACCATTTATGCACATACAAAGCTTAGATGAACAAAAACAGTAAAAAAAATTGTTAGTCTAGTATTTAAGTTAAATATAAGGTAAAGACAGTAATAAAAACAAAGTTTTTTTCTGTTTTTCATTTTCTTTGTATCCAATTAAGTTCTTTAAAATTCATGTAAACAAAACAATCATAATGTCGAAAGACAAACTTTCACTCTTTAAGCCCACGCATGTACCTTAGAGAGACCGCAAGGGACCAGTAAGCTAGAAAATAAGATACCATAAGCTAGAGTTTAATTGTTTTCAATCAACAAAAACAGTAAGAGTACTTAAAGGAAAGAGAAAAGATATTTCGCGTATATATTCGAATACCAGGATTGAACAACTTGCATCTGAGTCTTCACAACATTTTAGGGTTCCCTTCTGTATCCTATGTTTCTACTGCAGGCGTATGGCCAAATATGAACCAATAGCTATGAATACAAATTAATATTCTGTTTGTTTAATAAAATCACGCTCGATCCAGCTATACATGCTGCTTCTATATCCTATCATGTATGTGAGCTTCTATTTGAGATGCATGGCCAAATAAGGGTCTTCTGTTTGTTAAGGATAATCATTTTTGGTGTAAAAAAAAATCTGAAAAATTGTGGCTTCAGGATACGGGGTTGTTGGTTGATTGATCTGCCATCTATTCATCATCATCATCATCGGCACTACAACCGGGAACCGGTCTTGGCCTTATTTAGCAAGTCCTGAGGCTTGTTAAATTTTCCATAATGATTTATTTTTTCTGGGCAGGGTCATTAGTCTGCCATCTATTAGCAAGTTTAAAATTCGATATTACTCCATCGGTTAGGACACAGTCTTCTACAATTAATTGCCCTAATTTTACATACATTTTTTTGGTCAATCGTCGCTACAGAAGAGTTGTCAATTGAATTTATATACGCACAGCAACCCGCATGCACCAATTCAGTCAGTGAGACGGATTACTAGTAAACTATGTAACACATTTTTGGGGACCCTTTTGTTCATCTATTACTATTTTCGTTTTTTTCACCGCGCTTGAATTATGCGACCATCATATTATCTTCCATCCTATCGGGGAATGAAACCGTCAGTACTGGAATGTCCCAAAATGTACAATCTCCTTACTGATTGCTAGTTTGGCATCCCTCACTGAAGAGTGTGGTTACTTCGTACACTATTTTAGTGAGAGCAAGATGCTCGAACTAGATCTCTCCAAAATATTTGGCAGCATTTGGCAGTTCACCCTTACGGCGTTGACGAATTCCTAACTCAACAGACAGTACTATATGTCTACCCAATCAACTCAAGTGGTTTTCTGAATGATGTCAAATATGTTTTTTGTTGTTTTATATCCACATTTATTTAACAAATTAATTACATATTTTACTTAAAACTAAATGTTAACTTCTATTTTACAAATATCATTCTTACATTAACTTACTGGCTCTTCGCAAGCACTCTAAATTATACATAATTATTTTTCTTATCCCTTTCGGCGTAGAATAACTGTTTTTATAACATGTCACAATAATTGATTTGTTTTCTTGTTTAAATGTATTCTATTTTTTCTACATCATGTATTATTTATAATTTTTTTTTGTTTTTTTTTGAATTACATATTGACACGCAAAAAATAAAAAATTAAATAATCAAACAAAACGGACAAACATAAACAAGGAGTACGAATAAAAATAAAAAAATAAAAAATTAAAATTAAATTAAAAACGAAAAAAAAAAAAAAATTGGGAATTAGGGATATGGGGATATGGGGAAGGAAAGCGGTGCGCCTGAGAGGCATACCATGTTTGGGGACGTGTAGTCCTTTCTTCATCACTGATCCACTACCAGTTGGGATGAAATCGTTCTTTTATTGATTTATCTCTTTCACCGATCACCATACTAAAACGCAGGCGTTTTTTTCTGGCACCACGGAAAGCGTGGTAAATAATAGGGACTCCACGTTTGTCTTGGATAAGTCTATAGCGTTTGAAATAATAGTGAAGAAGATCGTGTGATTCGAACTGACGCTATGACAGCTCGAATCACGAAAAAAATTTTACCTAAGCGTTACTTATCAGGCTACTGACCGTGTTTAAAATTTGATTTCCAAACTCGACTATATTCCACTGATGTGAATTATTTTTATTATTTATCGCATGGTATATGGTTCTGATGTATTTTTCTTATTCGATTTTTTTCGTTCGTGGTCTTCACTATTTTTGCCTGTGAATTGTGTGTATCTGTTGTTAGAGTTGCCACAAGTCCTTTTTTATACAAGAAAGGGGACGCTTCTGGGGGAATGAACCCATTCTGGAGAGTACTCTCCATATACATATCATTGGGATAGAATGCTCCCGAAATGAGATCATTTTCACTACACATTGCCCTTGTTGTGTGACCACGAATAATCTTGATAATTAAGTTATCTATTCTGTTTAGTCCTGATTTGTCATACAGGACTTTATTGGGATAGTATTTCTTATACTGTGACTCTGGGGTTCTATACATTCCGAGACAGGAACGCAAACACTGCCTCTCGAACACCCGAAACTTCTCCATGTAAAATGGGGATATGTTGTACCATACCGGGCAGCCATACACCAATATTGGTCGGATAAATGCTAAGTATGAAATTATTTTCACCTTGGGGTCCAGCAGACTACTGCGAAAGAGTCTTCGTGTCATTGCATATGCGTTTTTAGCTGCTGTAAGAGCAGCTCGTGTAAGCTTATCAAAGTAAAGATATTGATCAAGCCAGATTCCAAGGTATCTGACTACAGTTTTTACTTGTAGAGGAGGATTATTACTTCCTGCAATGGAAAATGTTTTCCAATTCCGTTTTGTATCCCTTGATGCACTGGACAGCGGCGTTCTGAAAATAATATCCTCGGTTTCCGGAAATTTATTTTTAATTTCCAGTCGTCGAAAAAACGTTTGATTTGGTTGAAATCATCTTACAGAAGTCTGTTGATAACATCAATCTTTTCTCCAGATCTATACACCACAATGCCGTCGGCATACGCAATTGCATGGTTGAGAGAACCCACTAGACCACTAGTGTAAATGTTAAATAAAATGGGAGAATTCACTGCTCTCTGTTGTAGATGTGGAAAGTCTTGTTAGAGATTATATCTCCACATTTCACTACAAATTGTTTACCCATTATCATATCGTAGATAATGTATAATAAATATTCGGGCATACCTAGCTCTGATAACTTATATACCAGCCCTTCTAACCATACGGTGTCGAACGCCTTCTCAAAGTCAACCAAACAGGCCCCTGTGCATTGTCTCTTCGCCTTGTTCCACTGTATGTCGGAAACAAGCTTTGTCCCGGCATGAACAGTGTCGTGTTTCCATTTGAAACCAAACTGGTTGTTCGGAATAATACCATTTTCCTCACACCAGTTAGTCAATGCTTTATTTATAATTTTCTCGAATACTTGGCTGATGTTCGGAAGCAAACTAATCGAGCGAAAATTGGCTGGATTGCTCCTGTCCTTACCATTTTTGGGGATGGGATGGACTACTACAGATTTCCATTGGGTTGGATAATATGCATTATTTAGAGCGTTATTGAACAAAATAGTGTAAACCTTCACTACTTCCAGAGGTAAATGCTTTAGAACAATGTTTGGAATACTATCTATTCCAGAAGATTTTTTGTTTTAAATCGATCTAAGAATGTCCGTCAGTTCATCCTTGTGTACAAATATACTAGTGTTTAGATCTCTAAGCGGGGGATCCGCTCTATTATTTTCACTAAAGATAGTGAAACTTCGACTTAAGAGACGCCAATTGTTAAGTTCATTGCGTAGCGAAATATGTTTTTGGAGAGCCCTATTTTCCAGGTCAAGGTTAGAATGAGCCGATTCGTTCAATCTATACACTGCTTCGAAACAAACGCCAATTGAGTTCGCCTTTTTTTGCGGATCCTCGACTATTATGAACTCTTCGTTAGGGTTGATGTGTTCCAAGGTATGTCCTGCGTTCAGCAGCGTTTGACAATTCTCGGGAGTCCGCGGAACTCGCAGACATGGGATGTCATTATAATCTTTCCTTCGAAAGAGTTTATTTATTTGAGGGAACATATTCGGTCCACTAGCTTTAATGGCTTGAATTCCTTTGTTCCAGTCTTCATTAATTACTGATCTATAGTTGTCACGGATCAGTTTTTGAAGATTTTTAATTAATGACTTAATTGTTTTTATTTCCTGGCTATTTGGATCGCTGAACTGTCTGTAGAGCAGTTTTATCTTAGAGAGCAGAATACTCTTTTGCCTATACAGCTCGTCGATCGTTGCGTTTCTGTACCGGTTTGTATGGCTCTCCATGTGAGACACTTTTGGGATAGAACGATTCATTGTATTAGTAACAATGTTCATCGTCGAAAGTTAATGATCAATTTCGTCATTATGAAGATTTCTGTCAGTTGGTGGATATATGCCATTGGAGCGTAATTATTTTTTATTATCCGATCAAAGCGCGACCAGCGTGCTTTTCCGAAATTAATAGAATGTATCTGTTTGTACTGGTCAAGTAGTGAATGTTCGTTTGGAACATGTATTACAGCACCAAGTCCGTAATGATCGCCATCTTACTCGATTGTACGAAGACAATTTCGAGTAGTTAGATCCGTATCTAATAATTGTATTCGCTCGTCCAGCAACAGTAACGTACAATTCTAGTTTATGTTCGATAGCGTTTGTTTGCCACCAGTCGAACAACACATTGCCTCTTGTGTTTGTGATAAGGTTACCCCAAGCACTGTGCTTGGAATTGAGATCTCCCACCGTAAAGATGTAATTATTTTCCGAATCTAACTTGAGACTTCGAAAAAGGGTATCAAGTTCATTGATAAACTGTATACACTGTGGAGCTTCGGGAGCATTGTAATGAAGTTTTTATCACACCTTTCAACCACCACATACACTTTAAGTAAAACAACTCTTTTCTTAATTATATGTTTATTTGTGTAACACTTATTTAATGTATTCCTTTCGTATTCACGACAGATCTCGTCAGATGATTTGTTGTATTAAAGAAATCTAACAGATAACATAATCAATAACTACCGTATATTTATATTTCTTTGTTTTTTTATTATTATTAAATATATTACACAGACACAGTGATACCCGGACACGTTAATGCATTATACAGATGATGATTTCAACTAAACTATTTCTTATACTCCTCCAGGGAGATGTATCGGATTATTTTAAAAAGAATAAATTGAAATGAAGAACCACGTTGAAAACAATTTGCTAATTTAAACCGACACCTCGGCGTACGCGAACTCTTTCCCTATGTCCGTTCCGGACGAAATCTTACAACCAACTCCTCGTTATCTCACCGTCTCGGTCGAGATTCAAAATTCAACCCGCCAACGAAGACCTGTTTTATCTTCATCCTGAAGGTCGAAGGATATGGCATTTCTTTCTTTATCTTTCCCGGCTTGGGATCAAACGCGGAAACACAAAGGGAAAAATCAACAGAGGATCGTGCGAATGCACATTTATAATCCTCTATGTTGATATGCGCTAAACGAATGTGTAATTCGTTTTATGATGCCTGTTGTTTGTTCTAGCCGACTCGGCAAGGATCCCTTTTGTAAGGATACGTTAGGGAATACAAATAGAGAATTGTGCTAATGAGCATTTCTGATTCTCTATGTTGTTTATTGTAGTCGAATGGGCCAGGATCTTTTCCGTGGGGAATCGATACAAAGGCGAATATTTTCCTTTTGTTTGTTTTAACTTAATTTTGTTAAAACGAAGACTGGCGTTGGTTGTTTTAATTGTTTTAGATAACCATTTTTCTGAGGTCTCGTAAAATTGCTGGCGCGCAATTTTTTATGATACTCAATGGTTTTGTTTGAAGGCCGGCATCTGGCCTGCACATTTGGCTCTTAGGGGCTGTTGTGGTGAACCCTTGGTTCAATGATTATGTTTCCCAGTTTTTTATGTGAGCAAATTGAACGTTTAGTTCAATTTGCTTGGAGTTTAATTGATTAGTGCAAATCGAACGTTTAGTTCGATTTGCTTGCTATCAATTTATGCGGGACGAGGTGTATGGGGTAATGCTTTAATTTAGCATTATATCACATCCTTTAAGTGGATGTTTTTGGCGTGTATCGCCCTTAGTGGTGGAGACTAGCTCCAAAAGGGTAATTTTTATGGGATGGGTGGTTGTGGTCGTAACAATCCTCCCCCCTTTATAAAATGAGTATTATTCTTAGAAGAGGAAATAATACTCCTTGGGCGCCAAATAGGAACGTGAGTGGTGCAGTGTGGGTGTTTACAAAATTGTATGTATCTTTTGTCCCTTTAATTTATTCTGTATATGTTTAGTTTACATTTGTTGGGACTGTAGTTTATAGGGTTACTTATTTTGTATTTGTACATCATTGTTTTGTTTATTATTTTTGTTTTAGGCATACATGGATTTAATCAACTTAAGTTCATTCGTAGGTTTTCATTGTTATATTATAAGGTTCAGCACATTTTGTTAAGGTATTATTTTGTATATATTGTGTACGTATAATTATGTATATATATGTAGGTATTACTATATCTTTATATATATGTATATATTTATTACTTTTTTTCTTTTTTTTTTTTTTGAATAGTTTTCGTAACTTATTATTTACTTAGAGATCTAACAAATCAAATGATTATTAATGAAATTTATTTATTTATTATTATTATTATTATTATTATTTTTTTTTTTTTTTCATTTAAAATTTCATTATTAAGATAAGTTTCGTCAGTATGTTTTCAGGTGTGCTGACGGTAATATTTTCTAATTTTGGATGGTGGTTATTTTTTTTTTTTGTAATAGTTTATTTATTTTCCTAATTTGATTAATTTTTATAGGAATAGTTTTGCTTATTCATTTAAATAGTTTTTATAATAATAGAAATTATTTGTATCTTATTTGGTATCATAATTTAATGTGCAATAATGTTCACTCCTTACAGTATTTAATTTTAACATTAGTGGCAATAGTAGTTTGGTAATAACAGACATTATTTGCTTATTAATTCTAACAGTAATAGTTGCCATATATATTATATAATATTTTTGCATGTCTCTCTGTATCTTACCATATTGTATATATATTTAGATGTTATGAATGGTTTTTGAAGTGTGGTTACATTTAGTGTATTGTTTATTTTACTGTATATGTATTTATTTATTATATTAATGATTTTTTGATCTTTATATGATATGTTTTATTTTTTGACATTTGTTACCGTCGTCTATTTTTGTCCATATTGTTCTTTCATTTTATTGTGTGTATTTATTGTTTTTTGATTTGGAGTAAGTAATTCGAATATTTTAAATTTGCAATACCTCTTGGGGGTAGGAATTGTTTCGGATTGATAGAGGGCAGGAAGTTGGAGTTGTTAAGGATGGGGTTTTAAAAGTACGGTTTTAACCTATTATTGTGAACTACCACTGATCTTCGGCCTATTTTGATGGCCGTATTGCCTGGGCCCTTTATTGCTATGACTGGGAAGGGTCCCTTCCAAATACATGTCATTTTGCCCTTACGATTTTCGTTTTTCATTAACACCTTGTTTCCCACATGAAACGGTTGTGGTTCCGTTTCACTTCCGGAGCAGGTGCTCGCCTTTAATGAACGACATTCCTCACACTGCTTTTTATGTCTCCTAATATCGGATAGCATAGCTGGCCACCAGTACCTTTGTCGTATTTTATTATACGATTTGGTTATGCTCTGATGTCTACCGGAAGAGGAATTGTGATAAACCCTGAGTAAAGTTGCAATCTCATTGGGGTTCGTAATTTTTTCGGGTGTTTCGGGCTTCTGCAATAACTTTTTGTTTTGCTTATTTTGCGAGCGGGGGAGCGAGTTTGATGGATTTGCTGACGAAGTGTCAGTTATTTGGTTAATATATTTGTTATTACCACTTGACTCTTTGGTGTTCCTCTTTTTATAGTTACAATTTAACCTGAAAGATTTCCACTTATCTTGGGCTTGCTCTTGTTTTCCTTTATAGTATTTATTTTCAGGTACCCTTTTCTCAACCGTTGAGAATTTGATCGGCACACTAAATACTGTTGGATTCATTTCCATTCGAGGAAATGTGATGCACTGTTTGGGGCCTTCCACATTGCAATTCTTCGACAGAAAGTCGTTTCCAAGTAGTCCGTCTTCTGGTAGATCGGGCATACTGCTCACTACTTGAAACTTGCATGGGAGTTTAGACCTATCATTCAGTTGGAAGTTCACCTTGCAGCTTCCCAAGGTTCGGATACTTCCAAACGGCATCTGTAAGGTGCAAGCTTCTCGCCGATTAATCTTAACGTCTGATTCCTTGATACTACTTTTGGTAATCAGACTGATCTCAGCGCCAGTGTCCACTACTAGAGTCGTGTTTTTATTTACACCTACATCTATTGGTAGTTGGGCAGTTGGAACGCTGGTTATTGGCGAGCCTGGAGTTCTAATGTGGTAGCTCCTTTTTGCCACGGAGTGTTTTGGCCTACTTCTTTCTTGTTCTGAAGGGGGAGAATTTTTAGAAAATTGGCATTGAATTCGCGATTCCCATTTCAGCTTTTGCTGACAGGAACCTATGTTGTGGCCCTGCTGGCCACAGAAGTCGCAAATCTGCCTTATATGAAGAATCCTTTTTCCCTCCTTTAATCGCCAGCAATCACGGATATCGTGATTTATTCGCTGACATTGTGTGCAAAAGGGTGTGTTTTTTCGTTTTACACACTCTTCATAGGTATGTCCCCGTTTCTGACAGTAGCTACAAATTATTTTGATGATAGAGGTATCCTGTGTAATGGGTTGTGTGTAGCGGACTACTTTGGGTTCAGGGGAATTAGGAATTATCTCTATCACTTGAGGACCCACTTCTGTATGTGTACTTGAGTTAAATATCTGTGGAGAAGAATGGTATATCGGTGAAGATTGTGAAGATGAGAGTGAGTTCGACTGAGTTTTTTCGAGTTCTTCCAAATCTAACGTCCTTTGCATTAGAGTGTCAAGTGGTTCTCCGTCCATTAATAATATAAATTGACGGTGGTATGGATTTAAAAGTCCACTTCTATACACACTCCTGGCAAAGTCATCTAACTGTATTTTTATACCCTCGGCGGACGCGGAGCCATATCTCTTCTCCGCTGCCAGCTTGCATCTTTCCAACGTTTGCTTCAAACGTATTTGGAACAAGATGACTGCTTCCGCTGGGTTCTGTTTGGTAGTCAGTAGTTTATTGACCAAATCTTGGTAGCTTTCTACTGGCTGGTAAACTTTCCTCAGTAGATCCTCTGCTTCTTCAAAAGATGAAAACGGAGTGGACGCGAACAATGCAGATGCTTTCCCTCGCAACCTAGTAGGGAATATTTGCAGAAAAACATTGTGCTCTTCCACTGGGAGACAACTCAACACCCTCCTACTACAATCCAAAAATGTGTTGAGATCGGCACCTACATGGGGATTACGTTCCCCTGAGAAGATGGGGATTAGTTGTGTTGACAACTTCACCACCTTCGTATAGTCTACAGCCATATTTTAGATATAGCTGAACGTAATTTGGGGTTAAAATGAAAAGAGAAAGGAAAAAGGCACTCTACCGATTCATAAATTAAATTAGTAAAGTTCCTGAAAGAGAAAGTAGGAGACAAGGACAACCAAAACTCCAAAGGTGTTCGCAATATTTATTAATATATAATGAATGTACCTAATTAAATTTCTGGGGACATTTCATGTGCGTTTTATGTTTCTTGTATATGTCCGAGTGGAAATACTTCCCAATTGTTAAAAAATTTCACTAAAACGACCGCGAAGTGTGGAGAAATATGGACACAGATTTTAAAACCAATTGTAGATTTTTATTTTTTTGATATCTTATTATCTTGAAGTGAAACTACTTCCCAAAAAGTACGATCACCCAATGTGGACAAAATAGATACGACAGATATATGATCTATAACAGAGTGATAATCGTTTTTGTGGTATTATTCTTTGTGGATGAATTAGGTTATTGTTAGTTCACTTTAAAAAGGGATTATAATTAAATACCACGTAAATGAAATTTTAATATGTGTGAAATGTAACTTATTATTTAGTTTCTTTTAATATAAATATTAGGGAAGAGCAATAATATAAAAGAAAACGGTAACTTATCGTATAAATGTTGCTCCTGTTGTAACTGCTAATGTCCTTTGGTGGTCCGCTGCTGTTGTTTTATCTGCTTCCTATTGTTGACGTTGTGATTTATTGTTATCTTTGTTTTTATTTATTGATTTTTAAGTTTGATCGTTTTTTTGTTTCACTGTGTCTTTTCGTTTTTTTTTTATATGTTTCTATTAGTGTCTCTTATTATGGTGGTTCCTTTTTGTGGACAGTGTTTTGTTTAGGTGTTGATTTTTGTTAATTTTTCTGTGGTTTTAATTAATTTATTCGGTGAACTTTTTGTTTTGTCACTTGTATTTAGTTTAATTTGGGGTTTTTGTTTACGTTTTGTCTTTGGTGGTACACTTCATTTTAAGTTGTTTTGTTCCAATCACTCACTTATTTATTTAGTTCTTAATTTTTTAGATTTTCGTTTATTTGTTTCTAAGTTCTTTTCCGATTCGGGCTTTTCAAGCGCTTACGAGTTTACGATACTCAGGCTTCCTCGAATCCTACCGGCTGCGCCATTTGTAATGAAGTTTTTATCACACCTTTCAACCACCACATACACTTTAAGTAAAACAACTCTTTTCTTAATTATATGTTTATTTGTGTAACACTTATTTAATGTATTCCTTTCGTATTCACGACAGATCTCGTCAGATGATTTGTTGTATTAAAGAAATCTAACAGATAACATAATCAATAACTACCGTATATTTATATTTCTTTGTTTTTTTATTATTATTAAATATATTACACAGACACAGTGATACCCGGACACGTTAATGCATTATACAGATGATGATTTCAACTAAACTATTTCTTATACTCCTCCAGGGAGATGTATCGGATTATTTTAAAAAGAATAAATTGAAATGAAGAACCACGTTGAAAACAATTTGCTAATTTAAACCGACACCTCGGCGTACGCGAACTCTTTCCCTATGTCCGTTCCGGACGAAATCTTACAACCAACTCCTCGTTATCTCACCGTCTCGGTCGAGATTCAAAATTCAACCCGCCAACGAAGACCTGTTTTATCTTCATCCTGAAGGTCGAAGGATATGGCATTTCTTTCTTTATCTTTCCCGGCTTGGGATCAAACGCGGAAACACAAAGGGAAAAATCAACAGAGGATCGTGCGAATGCACATTTATAATCCTCTATGTTGATATGCGCTAAACGAATGTGTAATTCGTTTTATGATGCCTGTTGTTTGTTCTAGCCGACTCGGCAAGGATCCCTTTTGTAAGGATACGTTAGGGAATACAAATAGAGAATTGTGCTAATGAGCATTTCTGATTCTCTATGTTGTTTATTGTAGTCGAATGGGCCAGGATCTTTTCCGTGGGGAATCGATACAAAGGCGAATATTTTCCTTTTGTTTGTTTTAACTTAATTTTGTTAAAACGAAGACTGGCGTTGGTTGTTTTAATTGTTTTAGATAACCATTTTTCTGAGGTCTCGTAAAATTGCTGGCGCGCAATTTTTTATGATACTCAATGGTTTTGTTTGAAGGCCGGCATCTGGCCTGCACATTTGGCTCTTAGGGGCTGTTGTGGTGAACCCTTGGTTCAATGATTATGTTTCCCAGTTTTTTATGTGAGCAAATTGAACGTTTAGTTCAATTTGCTTGGAGTTTAATTGATTAGTGCAAATCGAACGTTTAGTTCGATTTGCTTGCTATCAATTTATGCGGGACGAGGTGTATGGGGTAATGCTTTAATTTAGCATTATATCACATCCTTTAAGTGGATGTTTTTGGCGTGTATCGCCCTTAGTGGTGGAGACTAGCTCCAAAAGGGTAATTTTTATGGGATGGGTGGTTGTGGTCGTAACAGCATAAGCAGAGATCACATAAAGATGCTATTGACTTTTCAAAGGAATATCTATAACGCAGGCTTCTAGTACCTGGAACTTGTATACATCTCTACTGTAGACGACTTTGTGTTTTAGACCATTTTTAACTAAGACAGTGACCCCGCCCCCTGAATGGAATTTGGACGATCTCGTCTAACTACTTTATAATTTGTGTAGCCCAATTTGTGCCTTTGATTTAGCTTAGTTTCGCTAGCCAAAAGCACATCTGGGCGTTCAGCTTCCATCAGATTGCTGAGATTATCCCTTCTTTCCATGCGGATTAGTGAATTAACATTCACAGCAATAATTTTCACGGTTAATTCAGTCGCAGTGAACGTTATGGTTAGAGTGTGGGTTCGTCTGGAAACAGGGTCGAATAGATAATGTCCGTTCGAGCCACTTGTTCCGTCAGTTTTTTTTCGATCATTTCGAATTTTTTATCAAACGCAGCAAACTGTCCTTGTATGGACAGTAATATTGCTGTTATATCAGTGTGCCTCTGGGGCAGGCGTTTTAATGATATTACGTGATTGTTCTAAGATTGGTGCATTTTTTACTCCACCTGTCATTTCGGCGTATGACACACTTGGTGCCAGGAAGTTGTTGTAAGAGCGAGTTTTCATCCTTTTCTCTTCTTCAACTTGCTTCTTTTTGGTTTCCAACTTTGATTTTAGTTGTTGGTACTTAGGGCAACCTCTAAAGTTAGCAGGATGACCTGAGTTGTTACAGAGGACACAGGATAGTTTACTTCTATCCGGGAGCTGTTCTTTGCCCAATGGACATTCTCCAATGATATGTTTATTTAGGCATTTGACGCATCTGAAGTGCATATTGCAATTCGCTGCCACATGCCCGAAGCGTTAACAGCGCATACACTGCAATACGCGGTCGCACTTCTTTATTCTCTCCCAACTTATTGTTTGGTGATTAATATATTTAATATATCTAAGTCCATCAATTTTACTATTGGGGGTTAGCGACACAATGAAGAAAGGCAACTTACCATTGCGATTTCTAGAATTTGCTGTAGAAAATGATTTCACATCTGTAAATGCCAAGGTATCGTTTTCGAAGCTTTTTAGTTCTTCGAGCACCTCTTCGGGAGTAAAGGAATGATCAACTCCTTTGAGGAGCATGGAGACAGTTTTCTCCGATTTAGGGGTGTACGTGTAGTAGTCGCTTTTCGATTTCCCTAATGCCGATTTAATTTTGTTATACCCTTCAACTTTTTTCATTTAACTCGATCGCCGAACTGAAAACACGTCCGCACGTCGGTCACTGTGTATTGTTGATTGATGATGTCAAATATCCATCTCATTAAATGAACACTAGTCCAGATTTCCGCATTGCCGCTCACTATATTTCTTATTTGTCTCCACTATTTTTTTCCGACAGATTAACTAAAGTTAATCCACAATTTTATGACGACGTTATTTTCTTTTACTATTTCGAGCGTATTAGACCAAACACTTCCGAGACTGCCTTTAAGCAGCAGTAATGCCTTTCTGGACTCAAAATGGACGAGATAAACCAATGGGGGCTACTAACCGAAACGAATTCAATGCCTTGAAAACACTGTACTGCCTTTTGTCATAAGAAAACTACAACGTATACCCAATGAATGGGACTCGCATCTTCGTAGCTACAAAACTCTCATTAAATTCTTATAGTTCTTGATAAATATTCTTCTTACTTTTATTATAATTATTATTTTTATTATATTATACTTATTGTTATTATAATTTTCCCTTTTCTACACAACCTGTAATATTAACCGGAACCCCGAACGTTCCATATGTGAACGCAATACATGTTCTTGCATATTTTCCTGAATACATTATGTCGTTCCTTGGGTACAGACTTCAATTTAATTTTCTCTTTCTAGGTCAAAGAGGAAGAAGATTTCACAGCATGGTTAGCTGGACAAAAAGATAATGTTGAAGATGAAGTAAAAACCGCATTAGCTCCTTTAAAAAATTACTGGTCCAGCAGTAAACTATCCAGTAGCGAGAGGTTTTTAAGAGACTACATTCTCAACAAGGGGTGAGACATTTATCGTAACAGAACTTAATATTTCATAATTGTTTTAAATTTTAGTTATTCAAGCGGAACGTCCAATAGCATACCAACATATGAGGAAATCGTTGAAGAGACAACAAATCTTTCAGCCGACGAGCAGGAACTTGAAAAACAGGAGGATTTTGAACATAAATATAATTTTCGTTTTGAGGAGCCTGATTCAGAGTTTGTTAAGAGATATCCTCGTACGATAGAACAATCAGTAAGAAAGCAGGATAACCGAAGGAAAGAAAAACGACAAGAAGTAAAAGAAAGGAAGGAACGTGAAAAACGAATTAAAATGCAAGAAGTGGAAATGGTTAAAGCCATGAAAAGAAAAGAAATCCAGGAGAAAATCAAAAAACTCAAGGAGGTCACAGGAAATGACCAATTAGGTTTCAGGGATGAGGAATTGGAAAGCGATTTCGATCCAGATGCACATGATAAACGCATGGATGAGCTATTTAATGAGGATTATTATGGAGTTGATGAGGGGGAAGAAAAGCCCGAATGTCCAGATTTCGACGAATTGAAAATTGAGGATTGGGATAATTATGATCCCAATGCTGACGGATATGAAGAAGATGACTATGAGCCACATTGTGAAGATGATGATTTTAATATGGATTGTGACTATGATCCTAACTCGAAAGTAGAACTTCAAAAGGAACTTATTGAAAATACGCGTCGGAAGGGCAAAAGAAAACGTCGCAATCCTTTCGTCGAAATGATTAAAGCCAAGAAGCCTGTTTTTGATCCAAACGACGAGAAAACTTATAGCGAATATATGGATGAATACTATAAATTAGACTGTGAGGACGTGATTGGTGACATTCATTGTCGTTTTAAATACACTGAAACCACACCCAATGACTTTGGTTTGACCGTTGAAGAGGTAAGTTTAAGAAAACATTTTTATACACTTGACACTTCACTGAGATAATTTCAATTTAGTTTGTTTTAATTATATGTTATTTTTGCAACGACCTTGCCCAAGATTTGTTATTGAAATCATTCACCCACACATTCGGAAGAATGTACATAAGAAATGAAAAACCACACTTTTGAATCTAACATATCTGTGTTAGAAGCGCAAAGGGTGTTAAGTCCAAATTTGTGAAAATGAGTTACGTGCGCTCTCGGTTAAAGTATTTTTTTCCTCTTCATGTGTATAAAGACGGCCAAGTCCTTCCTCCATTCTTGACGGAGTAATTTACGAGGGGTTCTTGAGCTATGTTTTCAAAATCCAAGTGACTGCAGTGAAAAGGGTGTTTGAATTGCGGTTTCCCTATATTCGTAATTAAGGACTTAACACCATTTGCGCTGCAAACAAAGATGTATTTTATTACTACCATATATTAGTTTATCCCTTTCAACGTACGAAATATTATTCTGTCTCTAGCAGCACGAAAGGTAATAGCACAGTAACACGTTTTTGGAAAACATCTTATTTTAGCTAAAAAAAGAAATGTTTCTCTTGTAGTGCGGCCACGGACAATTTTATTTTATTTATTTATTTATTTATTACAATGTAAGTAAATTACATGATAACTTAAATATAATAGCGCTAGTAACTAAGGCTTTCGGCTAGTTTGACATTAAATATTGTAGCGAGCTGGATTAATTATTTTGAATAAATAAGACCCGTTAAATTGATTTTGAATTAATATAACAATTTATTAGTCCGTTAATCACAACCGTTACTTTAACCGTACACAACGATTTCTTGACTTATCGCTTCTTCGCTTTCTTATCGCGTCTTTTACTTCTTACTTATCGCTTGCTTTACTTTCTACTTCTTACTCATCGCTTGCTTCACTTTCTTACTTATGACTTGTCTCCATGATCTGTGTGCGACGCATTTATACCGTTTCCTCATTCTGATTCGGCGTTTCCTTTCCGTCCTTTCCATAGCCTTGAATGTTCTACTGTTCCTAGTCTCCAGTTTTCCAGTACTTCCTACAATATTCTAGTACTTTGTTTCGGACTTTCTTGAATATTCTAGTACTGATTGTCATATGCCGCCTAGATTAGTTCGTCTCGAACTAAGTTCACTGGTCTTCTGGGTTAATAAAAGTCGCCAGTCGGTCACGATGTACCACCTTCATCTTGACGTTCGGTCTTCGCTGAATCCTATAGACAACGTCGTTAATTCTTCTGAGAATCTTATACGGTCCTTCCCAATGTTGCTGCAACTTCGGAGACCTTCCTTTTTGCCGATGAGGGTTATAAAGCAACACATTATCGCCTGCATTAAATCCGGATGCGTTGGCTCGAACGTCGTACCTTGTTTTCATCCTGTCACTGGATACCTTGATTTGCTTTCGAACCAAATGATGAATCTCATCGAGGCGATTTCTCCATTCGGCTATGTAGTCTTCGGTCTTGTCTATGGCGTCTGGAGGTATTCCGAATCGCAGATCGGCTGGTAATCGTATCTCTCGTCCAAATATAATTCTTGCTGGAGAATGGCCCGTCGTATCGTGATTAGCCGATCTATAGCTCATGAGAAAGGTTTGTACATATTTGTCCCAATCTCGTTGGTGATCACTAACGACCTCCGATAAATACTCTTTCATTGTTCGGTTGAACCTTTCGACCATTCCGTCTGACTGCGGATGTAAGGGTGTGGTCCTGGTTTTCCTTACGCCCAGTGCCGCACAGATGCCTTGAAATATCTGTGATTCGCAGTTTCGGCCTTGATCGGAATGCAGCTCACAGGGAACTCCATATCTGTTGATCCAATTATTGATAAGCTGCTCAATGATGGTTGTTGCTTCTTGGTTTGGAATTGGAAGGACTTCCACCCACTTGCTGAAGTAATCCATGATGACCAACATGTATTTGTTGTTGTCGTTGGTTTTTGGAAATGGTCCTGAGATATCAATCGCAATTCGCTCGAAAGGGGCACCCACCTTGTACTGCTTCATAGCGCTCCTTGGTTTTGCTGTTGGCTCTTTGGTCGCAGTGCAAGTTGTGCATTCCCTACACCAAGACTTGACGTCATCTCTCATGTGAAGCCAGTAGAATCGAGATCGTAATTTTGAAAGTGTCTTATTAACTCCCAGGTGTCCACCGGAGGCCCCGTCGTGCATTTCTGTTAGTACATCCTTCACTTTTGATGGTGGGGACTACAATCTGCATTCGATGGGATTTTTCTTCCGAGGCTTCCCGTTTACGCTTTAGAATTCCATCTTCCACTAGCAAGGAGTTCCATTGTGCCCAATATGCCTTAAATGTTCCACTCTTGTCGGAAATATTGTTCCAAGTTGACCGCTCGTTCTATTCTTTGTGTTCCAGGATTAGAGATATATCTTCATCCTGAAGTTGAGCTGCGCGTATAGCATCACTCGTCCACCCATCTAGTACTTCTACTTGTACATTTCGCAGGTCGTACGCCTCTTCTTTCTTTTCCGCTTTATGACAATGTTTAAAATCTGGCTTACTTCGTCTTCTTGATAGAGCATCAGCGTTATTATGCACCTTCCCTTGCTGAATTGAGCTTATCATTGATACGGGTGCACATTCTGCGGTTAACTCTCCTTTTCTTATTGCGACCGGCTTTTCGGACGCATTTAGTACTCTGACATGTACAATGTGTTTCTTCCCCTCAGGTTGTTCCGTTGATAGTCTCCTCTTATGACAAGCGCATGAACAACAATTCTCACTCGACGTTTCCTACAGTCAACAGAGATGTGGCCGACTCCGCCGCATGTCCAGCACTTCATTACAGGTCTCGGGGTTCTCCGTTGTACATGCCCGATTCTTTGGCAGGAACATTCCTGGACGGACATTTCTCGGACTCTATATGTCATATGCCAACGCGAATCCCAGTATTTCATTAATCGTCTTCTTTCCTGCCAAACGAACGGCCTGTTGCAAGTCCCGATCTTGGAGTGCGTTTATAAATGCATCCATTGCTACCTCGTTCAGAAATTCCTTAGTCATATTTGAATAAGACAAGTTTGCCAATCGCTCAATGTCTGCCTGCAACTGTAGAAGATTTTCTCCAGGTTTCTGCATTCTGCTCCGCAGTTGCATGCGGTAGACCTGCTGCATGTGGTTGTCTCCATACCTAGCTTCAAGGCCGTCTCTTACCGCTTGGATATCTGTTTGCTTCTCTGCTTACTTCTCACTTATTACTTCTTACTACCGCACTTGCTTCACTTTCTTACTTATGACTTGTCTCCATGATCTGTGTGCGACGTATTTATACCGTTTCCTCATTCTGATTCGACGTTTCGTTTCCGTCCGTTCCAAAGCCTTGAATGTTCTACTGTTCCTAGTCTCCAGTTTTCCAGTACTTCCTACAATATTCTAGTACTTTGTTTCGGACTTTCTTGAATATTCTAGTACTGATTGTCATATGCGTCACAATACATATATATATGTGTACGGTTTTTTTTTTTTAAATTACATTTTGTAGCTTGACTAGGGTTAATAGCTGGTAGAGCTTGGTTATCTTGGTTGCGGTTGGGTCGGAGATGATGTTTTTGATGTCGGTGAGCGAGGGCTTTTATGCATTCCAGGAGGATGTGATTGGATGACAATGTGGAGTTAGATCTGCGGATGTGGCATGTGGGTGGGTTGGTTTTATTGATGAGATGCTGGTTGGTAATAAGTGTATGTCCAAGGCGTAGGCGGAGAAAGCATTTGATCTGTTACACGGGCGATGTTGTCAGGTAGGGGACGGGCGGTCTATTAGGGTTTATTGCTACATATGTATAGTTGTAATTTAACCATTTCAAGTTTTCTATCTTTAGTAATTCCCTTTCAAAGTACTTGTCTATGTCCTTATTGTTGTACACGTATAAAGTTGTTAATGGCTCCTTTATAGCCAATTTGGCTGCGATATCAGCTTCGTTTCCCCTTACACCACTATGGCCAGGGACCCAGAGGAGTTTCACTTTGGATATATTTTTTTTTACACTAACGTGCGCACAAAAGGGGATTTTGAAGTACCCTTAAATGTCAGAGCACAGTGCGAGCGGATGGAGAGGAAGTGGATAAGGAAAGGAGGTGTCGATGTATATTGGTCTTGAATGTCTGGACATCACAACGGCCAGGAAACACATGATCAGGCAGAACATTCCACATTCGTGTAGTTCGGCTAAAGAATGACTCTATGTTTATTTGTGCGCATAAAGTCCACTTTCAACGTGAACTGATGCGCATTCACAGATTGACGAGTATCGCGGGAAAATGTCTGAAGGGGCGGAACACATTTAGCAAGTTCAGTTGAGCAACAACCGTGGTAATACCTATAGAAAAGAGATAGGCATGATACGTTGCGCCTGTGTTCTAAGGACGGAATTGATCGACTTACGGCTGGGTCCCCAATAAGTTTCACTGCTCGTTGTTGCATCCTGTCGAGCACGTGTAGTGCAGTTTTGGATGCGCCTGACCAAATATTGGAGTTGAACTCCATTTTTGGACGAATATACGCCTTGTAAATAGTGGACAGGTTGGGTGGAGTGAAGTATCTTTTGCATCTCTTAAGGAATCCCATACATTTGGCTGCACTTTTCCCAGCTTCAAATATGTGGTCATTCCAGTTAAGAGTCGAATTAATTCGAGTGCCGAGGATTGATAATTCCTTGGCTTCCTCGATGCAAGCGCCGTTCATAGACAGTATATTTACTTTGGGGCACACCTTTGACGACAAGAGGCAGCACTGAGTTTTTAGGGCATTGAATTCTACTCGGTTAGATAATTCCCACTGATATATCTTGTTGAGGTCTGAATTCAATGTATCAAGCATAAGTTGCTGGTTGGCAGTCACGTTCGAAGAGTTTGGACGGGAGTGTTCGTATGAGTATGAGAAACTCAACGTGTTATCATCAGCAAACGAGTGAATCGGGTTGTGAGTAATTGACAAGAGATCATTTATAAAGATGAGGAAGAGAGTGGGTGAGAGTACCGAACCCTGGGGGACACCTGCATTAATTTGATGAGAGACAAATTTGACGCCATCAAGAACCACTTGGATTGAACGGCCAGAAAGATAGTCTCTTATCCATTGGATCAGAGAATTGTCCACTCCATATGCATGCAATTTTGACAAAAGGGCTGGATGCCAAACTCTGTCGAGGGCTTTTGAAATGTCCAATGCGACTACCTTGCTTTCACCGAGGTAGTGATGGAATGTTCGCTGACTTCCATCTATTTGGGAAACGACCAGTAGAATAAGACAAATGGAAGAGTTTCGCAGTGGTTTAGCGAGTGAAAAGGAACAGCTCTTCAAGAGGATTGGGGGAATGCCGTCCGGACCAGCGGATTAGTCTGCGTTTAGCTCTTTGAGTGCGCGGGCAACAGTACGCGTTCGGAAGCGAATCTGGCTCATGGTGTGCTGCTTATGCTCAAGTTGAGGTGGAACTGATGTGGTATCAGGCAGCGTTGAGTTGGCTGCAAATGCAGTATTGCACTGGTGGCTGGTCTGTCATCGACTATAAGCGATGGAATGGATGAAGAGACTGAGTTTTGAATGTTTTTCACGAATGCCCAGAAGTTTCTACTACCTGTGGGAGAGTGTAGTATTTTTTTTGGATTGCTTCCGGAGTAAGTTGTCCTGAATCATGTGGATTATTTGGTTTTTGTTATTCGGGTTCTGTATTGCTTGTATGGTGGACAGGCTGTCGGTGCAAATTAGTGTTTTATTTTTCTCAACTAATTTGATTGCTTCCAGCACGGCTGTTGCTTCGTTTGAAAAGATGGAGCAGCAGAAAAGATGGAGTCCTTTTCTGATGACTGTATCTGTTCTATTTACTACTGCGAATGATGTACCTTCTTTTGTTTTGGAAACGTCGGTAAGAGAGTAGGTCCCATTCCCGGTGTTTGTTTCGTATTAATTGGAAGTGTTGTTGGTATACCTCTTGGTTAGCCGTGCTTTTGGGGAGCTGTGATAGGTCTTCTATGACACAATCTGTTGGCATTACCCACAGGGCAGAATGTTTTCGTTGTCTTTGTGGTGTAGGTGCGGCGAGCAGTTCTTTAGCCAGTTCTATTGAGAGTCCTAAGGCCGAAGTATATTTTTGAGAGCGTTTTCTCTTAAGTATTAGTTTGATGTCCTCTAAAATGGGTGTTGAGGCCATTGCGGGAAACTTTGCGGCTAATTTGGACGACCGAGTTTTTGTCCCATTTTCTATGGCCGGGAGTCCACTTTCTGTTAGGATATTCGTAATTGGGGTGGTCCGAAAAGCCCTTGTACTTATGCAGGCTGCTGCGTGGTAGAGAGATTTAATTGTCTGTAATGTTGTTTTGCTACAATTACCGTATATTAGTAGGCCATGGTCTATTTTTGACAGTAGGAGAGCTCTAGTGATGTTTATTAGTATGTTAGTATGGGCTGAGCCGTTTTTAGATGACAAATATTTCAGTATATTTAACCTTAAAACTAGATTTTTCTTAAGGGCTAGACAGTGATTCTTAAAATTATATTTACAATCGAATTGTAGGCCGAGAATTTTTAGTGTATCTACATTACTAATGTGAGTGTTTTCAAAATTTACTAGTAAAGACTTGTTACAATTTTTCTTTTTGCATATATGTAATATTTTAGATTTCACGCTCGAAATTTTTGAATCTACTACTTCTAGGTCGTTTACATTTGTGAATGTTTCGCCAGCTGGGAACCGCAACTCCGATGTTGCCGATGGTTCGCCAACTGGGAAACAGCAAACGGGTTGTTTCTGCGTCTCGATCCTTTCATCGACGAGACAAGAAAAATGACCGCCGCATTGGGCACAAAAGAAATACATTTTTTAAACATACAATTTAACGTTTATTACACGAATTTTAATGTCACATGAAACGATTTAATAACACGTTGAGTAAACGATTAGAATTATCTCGTTGTTAAAAACTGTCTAGCACCAACTGTCTCATCTCTCAACGTTATCAAAACAACAGGTGCTGAAAGCACCGTATACAAAAAAGTCGAAAACTGTGTGAGCACCGTACACTAGTAAAAACAAGCACTGTGTGTAAACAGTAACATGGAAAACGTCACATGAATAGACAATTTTGCTTTTGTCTATTCAGCAATAGGTGCCGATCCGTGTGGTATGTTTTTCCGGAATGGTATAATGTGATACATGTTGCGAAACTGCAACAGTGAATAATATTAGATCGTCGGTCTAGAGACCATGTTTTACCTTTTTATAGTTGGAGATAATGCTATTTAACTCTTCAAACGCTATCTTAAATAATACTACTGATAACGGTGATCCTTGGGGGATTCGAGTATTTACTGATCCTGAATTTTCTATTGTTCAGAAAGGATCTAACAAAGTTATACATATTGTAGAGAGCTTAGGGTTCGCTGGATTAATTATTTTTAATAAATAAGAGCCGTTAAATGGATTTTGAATTAATGCAACACTTTATTAGTCCGTTAATAACAACCGTTACTTTTACCGTACACTTAACGATTTCTTGACTTATCGCTTGCTTACTCTGCTTACTTCACTGCTTCTTACTTATTTCCCTGATTTGCGTGCGACCTATTTATACCGTTTCCTCATTCTGATCAATAAAACAACAAATTTGAATTAATCATCAACATTTATTTTATCGCTTACAAAGTAGGCCCTTTCCGAGGCAATACACTTATGCCAAAGCTTAATCTGATCATCTATACACATTTTATATGCCACGGTCGGGATCTATTTTAGTTCCTTCTTCGATTTTTCTTTTGTGGCTTCAATCGACTCGAAACGTCTTCCTCGATGTGACAGCTTGACTTTGGAAAGCAGGAAAAAGTCACAGGCGGCCGTATTTGGTGAATTCTTTATCGCTTACAAAGTAGGCCCCTTCCGAGGCTATACACTTATGCCAACGCTTAATCTGATCATCTATATACATTTTATATGCCACCGTCGGGATCGATTTTAGTTCCTTGTTCGATTTTTCTTTTGTGGCTTCAATCGACTCGAAACGTCTTCCTCGATGTGACAGCTTGACTTTGGAAAACAGGAAAAAGTCACAGGCGGCCGTATTTGGTGAATTCTTTATCGCCTACAAAGTAGGCCCCTTCCGAGGCTATACACTTATGCCAACGCTTAATCTGATCATCTATACACATTTTATATGCCACCGTCGGGATCGATTTTAGTTCCTTCTTCGATTTTTCTTTTGTGGCTTCAATCGACTCGAAACGTCTTCCTCGATGTGACAGCTTGACTTTGGAAAACAGGAAAAAGTCACAGGCAGCCATATTTGGTGAATACGGTTCCATCTTATTAGTTCAGTTTTTGGTCAAAAACTCGCTCATAATGGTAGCTGTGTGAGATGGTGCATTATCGTAGTGCGAAATCAAAGATTTGTCTTTCCACAAATCCGATCTCTTTTGTCAAACACTGTTTTGCAAAAGCTTCATAACTCTTAAATAGTATTCCTTATTCACTGTTTGACTTTGCGTAAGGATTTCATAGTGCACTACACCACGATGATTGAAGAAAACAGTGCGCGACCTTAATTTTTGATCAACTTCGTCGTGGGGTTTCTCGGTTTCGGCTCGATTCGGTACCGCCATTCGGGTGATTGTTGACTTGTTTTTATGTCATACTCGTAGACCCATGTTTCATCATGGTATGATGCGTGACAAATGTCGAGTTATAGCGTTTGCGATGATAGTGAGGAAGGTGTGATTCGAACTGACGCTATGACAGTTAGAATCACCGAAAATTGAACCAATACTTAACACATCAGGCTACTGGCCGCGTGTACGAATTCGATTTCTAAACTGAAGTACACTCAACTGATGTGGATCACTACGGTATACGGCTCTGATGCATTTTCTTATTCGATTTTCGTTCGGTGTTCTTCACTATTTGCTTGTGTATTGTGTGTGTATCTGTTAGAAACGCCACAGAGTCACTGGTGATTCGAGAAAGAATGTTTTCAGCAACAGCTTTTCGACATTCGTTTTGCAAAAAATGCAGCTCCTTTGGATCAAGCCTTGCTGCGACGCGTCTCATTTCCAAAATATCGATCAGAATCTTGCGAAGTGATTCGTGTGGAATGTTTAACTCTGGTGCTAGCTCTCTCAAGCTATAACGACGATTTTCATGTACCAATTCCTTCACTTTAGCGATTTTTTCCTCAGTCAAAGCCGTTCTTTGGAGCTCTCGTCAAATGTCTTGCCGACCACTATTGAACGTATTGTATCACTCATACAATTGTGTTCTCGATAGAACTCAGTCGTCTTAGGTCTTAACCGAGATTTTCAACGATTCCCCACAAGAAATTCCATTGAAAACACAAAATTTAATGCAATGTCTTTGCTCAACCAAATTATCCATTATAAAAATTGGAAAACGTACTTGAGGTGAACCAATAAAATCAGCAGCTGTAAAGAAACTAATTGATAGATAGCGCTCAAACTGTCGTCATTATGTCTCACAGTGGTGGCTTCTTAGTGGCAAAAAGAAATTTGACAATAAGCTTGTGCCGTTTGGTGAGGTGGGATATTTATGTCTTTTAGTTATGTGCCACAAGGACACGGATTCACTCAAATACCCGTACGTGCTGTTGGAGCGGAACGCCAACCCCGTCCGACTGCCGGCACTAACCGCACACTTCAGGAAACCAACTCAGGTTACTCGGTAACAAAAGGGTTCTTTATTTCTTTAAAATATGCTTTACTTAATAATCGGACTCCATTAGTGTGTACCTTTTTACGCTACGCAACTTAGAGTGTGATTTAAATACACGTACAACTTAGTTCATATATAGAATATAATTTGATTTACAGGACACTAATAACTTAGTTCATATTTAGAATATAATTTGATTTAAAATACACGTACAACTTAGTTCATATTTAGAATATAGTTTGATTTGCAGTAGACACACAACTTAGTTGGTATTTCGTTAGGTTTCGCTGGTTATTCTCACTCGCCCACAACTGAATCTCGACTCTTTATCGCCTCTGCACACCACAGCGGTTGGTAATCGACTCAACTAGTAAGGGAGTAAATTGAATTCTTCCCTCGCTCGGCAACCAATGGGAGAAGCTTTCCGACACATTGGTCCCAGCGAGGGTGCACACACGCGCGATGATCGTATCGGTTGTTCATGCTGTGTGTCCATGAGTATGCTGACCGTGGATATACGAATCCAACCGAGGGAAACATTAAAAGAAGTGGTTGCAATACCGACAGGAATTTGGATTTACATAGGATGGCAATTGCGTACAGCATCTATGCCGATCGTGCTCATAACGATGGCGGCTCACAGGATCGAACTCTCATGTGTATATTTATATTATAGAGAATTCGATTTCCTTTGGCAGCCAGTCGCGAGGAATGATATGCCTGTGGGTCGGACGACCGGTCGACATGTACGCAGATAAAAAAGGAGAATACTTCCTGCACGTGTGTGGCGGCATTTATTGGAAGATATTAACATCGATATGGTTCGAGTTTATGTCGGTTGCTTGGTGTTGCTAATGCTTTTGCATTAACGAAAAACTGTGGTTTTAGGTACTTAGGAGAAATCTTTGAGTAATTGAGAAAAGGTAAGCTGTGGTGTCCAATGGAACCGCCATAATAAACTGTTGTCCAGGGTTTTAGGTGCACTAGGAAGGAGTTTTTTGGTAATTAATGGGAAGGTAAGTAGTGGCGTTCAATGCAACCGCCACAGGCTTACGGGGGAATTTTAAATTAGTAATTCCGGTTAGTGATTTGACAAAATGTACAGCTTCTGAGTTTGCGGATATTGATACTGCTCCTGGTAGTTGCATTCGAAAAATTGAAGTAAGCGTGCTGTAAGACAAGTGGTATCTTTGCATTTACCGGAGGAACATCATTTACAGCGAAGCGTGGGGCTTTTCGACCCGCCACAAATTTGAATGTTTTCATTGACTATTAACTTATACGAACCAAATCATAGGATAATTTAATTAAAACGTTTAATGTATTTTAATTCCATCATAATATTCAATTAACATTAATATTCACATAAACTTTCTTCGGCTTTAAGATTCTCCTCGCGAAAAACAAAGAGCTCAATCAATGGGCTAGCTTAAAGAAAGCCGTGCAGATTCGTCCTGAGAATATCGAGAAGAAGGAGCAACGGTTATATAAGCTTAAGGCAAAAAATGACTTCTTAAAACGAAAAATATTTAAGAGCCTTTATGGAGAAGGGTAAGTAAAATATATTTTTGCTTTATTAGGATTAACATTTTCAAATGACACATTCTTGTAGATCTGATGAAGATGAAGAAACAGAACCCGCTGCGAAAAAAGAGAAGAAAGAAGAGCATGAAGAGGTTGGGAGCCCCAAAGCTGTGGATAAAGAAACTTCAGTGATAGAAGCAAACAATAAAACTACTCCGAATGAGTCTGTATCAACCACAAGCGACAAAAAGAAAAGCAGAAAGAAGAATAGGAATAAGAAGAAGAAAAATACAACACAAGCTGTGGGAGAAAGCGCAGAAGTTCCAAAATCTAAAGAACAAAAAGTTGCCTTTAATGCGTTTAGACAGAAGAAACCACATGGCACTAACGCACATCATTTACCAAGTAATAAGAAGAATTTTGCCAAGCGCAAGGGAGCCAAAAAAGAAGAAGCATCTACAGCTATTTCAGATGATCGCCTTCAGGCCTATGGTATCAATCCAAAGAAGTTTCATAAAAAGCAAAAATATAACAAATCTACTGCCTAGCGGTGGTATGTTATAAACAAGTAAAATCTTTACTAACTATTCAATTATGTAAATCGAATATGGAATAGAATTCTTGATTCCACTCACTGTACGTAAACATTTTGAAAAGCCTGTTGAGAAAATGTTGGGAATCCTAGTTCAACCTGCCAACTGAGAAACAAGTGAAATGGAATAGTTTAAAGAGGGGAATTAGTACATACGAGTTTATCTAACTATGGAAAGGAAGAGCTAAATTAAAAGTTTTGGAAATAGTAAAACAGCAATTTTAATATATTAAAGACTTGAAATAATATTCAAAGTATATGTTTTTATACTTTTGCTCGTGTTTGTTTTTATAACGTACTATTACCTAACCTTATCAACTCAAGTTTGTGGTGAACAACTTTTTTTATCCATTACAATCTATTCTTGCGATGGACAATGCTTCTTTTTATCCATCCTGTTATAGACCAGGTGCCAATCTCCTTAAAAACTGCGAGAGCAGTAAATCCAGTATAAGTTAGTTTTTGTTTAATATTTATCAGTGTTTTTGATGTTTATTTTTTCCAACCTCATGTATGGATTTGTATAAGGTCTTGGCGACAGACGTTACGCCGTTAAATTGCTCTATCGACCCGGATCACCATCCTACCGTGGCTAGTAGACGCTAATTATTACTGATCCATGGGGTGCCGTTTTCCATAAATGTGTTCATGTTAAGATCAATAGGAGTAGCAAAACTACAATCTTATAAACATCTGGGTTAATCTTTTGAACTCATCCTCTTGGAAACTGCAAACAACAACTACGCTAATCGTAGAGACTGCGATAACTGGTTTAGCGATGATTGCCAGTTGAGAACTAGACGCAACAATGCTGTCTGTGGAGTAATTTTCAAAGAACGCCGGCATATATGGAGGAATATAAAGTAGGAAAACGAAGTCACAGAAATCATAGAGCAATGCAACCATAGAAGTCGCGCTATTTTTTTTTCGGGAATTCTGTAATATAATACAATGTGCAATACTTTGTATATTCAGCGCCGACAGAGGATGATCGATCTAATATGCATCATAGAGCGATGGGAAAAATACTTTTAGTCGAAACTTCACCAATGGCAGACGTAAACCCTAGCCAAGCGCCACCAAGTGTATTAGCAGTTCACGGGATCAGAAATCAACTCAAGACCAATTTATCCATAGAATCAAATTTTTTTTATCACACCTCTCTCGGGAGAGGCGAACCTATAGCGCTGAGTGGGCGCCCCGAGATGCCACCAAATAACAGTTGCAGTTCTTTTTGAACAGTTGCAGGTTGTAACGCTCCGGGAACACTTGCGTGGGAAGGAAGTTGCACAGCTTCCCCGCCCTGTAACGGAACGAGTTCTATGCAGGGATGTTCACGCCGTCGGGAGATGAACCACAAACTGGTGCCATCCGTCGGATTGTCTTGTGGAACGCATATAAACCAAATTGCTTGGAACAATACCACGAATCTCCGAAGAACAGTACCCGTGATAATATCTGTAAAACAGGCAGAGGTAGGCTACGCGCCTTCGATGTGATAGCGGCTGTAGTCCCGATGTCAGCGTCGTGTCCCCGATCAGGCGGATCGCTCGTCTCTGTATGCTCTCAAGTAGGTCGAGGGTATGTTTAGGAGTAGCCGAAAGCCTTAGTTGCTAGCGCTATTAGATTTAAGTTATTATGTAATTTACATACATTGTAATAAATAAATAAAAAAATGTTTAGAAGCAGAGCTCCAAACATGAGAGCAATATTCGAGCGCGGGTCTAATTTGGGATTTATATAGGAGAAGAAGTTGGGCCGGAGTAAAATATTTCTAGGCTCTAAAAAGATAGCTCAGCTTTCCTGAGGCTGACCAGGCGATGGTCGACACGTGTTTATGCCATGATACATTCCTACAGACCGTGACGCCGAGCAATTTCAAGCTATCCCCAGCCTCGAGGGCCCGGCCATTCATCATCAGCTGTGGAACTGATGATCCACTTTTCTTTGTGAATGTTGTATATTGTGTCTTCGCTGCATTAAAGTCGACGAGATTAACCCTTCCCCACTCCAGGCCCCTATCTAGATCCCGATTCAGAGAGTCGATCTGTCTACATCTCAGCTGATGGGACGTAGATGCACCAATCGGCCGGCCACTCGAAAAGGAGGAAACAAGCGTGCTATCATCCGCAAAGCTGAACACTTTGTTATCCGTTGTGTCCCACAAATCATTTATGTGAAGCAAAAACAAGTTTGGAGCCAAAATGGAACCTTGGGCCACCCCCGAACTAACAGGATGCAGATCCGAACACTCGCCGTCCACAACAACCCGGATCGATCGATTTTCAAGGCAGCTCTTCGTCCAGTCGCAAAGCTGTTGGGAAAGTCCATATGAACGAAGTTTGCTCAACAATGCTCCGTGCCAGACGCGGTCAAAAGCCTTGGAGATATCCAATGCGACCGCCCTTGACTCACAATGCTGCTCAATCGCAGATGTCCATATATCGGTTATAAGTGTCAAAAGGTCTCCTGTGGACCGCCTGCCACGGAATCCGTATTGACGATCATTCAGAAGTCCGTTGCACACCAAATACTTAACTAACTCAGTATTGATGACTTTTTCCATCATCTTAGACAAAATAGACAATAATGCTATCGGACGGTAATTTTGTGGGAGACACTTTTTTTCCGTCTTTGGGATTGGCTGAACACGAGCGATTTTCCAGCAGGCAGGAAAGGTCCTCCGTGCATAAGATAAGCGGAAGAGTCTGCCAAGAACCGGCGATAATTCTGGAGCACAGTTATTAAGGACTATTGTTGGTATTCCGTCCGGGCCGGCTGTCTTCCTACAATCCAGTTCACGTAGAATGCGTTGAATAGTGCGCGGACGAAATCTCACATCCCGCATGGAGGACCGTACCGGCGCGATCACAGGTGGCTCCAAAAGGCCGGCATCAAGGTTTGAATTCACGGAAAATAAATTCGCGAACACATTAGCTTTATCCTTTGAATTCGTGACTACCGCCCTGTTGTCTGTCACCAACGGAGGGAAAGAGGAGGATGCGAAGTTACTGCTGGCAGTTTTTGCCATTGACCAGAAGGAGCGCGAACCAGCCGGGCACCGAAAGAGTTTATAGGTCACTCTGTCGTTATGAGCTTTCTTCGCGGTATCAATGGCCTGGTTGCACGCGTTTCTGATACTAACAAAATTCGTTCTGTTAACATCGGTGGGATTGGAGCTTCACTGCATAAAAGTTCTATTCTTTGCCGCTGTTATCTCCACGCATTTTTTTTATCAAACCACGGTTTATCAGATGAACTTCGTTTGATGGAATGTGGGATGTAGATCTCCTTACCGAGAAGAATAATCTCTGTGACCGAATCCGCGTAAGCCTTAACATCGAAGTCTCCGAAACACACCTCTGACCATGGAAAGTATGCAAAGAAATTCGCAAATCGTCCCAGTTAGCAGCCCCATACTTCCATACATGGCGAAGCTGCCTAGGTCGGTTATTCGCTTGAAATGCAAATGGTTGCGCGACAGATATCAAGCAGTGATCTGAGTTTTCCAGTGGCGCAGAAACCTCTACGGTATAAATACTCGGTTCGGATGTCAAAAACAGATCCAGGGTGTTCGCATAATCGCCTCGGGCATCCGACACTCGCGTTGGTTCCTCCACGAGTTGAATTAAGTTGTGGCTAACAGCAAACATCTCCGCCAATTTCCCAGTCTAGTCGGTTCTGTTAGAATGTACAAACAGCCGGAATTGTGCACATTAAAATCGACAAGGACAACAATTTTAGAAGCTGGGTGGTTGATTTGTATCCAGTAGACGGTATGTGAAAGGTGTTCGAAAAATGTTGCTGATCGATCGTCATTTGCGGAGCGGTAAAGACAACAAAGAAATTTAACAGAAATCCTCAGCACGACCCTCAACCATATCATGTCCATATTATTGGGTTCCAACGCCTCCATCCTCTGGCAAGCCAGATCGCACCGCGCGAAGGTGCAGACTCCGCCCTTAAAACCGAATCTTAAATGTAAGTCGTATCCTGAGCAACGAAGATATGTCGAATCAGTTGACGAATCGACCTGGGTCTCAGTTGGGGCAAGGATATTAGGTTTCGTTGTTTGGAAATATTGTTGGACGGTGTTTACATTCGTATTGGAGAAACCGATATCCCCGATGTTACAAATAATGTTCCGACGGTTTTTTTTAAATGTACTATACTACATCTGTATACTAGGTACTTCATAAAATAATATTGCAGGCAAGGAATCATCAAGAAATGCGTAAAAACTAGATAAATGGCACTCCATGCTTCATACATAAGAAATGAAACATAACACGAAGAAGTCAGCAAACATAAAAACACTGGCATATTTTACGACTTTGACTAACAGAATATTACGGTCATTTGACCAAACGCAGGGGTTTAATACAGACTGCTTTTTATGCTCCTGTTACACCTCGCTACACAACCTCCACAATCGTCCTCAGCTCACGAATCAATATTCATAGTGCACATAAACTACATTCTCAAACAATTAACAATTGACGCCTCTTTCACAGGCAATTAATGTTAATAATGCATACGTTGCGATATTCATTCAAAAGCCACATACGACACATACGCTTTCTTCCAAGCAACACGCTTATCGCTTTCATTCATAATCCCAAGGCCAAAAGCCGATTCGCATTCTTTTTGCTTCGTATTCGAAACAAGATCAGCACCTGGCATTCACATGGTTTCATGTTTCGAATGCTTTTTTTGCTTCATGCCCGAAAACAAGTGTCATACAAGACATTAGGCACGGCCGGAATCTTCAAAAGCGGTTGGCGACGATTTAATTGAGTGTCGATCAAATGCTGAGATCTGCGAAAGAACAGATATAGCAACGCAAACCGATCGAACAACGTACTTTAATTGGTTTGATAAATACAGCAATCAATGGGGTAATTGCTTATGCCAATACCGCTGCACCGTAAGCAGACCAATTAAGCGATAATGATAATTTAGAAATACGAATGATTCGTGTCAGGCAGTTCACTTCAATATAGGTCATGCGTTCTGGATTAAAGTCCAGGCTGAGGTAAACGCATCGTTTGCACTTCCTCGCCCATAATTCAGGCATAAAAGAGTGGTTGCAAATGAATAGAAGGAAGAACTAATCAATCAAACGAAGGGTTGCGGCCTTGCATTGGAACAGCGGGCCCCTTGCTTCGATTGAATTAGAGTAGTGAATAGAATCATCAGTTGAGTTTTCCGGGGTGGTTACCCCCAAACAATCACTGAGGTAATAAAGTTTAACCTTGTCAAATAAAAAAAAACTGTTGAGAATATACATTTATATTGCCTAATGTGTGGCGCATGAGCGCGATCTTATGAATGTATGTATGAATGCAGAGAGAGAGCGGCTTGTGTGAAACGAGACATGCGAGGAGCATTGACAGCAGAGTATCATAAGACGCCGTGATGAATACACGTGCCATAAGCGCCGCACGCAGTTATCGAGTTTGCGAAGTTATAGTTTAATAAATGTATTTTATATTGTATACATGAAATCCCCGTTCCTATTATTTATATCAACCGACTTAACCAAAACAACCATTATCATTGAACTGCCAACATTCGGAGGAAGATCAGCAGACTAGCGGGTCACCTCAGGGCCCAGGAACACCCACACAGACCTGCACATAAACATACGAGTTGGTAACCTTTGCGGGCACCAGTAAATCTGCCAATAGGACCCACGGGCTTGACCAAGCCGGAAGCCACGATAGACGGAGGTCGATAAGTGTGGTATAGAGAAATATAATAATTGATAACCTCAGAGGAGTATCCCCCCGGAGATAACTTACTATTTTATGCTAATACCAAAAATCATTTGGTATTACATTGGCGTCCGAGCAGGGAAGCTAATACCAAAATTATTTGGTGTTACACTACAATTCGATGTTTTTTCTTAATAACTTTGAAATGAAATGCAGTTTTATAATCCATATTTTACTAATCGAATACGTGATCTTTAACGTTATTTGTTAAGTATAATTTCAACAATTAAGTATGTAAAGGGTGGCGCAAAATTAATCATCCATTTTGTTTTTGAATTACTTTGTTACTAAATAAAAAAATGATTTTGAGTGATGGAAATCTTTAGTTGGACCTTTACAAGTTTTCCTGTTAAGTTAAGAGATGACTGCAGCTGTCTAGTTCACAAATGTCAAATATGATTGACGTACGACGCTATTTGCCAAAATTATAACATCTTCCGTGATTAATTTTGTGCCACTTTACATAATTTTAGTAATTGAGATTTCATTTAAATGCGTACTGTTTAGTTAGATATGATTAAACGGAAATTGTTACGTATAATTCTTAAATCGACTTACGCGGGTTTGGTGTCGGACCGCTTCTCACCCGACGGCACTGCTCTTCTGGGTGCAGGGGGTTGATGGTTTCTTGAGTCCCCTGTTTATATTTTTACTTATAACCTGACTAGCATATTCGAGCAGTGGGCGGACAAAAGTTATGTAGAGTAATCGTGTGGCGTAGTGTTACATGCGATTCCCGCCACCGCCATCATTTAATAATTTATAATTTTAATATAATTTGTTTTAATGTGGTGTGATGGTAAGGTGGTGGAAGAAGTGCATGATCCATTTGTGAGTGTTCGAACACGCCCCGATTCGAGTGTGGATCGTGGGCGGATTCGAGTTCGATTTTTGGAGATTGAGAGAGGGCGAGTTTTTCGAAACAGTCGTGTGCTAGAATTAAAGAAGAGCGGTTGTGGCTGAGTGGGCAGTGAATGAAGAAAGTAAAGTGAGGCGCGGAAATAATTAAAGGAATATATAAGAAAAATTAACACGAAAGAAGAAAAACGCGATGAGAGAAGTTAGCTGTAATAAAAACGCGAATGGTTGTTGACGAATTAAAGCATTGTAATTAAAACGTCTCGTGAAAATGTGTATTGGAATCTTTTGATGTATAGTAAAATAAAACGCATGTACATTGGGGTGAAACTCGTTTGTTTTGCTGTTGTGTGGATCATCCTGAGTGGTTGGAGTCGTTGGTGGTGAAAGACCGGCCAATAAATGCGCATGTGTGCGTCCGCAGAGACTACCGTTCCTCGAAGCTTACCGTTGAATCCAAGAAAAACAGTATCTGGTATCTGGTGACTATCGTTCACGGTACCCTGCAACGGAAAAACGAAAAGAAGGAACACAACGGGCGCAAGCGGAGAGACCAACATCCCGTGAAGAGGAGTGCAACTAATTTTTGATCGATTGCAACGGCTGGCGCAAAAAGCCACTGACACTACTGGGTGGTATGATACATTTTTGCAGAACAACCCCGAGACACTTTAAAAACGAAAGTCATTCACTTGATGTCTGGATGAAATTTATACCAAAGTAACTGTCAACGGAAAGCTCACTACCCTTGGAAACAGCAGACCGTACGACAATTTGATTTTCGACATACTACTTGTTATACAATATACTACAGTAGGGGTTTAGGAATTCCTTCGACCAGCGTTTGGCAAAGCCAAGGGCGACATTGGCCTTAAGGATTATGTCATCAATATGTGCGGTAAAGTTGAGCTCCTTGTCGCATAGGATGCCCAGGTCGTGAATCGATTCAACCGATGTTATCGGTTGGTTCAGTAAGAGATAGGAGCGTGGCTGGGTGGGGGAGCGCTTCCGAGAGAAGGTGATTGTGTGACATTTGGTGATATTCAGTGTTAGGCAGTTATTTTGCACCAAGTCGAAAAACTGCCAAGATCTGATTGGAGACGTGAGGAGTCAAGGGGAGAATGGATTGTCTTGAACATTTTGGTATCATCCGCATAAAGCGAGATGGATGAGTGATTGATATTAGAGCCTCTGTCGTTAATGGTTAGGATAAATAGGAGGAGACCGAGATGACTGCCCTTGTGGGCGCCCGAAGTTGGAAAAAAGGATCGGAGAGGGTGAGATAGGATGAGATCCACTTTATCAGCAGGGTTTCAAAGCCGAAGGAAGATAACTTAAAGAGAATGAGGTTGTGGGAGATTTTGTCGAAGGCCTTGCTAAAGTCAGTAGTGATTACATCGACTTCATCGCCGTTTTCTAGGGCAAGGAGTGTGGGGGATGTGAATTCAATAAGGTTGGTATTAGTGGACCTGCCGGAGAGAAAGCCGTGCTGGATGGGAGAGATTATGGGTTTGGAGTGAAAACATCATATAGAAGGCTTTCGAACAGTTTAGGAATGTGCGAAAGCTTAGCAATGGGACGATAATTGGATATATCGTCTTTTTGTTCCTTTGTGGTATATGTTAATAGTCATGTAATATAATGGTATAAGATTTTTAGCATGGCAGGGTCGCCATGTAATATATGTGGGACTGCTGTCGCCAAATAATATCTTTTCTTGTAATACTTCGATTATGATGTATTACTTGTGATATTATGATGGATTGGTCTATAACCCTACTTCCCCATTGTTTGCTGTTTAAAGCGCAGCTCTCTGAAAATGGATGGCGTAGACGCCGCAGTGTTCGAATCAAATACTCAGTTGGTTTTTGATTGCTTTATTCTTCAAAATGCTGGGGTATTTATACTCCCAATCAATCATTCAATTATTTACAAATTTCTTAATCCACTCATACAAATTTTGCTTAACAAGCTATTTCATTTTTAGTTGAAAATTCACTCATATAATTCTGCTTACTGTGCTACTTAGTTTCCTATCACCAGCTTAGCCCATAGTATAAGAACAATGACACGATTTGACTCAATTAATTTGTGAATCACTTGCTAGCAGTAAGCTCGCAAGCGATTGTCATATGATTCTTTCAAATCGTAACCGGAGCAATTCGTTCCTTTTACTCAATGAAAAGAATCGACCTTGAATTATTGTTGGCAACGAATGCTGGTTACGTAAAACTTGCTAATTGTAACACGGGCAAATTGATTTACTTGATATGATTCTTCATGGTCATTTCGTGGATATGTTGTTACACTACACCTTTTTATGTATGGGCGTTATTAAGAGGATTTCTCCAAACGTCAGGGAATGGACCTTGTGGAAGGGATAGATTGAAGATTGAAGCGAGCGGGGGAGAGAGAGAGAGGGGAACATTTTTTAAGAGGATAGCAGGGAGTCCATCTGGACCGGGACTGAAATCGTCTTTCAGTTGTTCAAGTTTTTCTATAACATGGTGCTGTTGAATACGTAGTGAGATGAGCCGGCCGGGGGAGAATTCAGACAGGCCAGTGAAGAGGGGTTAGGCTCGAAAGAGTCGTCCGTGAAGGATAATTTGAAGAAGGGCGTGAAAAGATTGGCTATGGTTTAGGAGTCAGTTGTAATAGTTGAGGTGTAGAAAAGAGAGTTGGGATTGACATTAGATGTGCGTTTGTAGTTGATAAAGTGGAAGAAAGATTTGGGGTCGTTGATCAGGTTGAATTGAGCCTTGGTGAGGTGATTGTGCTAGAGGGAGCTGTAAAAGTAACCGAGATAGTTGGAGTAGTCCAGGGGAGAGCGCATACTTAGGAAAGCGCTCCACAGCTTATTCCTCTTGTTACGAAGGGTGCGGAGTTTGCGGTTATACCAAGGGAGCAATGAGAACGATAACCTGTCCCGGGAATAAATAAAGTGTCCTACGTGTGTAATCACAGTTGAGTCCCTGTAGGAAAGTTCACACACCCTCACGCATTTCATTCTTTAGGAGTGGTTCCACATTATTTCCATCTTCCATTTCAATTTTACTCAAAATTAAATTTAAAAATTTATTGACTTCATCGAAGAATTCTGAAAGATGAGTCTTCCCGGCGTCAGGTTTCGCAAATTATCCTGTAGGACGTATAATGGTCGTTGGTCGGCATATACGTAGTCGAGTCGATTTATTATTGCGTAAAAATTAAATATCTTATTATGCGTTACCAAAATATTTTCAGCTGCTCCCTATATTTGTGATTCTACTATCGAAAGGCGTGTAAAGTATCCGTTCCCCCAAAGTTCTTTATATTTCCCATGAATGTCTAAGACATATTTCTCCAAACCCTGTAAAATTCTTGTTTGCCACCAAAGATTGGTAGAGCTTCAATGATTTTGGTATCAATTTGTTTAGACCTCTGCAATGATATACTCTCCGGTTTCAACTCTTTCGTGATTACTGGCTTTCTGTTGCCAAATCCTCGTGAAGGTAAAATTGACATGATATTATTCAATCTTCGGTTTTCGGCGTCCAGTGTCTTTTGGTTATTGGTAAGGTGGGTAATTTGTGCCTCTTATTCTGCCACCGTAGCCATCTCTGAAGTTATAGGTTGTTCCGGTTTGTGCCCCTCTCACTATCGCTCTGCTGGTTGCGATCTGGTCTGCTCAGTATATTACGGTCGGATATTTCTTTTTAATATCTCAATTTTCATTAATTATATTTTCATTTCACTGAATTTTTATTAATCGATTTCTCTATTAATTTTTCAACTTTCACTGAATTTTGTTATTTGATTTTTATATTATTTCACTTTCTCCATTATGTAGACATTCGTGAAGGTGAAGATTCCTTAGTACTGGGGAATGATTGTCTTCTCACTTGTTCACTGGGTGTTTAGACGTTAGAAGTTTAAACACTCCTGCCAGGATCGCCAATTAATGTACATATTTCAGTTTGAGAATAATAACATCTTTATTTTTTAAGAATAATACTTTTATTTATTTCAATTCAATTCAATTTTTATTAGGTAGATAATACATTTATATTTTACAACTAGTATTTAAGAGTTTTAGGACAGCAATTCCTTTACAACTATAATCTTAACTTTATATAATGAAAATAGGACAATTTTAATGAATAATAAATAATAAATGATTAAGGGAAACTACAAGAAAAAACCCTTATTTGAATCTTAAGACTAATATTGCACAGGTTTCCGGTTATTTTATGTAATAACGAACTCGATATAATTTTCATAGACAGAGTACATAGGTAGTGATTTAGGATAACGAGAACATGGTCAGAAAAAGAACAATTGACGAGGAAGTTTCGATTGATTTTGTCAATAAGAAATTCTGCCGGTTTAACGTTAGCATTTTCATAAAGTTCATGTGTCGAATAATGCCATGGCAAATTCAGCAACATTTTCAGTATTGTATTTTGACACCTTTGCAATTTTATTTTGTGTGTGCGAGCACAATTACACCATACAGGGGCGCCGTAGAGGAGTATAGCTTGAAAAATTGTTATAAAAATGATAATTTTATTTTCGAGTCTAAGCTTTGACTTTCTACACACTAATGGACACATAACTCTTACGACTTTGTTTATTTTGTCTATTGTGATGTGTTTTTGAAAGATAAGTTTTTTATCTAGAATAAAACCTAGGTATCTACAGACTTCGGACCAATCAATATCAACTGCACACATACTGAGTTTAGTGCCGTTTGGTGGGTAGCAGAGTTTCCTACATCTCGAAAACCAGACGGCTTGTGTTTTATTACCATTTATTTTTATTTTCCATTTCCTGTAATATACTGCTAGTTTGTCAAGAGCTGCTTGCAAAGAGTTGTAGACATTAGTGAATAAGGCACCCGAAGAGAAAATGGCCGTATCATCGGCAAACATAGCTACCTGAATGTTTTCACCTAGACATGGTAAATCTGCGACAAACAATGTGAATAATATGGGACCAAGGACCGAGCCTTGGGGTACCCCATAGTGGATTTGGTGAGTAGAGGATTTGTCGGTTCCTATACTCACAACAAATTTTATCGAACGAAGAAAGCTCTGGATAATTATAAGCGGTATTGGCAGCTTAAGTTTTAGTAGCTTATAAATCAAGGCATCGTGCCATACCGTATCGAAAGCTTTTTCGATGTCTAGAAGAACCAGTCCCGTTGACTCCTTGTTGATGAATTTACCAGCTATGTGGTTTTTAATGCGCAAGACTTGGTGGATTGTGCTGTGACCACTACGGAAATCGAACTGAAAGTTTGGTAGGATGTTATTTGCTTGCACGAAACGATCAATCTTTTCCTTAATGATTTTTTCTAAGAGCTTACTCAGACAGCTAAGTAGATTAATAGGTCTGTAGCTTTCGGGGTTGTTCTTCGGTTTGCCGGGTTTCGGGATAGGTATTACTTTTGCTGTTTTCCAACGGTCCTGCAAATAACAGTTCCTAAGACAAGCGTTGAAAATGAACGTTAAATAGTTACTTGCAGCAGGTAGAAGTGTGGCGTTCGCGCCGAACCCCACTGAGTGATCCTACACCTCAGCTTCACCTCCGGAAAAGGAAGTTACCAAAAGACAGGGAAGAGTGCTCAGGTGTAACCTCAGGGGTGCACACCTAACCAGTGGAAAGGTCACATAAACGGGTACGTACTGTGAAACATTTCGATGGTCGCCTGGCGCAGTTTTCCGTGCAAGTAATTGCAAACCTGTTGAGGAGGAAAACTCACCAACATATAATAATGCAGGTGACATCGCTAAAATTCAAAAACATGACATCGATTTCTGGCGGCAACGTAGTTGCAAACGTCTGAAACTCGATGCCATGGGCCAGCGCAGGACACCTGCACAACACCACTAGCAAAAACAACATGCAGCGATCTGACAATTTAGAACCGCCAACGAGAATATCATTCTGTCGCACAGGCGTGCGACACATCTCCGAAACAATACAATCACGAGAGATACAACGCATGCCCTTAAAAGGACACATCTCCGATATAATACAAACACGAGGGATACCACGCATGCCCTTAAAAGTACACATCAAGTCGCACGCACGGACTATGCGGGCGATCGCTGATAAAGACAAGTATCTATGTGCGAACCACACACATAGCGCGCCCCACAGTTAACATGATACGAAAGGCACACACAGGACAGCGGTGCGATCATCCTTGGCTGTGTGAGACACATCCACCCACGAAATGATCTCCGCGTGAACTGGCCGTCAGGCAGATGTCTGTTGATGTATTGGTGTGTGCACTAATCAACCCTTAAGGGATAAGTGCACACTGAGCGAGAAGCGAGAGTTCACTGTTGGAGTTTAGTTGGATTGTGAGCATTAACTGTATAACATGTGATACAAATTTTAACGAATTGTTACAAACCCTTACTTAGTGCAGTATGTCCCAAAAACAGTTTTTATCAGATTAATTGTAATTAATTAATTGTGTACACAGTGACATTTTGATCCGTTTGATACAAGGTATTAACGAATTGTTACAAACCTTACTTAGTGCAGTACTGTAGGGGTAGGGATGTGGGCCACCTCCGCGACCTCCTTCGTAAGGTTAGAGCATCCCGTGACCAGGCATGGTTCTAAAAAACTTTTCGTTCACCCTGAACTGCACAGCTGCACGCACGTCTTTGTCAGGGTGGATAAGGTTAAAAACCTTTGGGCCCTCCGTATGACGGTCCCTTCAGAGTCTCCAACCGCATCAGCGATCGTGTCTTCGAGATTGATATTCGAGGAAAATGATCCACGGTCAATGTTGAGAGACTCAAACCTTGTTTCTTCGAGGCGTCAGCTCCAGATCCTCAGTCAGCAACCGACTCTGCCAACATTCGCCAACCACATCAACCTCCACTCACCCGAAGCCGAGCACGTCTCCTTAGGCAATCAAAAAATCCTCCCAATCCACCCCCAATCTAACTTCCTTCCGACACCCATCAAACTACTCCTTCCGACCTACCATTATGTCACTGGCGGGAGAGTACTGTAGGGGTTTCTCTATCCTATAGGAGAAACAGCCCACAATTCCAACCACAATACCTACCCATTTCCTTGATAAGTTATTTACCTGTAAAACATGTCAAAGGGACGCATAGCTAAACTCATTATTCTATGCAGATAATGCATAATTGAGTTTAGCTACAATCAACGACATACGGCAACACTATTGCGCTAACCATGGGATTTCCACCGGAAATTCCATTCGTATTGGTTAGCAACAACCAAGTCAAACCAAGCGACGCGGTTGCGTCATAGTCCATAGGCTTGGGTATTTATCGAACATTCCACAGAATGGTATTATATCCCCAGCCGATGCGGCGTCCTATTGACTTTTCCCAGATCACCCATTCGCTTGGGATCAATGATCTCTTTTTGCTGGTGAATAACCTTAGCTAGGTTTTCCTCTCTCTCGTATTTCTGTCTTGCTATAGTGCGTTGACCTAAGAGATTATCACTAGGTCAGTAGACCAGCCGTATACACGGCATTGACGCACACACACCCAGCCAGACAACCCTCATACTCAGACCACTACCGCTGACCTACTCGTGCTTCAAATTGGATCAAATTTGTGCGAGGTTCCAAAACACACAACGAAGCGTGCAGAACCGCCCAATGAACCGGCGGCAACCTCCACAATATACATCCCAGCGGACTTCTTTTCGTCGCCCACCTCCACGGCCTTCTCGTGACGAACCTGCCAATAGGCAAAATCCGCCCAACAATGCCGCCACACGCGCTTGGTGCGCCAACCACCTACGGTACGGAGAGCGTACAACTAATTGTAGGGCACCCTGCGGTTGGACTCGACCAACCAACAACCGGCGTCAGTCTTTAAACTAATTTTGCCGACCGACACCCCTGCGCAACCGGCCGGCACCGCATCCATAAGACGCCTTACGATCGAGACTGAATATCAATTTTACCGTCGATACCGGCGCTGATATCTCAGTCCTTCCGCGATCGTTCGCCCCACGCAACCGCGTGCCCACCGCCTTACAGTTGTCAGCAGCAAATAATTCTCCGATACGCACGTACGGAAGGAAAAAGCTGACACTCCATCTGGGTCTCAGACATCCAATCACACACCAGTTTGTGATTGCTGATGTTAACGAACCCCTAATAGGTTCCGACTTATTAGGAAAACATAATCTGTTGCTCGATTCGACACACAACAGGCTAGTAGCCCACACCGCACCTCCCTTGCCCTTGCCGGCATCTCCAGCGGTAATACCCAGGGCCATACCGTGTACAGACCCTATCCAAGCTATGGTACATGAATTTGTCAATACGACAATTCCTCTACGTAACCAGCGACGACACAAGGCGAATGTGTTTCATTACATCGAGACACGGGGCCCTCCAGTAAGCCAACGCGCACGTCGCCTGGCTCCAGAAAAACTACGCGCGGCACGCGCCGGGTTCGACGAAATGACAGCACAAGGTATCTGTCAACCATCAGACAGTCCTTGGGCAAGCCCACTCCATTTAGTTAAGAAACGTTCCGGGGAGTGGCGCCCATGCGGGGATTACAGACTGCTGAATGCAGCAACAGTCCCCGACAGATACCCCATTGCACACCTATATGATTTTTCATATAAATTACGAGGGTGTAATGGATCTCACCAGGGCTTACCACCAAATTCCGATGGCACCTGAAGACATCCCAAAAACGGCAGTCATTACTCCTTTCGGACTCTTCGAGTTCAAAGTAATGACTTTAGGTCTCAGGAATGCCGCGCAGACATTCCAGAGATACATCGACTCGGCTTTACGTGGTCTCAATTGCTGTCATGCTTATCTCGATGACATTCTCATCGCCTCACGAGACCACGTTGAACACAAACGCCATTTACGACAGGTCCTTGAGCGCCTCCGCGAATTCGGTCTTGTCATCAACCCGGATAGGTGTCAATATGCCAAAGAGCAAATCACATATCTGGGCTACATTGTTGACGATCAGGGCATTCGCCCACTTCCAGACCGTGTGGAGGCCCTCATCCAATATCCACGCCCAACCAACATAAGCGAGCTCCGACGTTTCCTCGGAATGCTCAATTTTTACAGACCAACCCTTAAAGACGCCGCCCAAACCCAGGCTCCTCTGACTGAATTTCTAAAAGGAGCGAAACGCAACGACAAGCGCCCAATTCCATGGACAGAAGCTTCGGACCGTGCGTTCCAACTGTCCAAGGAGCAACTGGCTAACGCCACACTACTCCGATATCCCTTAGACGGAGCGGTTTTGTCTATCCAATGCGACGCATCGGATTCCGCAATCGGAGCAGTCCTACAACAAGATTTCGAAGGCCAACCGGAACCGCTCGGATTCTTTTCCAGGAAACTGAGTCCCACAAAGCGGCGATACAGCGCCTATGACCGGGAATTACTGGCGATCTATAGCGCCATTAAATATTTCCGTCATATGGTAGAGGGTCGCTCGCTTTCCGTGTATACTGACCACAAACCTCTGGTTTTTGCGTTCCGGAAAAAGTCGGGAAATGCTTCTCCCCGACAAGAACGTCAACTCGACCTCATCGGGCAATATACTACCGAGATTAAACATATCTCTGGTCCACAAAACATCTTGGCGGACGCTTTTTCTCGAATCGATACGATTCACTTGCGCGCCACTCTGAACAACGTCGACCTAGCCCTGGCCCAACAGGAGGACAGCCAGCTCGAATCACTTCTAACTGCTGATACAGCACTCGAGCTACGCAAAATCACCCTCCGCGATCCTTTGGGAGAAATCTGGTGCGATGTTTCAACTGGAACCGCCAGGCCCTACATTCCCGAGAAGCTTCGTAGGGGCGTGTTCCAGGTCTACCATGACCCAGCCCACCCCAGCGGGCGCGCAACCGCTGCTGCCGTCCGTAAGAAATTCATTTGGCCCCGAATGAGCAAAGACCTCACCACCTGGGCCCGCGCTTGCCTCCAATGCCAGCGCTGCAAAGTAGCGCGCCATAATGTATTAGAACCTGCACAATTTAAGCTACCCACGGCACGCTTCGCCCATGTCCATATTGACATTGTGGGACCGCTTACTCCATCAAGCCAGATCAACCCTGGGTTATTGTGCTTTCCCTTTTGATTTCTCCATCCTGGCTACGCCCATCGACGTCGAACGAATACACAAGTACGTTTCGACCTGGATGAGTGTGGTGAGTTGGGGAACACACAAGAGAGCATGATTACCATTGGCAGATCAATGTGTAAAAAGCAGAAATTACGATTTCCACCCTAATTTAGTTAGTCGCTATTCATTCATCATTGGTGTTGGACGCGCTGCGCTAATTTTAGATTTAATTCGCTACCTGTCGCAAGAGTCACATCTCAATAGTTCAAGTGAAAGGTCGCGTCGTGTATACCTTCAATAAAACAACCAATGAAATAAAACGAAAAATTATTAATTAAAAATCAGTTTTTTTTTTTGTAAAAAAAAGACAATAAGTTATTGAAAAAAAAAAAAACCGAGTGTACCATATAAGTTAAACCCAATCAAATTAAAATAAAGAACGTTAAAATAACAACATATAAAAAGTGCTTTCATTCATTCTTCCCCTTGGTGGACAATTTTGCAGTTTACAAGTGTTTGGGATAAAAGTGGAAACCGTGCCATACGCTGGCAACAGAACATTTTTTAACACCATTGTACGTCCTAAAAACAGTTTTTTTTGGTCAATGTAATTGTAAATCATTAACTTTGTAATAGCGTTTTTGTTACTGCCGTTGCTTGTTATACTTCAATAAAAGAACCCAATAAATAGAACGAAGAGGAACCGGTGGTGTTTCCATTTTTTTAACGAGGAAGGACACCACACAAATAGAATTGAGCGAGCGCAACCATCCCCGTACAACGAATCAGTGAGGAACTTGGGGGAATCGTGGTGAACCAGTGTCAGGCGGACACTTACCAAGATCGCTATCTCCATAGAAGTGCTTTAATTAATTTGTTGTTAATATTATCGAGACCCGCAGCCTTTTTTGATTTCGATTTTTTTATCAATTCTTTAACTTTGCTAATATTAGTTGCGTAAGTAATTTCAGCTGGTGATTGAGAAAGTACATGGACAGTGTTAGCAACTTCAGCTTCAGTATACGCGTCGCTTAGATGCATAGATATAGAGTGGTTCTTACTAAACGTGTTAGCAAGTAGGTTCGATTTCTTCACTGAAGAAATAAACAACTTGTCGTGAACTTTAAACGGAGGAATGCTGGACCCTCTCTTTTTCATAATTTTTGATATTTTCCAGAACGATTTGCTTGCTTTGTCAAGAGAGGAAAGGTGTTTATTCCAACACTTGTTCCTATATGCTGAGCTTTCGTTTTTAATGATATTATTTAAGACTTTAACATTAACTAGAAAGCAATCGATTCTATAACGAAGCCATTTTCTTGTTTCAGAGTTTCGTAGCCTAATCAGATGTAAGATATTTTCAGGAAGCGATGCCTTATTAACTGGAGCAGTGGAACATTTAGGTATCGCAAAATCGGCAGCTCTATTGATAACAGAAACAAAAGTGTTACATAGGATATCAATGTGTTCGCTGCAGGTTATAGAATTTATTCGGGAATCACCCAGAACCAACTTCGTGTTTATATATGATTTATAACAATTCCAGTTGGCGGTGGAATAGTTGTGGTATAAACTGATAAGATTTACAGATACTGTATGATTTCCTGTGAGGCTGATCGGAAGGAGGTCTGCACTTAACGCATTTACAGTTAATGGTACTGAGCAGTAATTTGGAATATTAGTGATATATAGGTCGAGAGTTATCAGAAAACACTTTTAATCGCTCTGCCGTATCTATCATAACCGCTCTGTACGTTTTGATATTAAAAAGGAATTCTTTTTTAAAAAAAGAGCTTGTGTTTGAGAAATAAGAACAATTTCATTAATCTGTTGATGAGTAATAAAAATCGAATAAAATCTAATTTTGTCGTGGAAATTTGTTGTTTATTCACGTCTTGTGCGACAAAGGATCAAATTGACAGTTGCACCTCAAAACTTTTTACTCAGTGTGGAGTTCATGTCGTGCGGCTCCCCGACATTCCCCACGGACAAACAAAAGTAACAGATTTTAAAAAGTTTTTCAGTGCACCAAAAGGAAGCTCCAAAGTGTAGTGTTTCCCACTCGATAAGATTCAGGAAATATGGTAAAACCAGGCCCAAGGGACCCAGCACACCGTTGGATAACCGGAACAAGTCGTCAAGAAATCGCCGATCACAAGGCCACCTGCCCCAAGAAATATAACTAACTGAAGTTATATATTATCACAATGTGGTGAATAAGCACCCAAGTTTCGGATCTTTACGTTTAGCTTGGGTCAAGCAGTTGGAGCAAACGGGATTGTTCATTTCCGCGTTTATCAGAAAGAAAAGGCAAATATTAGTTTTTTTCATGAACAATACAATTTATTTCATTGGATCGATTACTTTAGTAGCCCTGATAATTACAGCAATTAACCTTTTGATAAATTCAAATAATCTACCGCTGGTAACAGCAAAAAACAGAAATCATCCGTTGTCCTAGACGAATCTTGTTGAATCATCGTCGATGTCAATGACCAGAGTCCGTTTCTTTTGAAAGCGCTGAAGAGCAGATCACCCGATTGGCAACGGTTCCAATAGGGAGATCACTCATATCACGTTGCCTGAGAGCCGACCTCGAATTCTAGGGACATGACTAATTTTCGACTGCAACCTTGCCAGTGACCGTTTTCCTTTTGCTGTATAAGCCTAAGTGCTTAGTGCATGAATATATTTTATTTCGAGTACCTGGCTGACTTTCAAACAGACAACTTGTCTCACAGTTTTGCTCGTGCTATTTATCTTAATCGATCGTTATTTTCACAATAATTTAATTATCATTATCTTGTTTTCTTTGCCTCGTTTTCCGCATACAAAAATTTGAACAAGTGTTATAACCGTTAAGTTATGGCCCCTGGGCCACGTGTGTTAAATAAAATTAAGCGCAAACGGTTGCGTTACGACCCCGTTATTGGAGGCCAAACTCCTCCCGATAAACTTTCAAAAGTGAATAATGAAGTTCCAGAAAAATCTAAATTGTGTTCAAATACTAACTTTTTTCAACCACTTCAAAGTCTGATGGAAGACTGACCTGAAATGGATCCGACCAATGTCGAACAGTGCGCATAACTTACTAAAGAAACCGTTCCGGCAATTGTGGTGTTAAAATTAACTAGTGCTAAAGTGCGTGATATTTTGAGCAACATTAAGATAGACAAATACTTAATTAAAAACATATCGCTTGAACAAAAAATATGTGCCCCAACAATGGACATATATAACAAAATCAGAACCGAACTCTTACGGTTAAAATGTGAGTTTTTTACCCACTCCCGTAAGGAAAATCGTCCATTAAAGGAAGTGTTATCCGGATTAGACTTGATTAGCAACGATATAGTGAAAAATGAACTAATTGCACTCGGGATTAAGTGCCTAGATGTTAAAACCATCACATTAAACTCGTCAACAAAAGCCCTGTACAAACACTACTTGTACATCGTCTACATTCAACGCGGTACTGTTAAATTAAACGAACTAAAACGGAACTACTCTACCTTGTTCAAAACCATCGTTCGCTGGGACTTTAAAAAACATAATCCAGGTAAGGTCACACAATGTCACAATTGCCAGCTTTACGGTCACGGCTCGATGCATTGTCATATAAATAGCTTCTGTGCAATATGTTCGGGAAACCATAAAACATCCGACTGCAAAACGAATGAGGTCATCAAGTGTGCAAATTGTAGTGGGCCACATAAATGCACCGATCCAGAATGCATTTGCCGAAAACAGTACATAGACATTCCCCGCAAAGTATCCTCACGTGGACGTGGTACAGGAAATACAACGTTCCTACAGCCTCCGAGTGACAAACAGCAGCCACTGCCTGACCGATTATCCATTGATAATTTTCCTCCAATACCCCGATCTGTGCGTCAACCTTCACCTTCTTCATCCACCTGGGCTTCTGGCCTCCATCAAACCCAGCTACCTTCAAACAGTGATACGACACACGAAGAAAAATCCGTCTGAAACTTTAACTAATGATAACCTGTTCTCATTTAGCGAGATAAACTCTCTTCTTAATGAATTTGTAACCAATCTTAGTGCTTGTCAAACTAAAGCTGGCCAATTTAACGTCATTACTTCATTAGCTATTAAGTACATATACTCGGAAAAAACATGTTAAGAAACTCTCTTAGCATCATAACTTGGAATGCGAGAAGCATCAAAAACAAAAAGCATGAACTTTTTAGTTTCTTGATAAATTTTAATATTGACATTGCACTTGTTTCAGAAACTGGCTCAAACAAGACATTTCTTTCTCACATCAAAATTACATATGTTATCGCCTAGACAGGGTACTTGCTAGTGGCGGAGGTGTCACCATTGTTGTGAAAAAATGTATAGAACATTCCTTGCGTCCTTCATTGCACCTTAAGTTAATTGAGGAAATTAGTATAGATGTAACATTAAGTGATAACTCCAAGGTGAGTATTTTTTCGGTCTATTTCCGTGGTGGAAATGGAAACATTGAGAAATCTACTTATTTTAAGCAGGATCTGCAAAAATTGTATAGAGTCAACACTCGAAACAAGGTAATTATTGGTGGTGATCTAAATTGCAGACATCAGTCGTGGAATTGTCTTAGGGCAAGCAGCTGGGGTAACATTTTACTAGATGTTGCTGAATCCAGCCCAAGTTTTTCCATACTTTACCCACTTCTCCCCACCTATATCCCAGCGAGTGCTAACAAGAACCCCTCAACTCTTGATCTATATATCACTAATATTCCAAATTACTGCTCAGTACCATTAACTGTAAATGCGTTAAGTGCAGACCTCCTTCCGATCAGCCTCACAGGAAATTATACAGTATCTGTAAATCTTACCAGTTTATACCACAACTATTCCACCGCCAACTGGAATTGTTATAAATCATATATAAACACGAACTTGGTTCTAGGTGATTCCAGCCTAAATTCTATAACCTGCAGCGAGCACATTGATATCCTATGTAACAATTTTGTTTCTGTTATCAATAGAGCTGCCGATTTTGCGATACCTAAATGTTCCACTGCTCCAGTTAATAAGGCACCGCTTCCTGAAAATATCTTACATCTGATTAGGCTACGAAACTCTGAAACAAGAAAATGGCTGCGTTATAGAATCGATTGTTTTCTAGTTAATGTTAAAGTCTTAAATAATATCATTAAAAACGAAATCTCAGCATATAGGAACAAGTGTTGGAATAAACACCTTTCCTCTCTTGACAAAGCAAGCAAACCGTTCTGGAAAATATCAAAAATTATGAAAAAGAGAGGGTCAAGTATTCCTCCGTTTAAAGTTCACGACAAGTTGTTTATATCTTCATTGGAGAAATCGAATCTACTTGCTAACACGTTTAGTAAGAACCACTCCATATCTATGCATCTAAGCGACGCGTATACTGAAGCTGAAGTTGCTAACACTATCCACGTACTTTTTCAAACACCAGCTGAAAGTACTTACGTAACTAATATTAGCAAAGTTAAAGAATTGATAAAAAAATCGAAATCAAAAAAGGCTGCTGGTCTTGATAATATTAACAACAAATTAATTAAAGCACTTCCACCTGCCGCAAGAAACTATTTAACGTTCATTTTCAACGCTTGTCTTAAGAATTGTTATTTTCCGGACTGTTGGAAAACAGCAAAAGTAATACCTATCCCGAAACTCGGCAAACCGAAGAACAGCCCCGAAAGCTACAGACCTATTAGTCTACTTAGCTGTCTAAGTAAGCTCTTAGAAACAATCATTAAGGAAATGATTGATCGTTTTGTGGAAGACAATAATATCTTACCAAACTTTCAGTTCGGTTTCCGTAGTGCTCACAGCACAATCCACCAAGTCTTGCGCATTAAAAACCACATAGCTGGTAAATTCATCGACAAGGAGTCAACGGGACTGGTTCTTCTAGACATCGAAAAAGCCTTTGATACGGTATGGCACGATGCCTTGATTTATAAGCTACTGAAGCTTAAGCCACCAATGCCGCTTATGAAAATTATCCAGAGCTTTCTTCGTTCGAGAAAATATGTTGTGAGTGTAGTGCTCCGCAACCCTACCGTGTTCCCAAAATCCTTACCTCAATCCTAACATATCAATTTAATCATAAAATCCCATAGTATACATTTATACACTTAATATAGTAAATAAATCCTCTAATATCTTTTTACCTCAAACACATTTGCATATCTATTCAATTTCCATAGTTCATACATTTACAAATAATCAATTCAATTTCCATAGTTTATACATTTGCATACTAATCAATTCAATTTCCATTACATTAGAAATACAATACTTCATACATTAGAAATACATTCATCATCCCCTAATTCTCAAATTTGCATAACATAACATAACACACACATACCAAATTTCCAGCCATACATTTCATAACAACAGTTAATACAATCTCCGTTATCCTAAGTAGCTGCATGTTTTGCAATAGTTTTTCAGTTAACAAGAATCACCACCATTAGGTAACTAGGGGCAACTGAATGATTTCGTTCATACGAAATCAAAAATGTAAAACGAGTAATAATTAGACTTCCGACCAGGAAGGTCGAGATTGAAATTTATATAAAATAAAATAAATAAATAAAATAAACACAGACGTGTGCGGTTGTCTGATGTTGAATAAATGTCAATAAAAGTTTTTATTCAAAGTTTTTGATTTGTAAAAATAAATTAATTAGAAAAAAGACTTTCCACGCTCTTCCCTCGGTCGCGTCGAGGAAGCACGGCGGTGGATCGTAACATGAGTATAGGAACCGACATATCCTCTACTCACCAAATCCACTATGGGGTACCCCAAGGCTCGGTCCTTGGTCCCATATTATTCACATTGTTTGTCGCAGATTTACCATGTCTAGGTGAAAACATTCAGGTAGCTATGTTTGCCGATGATACGGCCATTTTCTCTGCGGGTGCCTTATTCACTAACTCTTTGCAAGCAGCTGTTGACAAATCAGCAGTATATTACAGGAAATGGAAAATAAAAATAAATGGTAATAAAACACAAGCTGTCTGGTTTTCGAGATGTAGGAAACTCTGCTACCTACCAAATGGCACTAAACTCAGTATGTGTGCAGTTGATATTGATTGGTCCTAGACTGTAGATATCTAGGTATTATTCTAGATAAAAAACTTATCTTCCAAAAACACATCACTAGCACAATTGACAAAATAAACAAAGTCGAAAGAGTTATGTATCCATTAGTGTGTAGAAAGTCAAAGCTTAGCATCAAAAATAAAATTATAATATTTAAAACCATTTTTCAAGCTATACTCCTCTACGAGGCCCCTGTATGGTGTAATTGTGCTCGCACACACAAAATAAAATTGCAAAGGTGTCAAAATAAAATATTGAAAATGTTGCTGAATTTGCCATGGCATTATTCGACACATGAACTACATGAAAACGCTAACGTTAAACCGGTAGAGTTCCTTATTGACAAAATTAATCGAAACTTCTTCGCCAATTGTTCTTTTTCTGACAATGTTCTCGTTTCCCGTCTTGCGTTATCCTAAATCACTACATATGTACTCTGTCTATGAAAATTATATCGAGGTCATTACTATATAAAATAACCGGAGGCTCGTGCAATATTAGTCTTAAGATTCAAATAAGGGTTTTTTCTTGTAGTTTTCCCTTAATTTATTATTTGTTATTCATTAAAATTGTGCTATTGTCGTTATATAGATTTAAGATTATAGTTGTAAAGGAACTGCTATCCTAAATCTCTTAAGTACTAGTTGTAAAATATACCATAAATGTAATTATCTACCAAATAAAAATTGAATTGAATTGAATATTTTATTTCAAAATCCTTTATTGCCAAAGGCCGCAAACGAGTTGGTCAGATATTGGATATAAACCTAAACATTTGAGCTGATTGGTGTTTTACTCATGTTGCTGTACTGCAATAGGGGTCGAACACGAATATAAAACAAACAAGGCGCCCATGTTCAATAAGAAATGATGAGAAGATTCGGGAGGATGAAATTTCCGTACCTCGCAGCATGTGACAGCGAGTTTTCCAAAGTTTGCATAGTCGATTGCAGAAGTGCCAACGACGGTGAATAAGCAGCCAAGTTTCGGATCTTTACGTGAGTACTGGTAGTATTAGAGCCTCTTACAGAAAAAGTTTGATCGTTACAGATGGGTTTCGGGTTGGAAGAAACTGCTGAGTTTTAGCAGTAATGTACAATTCCAGTTGTCGTGCCATGCGCTCAAACTCAGCGAAAGTTTGCTCAGCCGTTGATGTTCCACCGAATATAACAATGGATTCTATAAAATTAAACCTCTCTTTGTCATATCATTTTTCTCCGATACCAGGTTAAGAATGTAGCAACATAGTCCTCCTAGTATATCCCTTATCAGAGTTCCTTAAAGATGTTTAATTGTACTTGGTTTGACGCATTGACAGGAATAAATGCATTTACGTAAATACGGTATAACGTTTATTGCCAATAAAGTGATTTACAGATGCATTGTCCTTCACAGTAAAAACAGTGACGTTCGTATTATTCTGTTTCAAGTCTAAACGTAACTAAATCAATCCACCATTTCTGTAAGAACTTAATTAAATATCTATCGCAGATGATACAAATTGATAATTAGATTGAAAGTACCTGCACACTGACATCAGTATTTATCTCTATTGTTGATTTGATATAAATAATATACAAAATTCCACCGGTTAAATCAACTTCAATAAATATGGAAAGTTCATTTAAAATGATGAGAGATGTATGGAGCTCGTAATTGAATTATGTCCAGTCTATACATGGCGTTTAGATAGAATGCCGTTTGGCGGTTTTTTATTGGTCACTAGTGAGTGTTCCGCCGAACACTATTTGATCACTATCGCCACGAAAACAGCCACCAAGTAAGATCACAGGTGATGTGGTTTTAAATTGGGCACGAGTCCCCCTTTATTAATTTGTTCAATCAACTTAAAAGACTATACAGTTCGTGTTAATTACAATTCTCGTGAAACTATTTTTGCTTTAAACTAAAAGTTACTTCATAAAGATAGGTGCACAATGTGACTTATTTCCAGACGGAATTATGTTATATTACATTAACTGAATTTTGTATTTTAATAAGCTGAATTCTATATTACATTAAATTGGGTTTTGTGTTACATTAAACTGAATTTAATATTACAGTAAACTGGAGTTTATATTACTTAATTTGGATTTTGTATTACATTAACTGAATTTTATATTACATAAACTGGATTTCGTATTACATTAAACTGAAGTTTATATTACAGTAAACTGGATTTTATATTACTTAATCTGGATTTTGAATTACATTAAACTGAATTTTATGTCACGTAAACTGAATGTCTTGGTTATTAAAAGTTAATTCGTTAAAGACAAGTGCACTATGTGTATCGTTTCTACATGGAATTATTTTATATTTGATTGCCCGCAACTATATAACTTTGAATTACTTCAATGAAACACTCTCTAGACATTCGATACGAAATGCTCCTCCACCGATTGGCTGTTTCAGACTAACTAACCCAAGCTGATCGCGTAAACCGCTATTCGTCAAATACATAAAGAAGACAACACGAAATCCTCGCTCCGCATCCTTGGCTCAGTAAGATTCACCGGAAAACGATCTCCGACGATCGGTCCCAGCGAAGATGCGCACACACACCATGATCACCCCGGTCGCCCATGCTGAGCTTCCCTCAGCATGCAAACCGTGGTCATACAGATACATTCTTCATGAACCCAGAGTAACGCTTGCAGCCGGGGGAAACCACCACGAACGAGGCTTTTTGTGTGTTTCTATACTTGGAAACTGTGTACAACATTCATGCTGATCATGCACATGTCCATGACCGACCGAAGGGTCGGATTCTCGTGTGGATGTTTATGCTATTGAGAATTCTATTTTCCCTCGGAAGCCAGTCGCGATACCAGGTACTCCTTGTGGTTACATGATCGGTCAACATGTACGCTGGTATGGATAAAATCAAAAGAAGGAATAGCAAGCGAACTGGCTGCAGCTGTATAATACATTGTGTAAAGGAACGGTGGATGTTTATACGATTGGCATCTGCGCACAGCATCTCCGCCGATCATATATCCCTCGTTGGGCAATCGATGCTGGTGTTGATATGTCGGTTGGGATATTCTCGTTGGCTATTGGCGCCGGTTGAAACTCCCTGGTGTGCATTGCATGATGGAGTATCTCTCTTGAGAATTAACGTTATGCAACGCACAGACAAACGGTTCTTCGATATAGGAAGATTTTTATTCTTGACCTATAGAATTATGATGCTATGCGACAGCCAGGTTCCTGATTGTTTTGTTACCATGGCGATGGCATGATAACAATGCTCCACGGTGCATTGTATGGCCGACTAATTTGGGAAATACACCGTTAACTGGGTTATGCTCTTTTTTGGGGGGTGTTATGAATCTATAGATGGAACGGGACAGTGGCGTTATAATAAACCACAACAGCCGTTTAATTTTAAACATTACCAAAAATTGCGACATTACCCTGTCTCGGTTTTAAAGGAGTAAATTCAATGGTTTGTAATCTTGTGCAGGGAATATTAACAACAGAAAAAACCATTATTTACAAGTTTTGACTGCAAGAGATTTAATTGTTGGTGTTACGGATTGGCAGTTGGATGTGCTGGGATGTGCTGGAGAAATCTAGTACATTCGCAGTATACCAATTGCGCGGCAGCTGTCACGGACCAGCTGGCCGATTGTCACCAACTATGAGGTCAGCAACGTCCCTTTTTTGAGTTGACGGTTATTCGGCGTCGTTACCAGTCAGTCGGCAATCAACTTCCATCGTGGGCACACCGTTTGCAACCAACCTTCACCTCGCTCACACTGTCAGGGCTAACATCACAGATACTAGTTAACCGCAACAAAACAAAGTGTATCCGATTTAAATAATAAGGATATAAAAATAGACCTCGAATTCAAAGTTTTGGTTTTTTGTGCTTCCGTTATGCTGCTTTTTCATCGGGTTCCTCTCGTAGCTCGCCTTACCGGCAACCTGCCTCCGATACGCGTTGTGTTGTGCTACCAAACGAGCAACGGATCTCCAACAAGGGAACAGTGAACAATCACAAACAGCCCTGCACAGTTGGTATTGCAATAGCCATAAACTACTTTAAAAAGATCTATTTAAAAAATACCGTCACACAGTTAAGTATAATTTTCGTTTAAAGAAAAAATACAAAACAATCATAACATCTCGTGTTTGTATTTCTTGCCATTTTTGACAACGGACGTTATTATTTTCTTTTCAATAATGATAGATTTTAAGTCTATTAGTCTCATAGTGAGTAATTATTTTCCGGATGTCGGGATTTTGTTGCTATTCTATCTAGAAAGAAGTATGCGACTTTGTGTAAAGGTAAGAATATTCAGAAAGGATAATAAAATGTACTATTTTTTAGCTTTTCTGGACTCGATTTTCCTGATGAAACTATTATTCTTGATCCTTGAATAGACCGCTTCTGTTTTGACAGTTATTGTGCCCATGTTTTTTTCAAGACACATTGCCTCATCAAATGCCTTTTTTACATTATTTAATTTAAATTGGTGTGTTTCGATATCGAGGCATACATCTTTATAAAGATTGTCAAGGGTAACATGCGAAATGAAAATCAAGAAAGAGGTAAACCAATATTTATGAAATCATTGAAATAAACTATTACAGCCTTTTTCTTTATTGCTCAGAACACGAATGATAAAGGAAAACAACAAATTTAATTCCATGTCGTAAATAAAAAAATTTGAATTGGTTTTTTTTGAATTCATGAAAGCAACATTTCCACAAACTATGTTTTTAATTTTTTTCTAATATTTTGGGTAACTAAGAGATTTGGTTTTTGTTGATCTGACGGTATAAATTATCAGATCTTCCTAGGTTTCTTGATTGGTGACCATTACAATGGGATTTTTTCTACTAGCATTTGCAGAACAATTTCATTGAGTAACTGGCTACATCTATTAGTCAACATTTTTTGTTACACTAGTAAAATAGAATCAAGCAAGCAGAGAAGGGATATTTATTATTGTCTGTATGGTTAGTAGTTACTTGGCACTAAAATCCTCAGCTATTTATATTAACTAGTACTTGTATCTTCAAGAAATCCGGAAGTCGAGAGAATTTTATCTGGTTTGGCATCATAACCTTTTGTGGATTTTGTGGGGAGTCCCTCTAAGGAAGGTGTGGTCTTACTACGTCAAAATAAACCTTACCGCAAAATACTTTCGGAGTTGGTGACTCTGTGCTTTTAGGAGCTAAGTGTCTTGATCATCGTAACCGACGACTTCATTGTGACATGTTATATGGCATAATGAAAGAGGAAATTCGGTATGTAAACTACCAACAAAAAGCTTCAACTGCCCTCAATACAACCACGAAACTTATTAAACATAGTCATATATTCCTCCTTATATGTGGAGAATGCATTGCTTTTTCACAATCTTCTGACATTACTTTATTTTTCTGTGTTTCCATTGTTATTTCATGAATTTTGCGGTGCCTCCTCATTGGAGTCCTCAATATCTATCCTTTCCTATTTTGCCTGCAACTGGTATATGGATTTATGAAGTTTTGGGCGAGTTATTTGGTTTGGTGCATTAAAGATCAAAAAAATTATTTTTTAAGAATTATATATTTATTTAGTAAATTCTCGGCATTCACATTTTAATTCCTTCCTTACGTCCACCCAGCGTGACTGCTCGAAAAAGAAGAAGGCAAGGAACCGGAAATCCATCTATTATTGTCCTATTGTACTGGATCAGTCACAATGGGTTTACATTAATGATGGGCTTACAGTGTAAGGTCTAGCTATAAGTTATGTGTACAATTTTTTATTTTTTTACTACATCTCGGCCAGCCTGACAATTTAGATCGTCCACATTACATGATTTAACAACAGTTTACGTGCTTAAACTCAATAATATAGTGGCAAGTGTTCCTAAGAAAACATTCAATTCAATCAGCTAGCACTAGCCCTCCAAAGGCGGATGGTTTTAGACTCGACGACACCATTATATGGCAACTGTGTAATTTGCCAATTTTTGATGTCTCTATTCACATATCTGTCATGTAGTAATACTTAAAATGTCAAATAAACTAACTCAATCTCATATAAAGTAAATTGAATCATTGTGCGTTATTGCTGAAAAGTAAAACACTGAATTGTAAAACTGTCACGTTATCTTATAGCCTGACCGTGCTTTTCTCTCCCGCTTTGTGCCGAACGATTTCGCCAGCCATTGTTCGTTGTGACCGTCCATCGGCGGCCAACGAAACGCGCACACCTTTACAACAGTTACAAACAGAAAACAAATTGCTTTTATAGCTGTTTAAGAGGGAAGTTCTCTTTTACATAATAATACAAAATGGTGATTTTACAGGATGGTAAAAGGATGTAATCTGGTGCAAGGCTAATAACCTTGCCCGGAAAAACAAATTATTGTGGAAAATTTAACAAGCCTCACGACCTGCTAAATAAGGCCAAGACCGGATCCCGGTCGTGGTGCCGATGATGATCATGATGATGAAAAGGATGTAATAGAATTTTAACGCGAGATTACAAAAATAAAGGCGATAATGAAGAAACGACTAGAAGAACTATACGGAATACGAGTTATAACAGTTAGGATGGTAAAACAGATGAAATGAAAATCCTTAAATACATGCATTCTTCACAGCACAGAAAATGTGGTAAAATCAAGCATGCTGCTGCACTAAGCATGCTGCGACAATTGTCTTATATTCTAACTCACTATTGAATGATTCCTTATGGGAAAACAATCGTTGACTATTAGGCATACATCAAACCGGTAGAGTGTATTTTAACTTTTGCTAGTTAGCGCAGAGGAGACATAATTCATAAGCGCTGCAGGACATCATGGCATAATCCAATGTTCCGTCGGCAGTTACATATGCAATTGCCTACCAAGCAAAATTCTTGTAGTTGCCATCCGAAAATTTACATTGACTAATGCGATCAGGAGAATTTGACTGTGAAGAAGAATGGAAGATGGAAATCAAAAATTCAATGTTCTCTCCCTCCCAAGTTCTCAGCTCCGCTCACACATACACTAAAGCCGCTGTGGTAGCGACGTTTGTGGTTGAGGGCAACCAGTCTATGCAGCCTATCATGGCGGTGTATGACAATGGGTGCAAAGATGTCGTCGAAGGTAACAGTGAATGAACTCGAAAGGCCATGGACTTTGGGGGGCCGTTGACCTCAAGGTGGTTAAGAATACCAAGGTTGCTGTTTTCTTTGCTAGTAGATGGAAAAATTCCAATGCTGTTAAGATTCAAACAAGAGAGCAATTAGTCCTGCCACCGTTTTCAACAAATAACAATTAAATAATAAAATTAAATTTAATTTCAAAGGCCTTTTTATTCGTGTGTTCACTAAGAGGATTTCAGTCGGAACTATTTTTTTTTTTCTTTATCTTTCTTAATGTAAATTTAAGAGGTTGTGCTGTACCCCTTGCGTACAATAAGCAAACTAACAATTTACCTACTAAGCCACAATTAATAAGCTGTTTTTAGAACTTTTTTTTTATGTTTTATATCAGAATAATTTGACTCCCTCGCCTTATATGCATATGCAACAAAAAGCATTGTCTGATCGAACGAGGACGATACTTACATACTGTTGCGGATTGGCAATTGAATGTGCTGGAATGTACTGGAGAAATCTAATACATTCGCAGTGTATACCAGTTGCGCAGCAGCTGGCACCAGCTGGCCGATTGTCACCAACGATGACGCCATAGCGTCCCTTTTTGAATTAGCAGTTATGTCCACCATTCAGTTTGCTACCAGCTATTCTCACGCGCACACCTTCCGAGTCATTGCTGCAATCCAACATAAATTATGAAGTAAACTTACTCAATCTCATGTAGAGAAATTGAATTGTTGTGCGTTGTTAATAAATTGTTAACCAAGTCGCATCCGACTTAAACAATAAAGAGTTAAAGATCCACCTCGAGTTCAGTTTTGGTTTTCTTGTGCTTCCGTTTTGCTGCCAGCTTCATCGGGTTCCTCTCTACACGGGAACAGTGGACAACTCCAAACATTCCCGTAATATTTTCTGGTCCTTCGAGCCGGATCAGATCACCATCAAATAGGATCTCGACGGGCGACATTCCTCATCCGGCATCACTTCAATCAACATTTTCTGGTCCTTCGAGCCGGATCCAGACCTGTGGATCTACTCCATCGCCGCCCAGTTCGCGGCACAACACGGGCACAGAGTCTGCCATCAACTTCCATCGTGGGTATAGAGTCTGCCATCAACTCCTATCGTGGGCACAGAGTCTGCCATGAACTTCCATCGTGGGCACAGAGTCTGCCATCAACTTCCATCGTGGGCATAGAGTCTGCCATCAACTTCCATCGTGGGCATAAAGTCTGCCAGCCACCTCGACACAAATCAAGGAACTGAAGAACAACGCGACAACAGCAATGGAAAAACAATTCGCCGCGCAGTATTCGGCACAGGGCCAAATGTCGCGCGCATTCGCCAACTTGAAGAAGCGAGGGCCATCAACGGTAAGTGCCGTACAAACCCGTAGAGACAATTTACAGGGCAAGCGGAAAGAAATCCGCGACCGGCACGACGACATCCTGGAGCTGGCGACGTCGGAGACAAAGGACCACCGCTACTTCACAGAGGACTTCCTCGAGTCAGCCGAGGAGGTCTACTTGGAGGAGATGACGAAGTTCGCCGAAGAGCTTCGTGGCCTCAACACGGAACCATCGACAATATCCAAGGCCGCGGCCGCAGAGGTGATACTCCGGGCCAATCCCCGCAAGCTGCATACAGTGCAGTTGCCGACATTTTCCGGAAAATACTCGGAATGGCGGTTTTGGCAGATCACCCTGATCTGACTGACGTCGAACGACTCTATTATTTGAAGTCGAGCCTCCGCGACGACGCCGCCCGGGCCATCAAAAACATTCCGGTCACGGAGGAGAATTACCAGCGAGCCTGGAACAAGCTGGTGGAATACTTCGATAATACTCGTGCATTGGTTCACTCTGCCTTGAGTACCCTCTTCCAGGTACAGGTCGTCGGAAAGGAATCTGCTGCCGGCTTGCGCCATCACCGCGACACTACAAATGATGCAGTCGAAACTTTGGATGCGCTCGGCCGCCCCGTGACCTCCTGGGATGACATACTCGTCTACTTAACAACACAGCGCATGGATCCCCGCACCGCCCGCGACTGGCAAACGGCGCAAGGCAACACCAAGAAGCCACCCACATACCACCAGCTCGATGACTTCCTGAAGACCAGGATCGAAGCTTTGGAGTTCGTCGAGCTGCCCCGGACCGCCATCGATCAACCCCAGCGTAACAGATCCGGCCAGACGGAGCACGACCCCAAAGCGCGCCTCTCAGTGCACACGGCCTCACCACCTGCCCAGAAGCCTCCTGCCCGTTGCTCGGTCTGCAGATCAGATCACTACATCGGATCGTGTGAGGGATTCCGGGCCCTCAGCCCGGAAGAGCGAAGATCGCACGTCACCGACCAGGGCCTTTGTTTTAACTGCCTAGGAAGGCATTTACACCGTGACTGTCCATCGACATCCAGATGCCGGCAGTGCAGAGGGCGGCACCACACCTTGCTGCATACCATAACGACCACGACCAACCTGGATTCCGAAAGAGGCACAAGCCCCAAGCTTCAAGGCGGCCAGATCCCGGGGGTGTCATCTCACACGACCAGCGCCCCGCCCGCCCGGGTGATCCTCCTGGCCAGAGCACGCGTCCTCGTCCAGTCGGGCTCCCAACGCCGGCTGGAGGCTCGGGCCCTACTGGACCCCTGTTCAGAGGCCACCTTTATATCGGAATCACTCGCCCAGCGAGTGCACATGCGCCGGCGCGCATCATTCATTCCAGTCCATGGAGTCGGGGGCGCCCGCTGCCAGACGGCGAATCCGTCACCATACTGCCCCGGACCAAGAGCTCGCAAAGCTGGACAGTTAACGCGCTCATCCTGCCCCATCTGTCGGACTACGTGCCACCTCCACGACTGCTGCCAAGTGATATCTCTATTGTGGCGGGCCTGGAGTTGGCAGACCCAGACGTCTCATCGGGAGAAAAGGTAGATTTAATCATTGGCGCTGATGCATACCCGGCGATCATTACCGCCGAATTAAAGACGCCCACAAACTCTGACGTGATCGCCCAGTCTACGCACCTTGGGTGGATACTGACGGGTGCAGCTGCCCGCGGCCCACGGCATACCAACACCATATCATCCAGCCTAAAGGTGACAAGGCCTGTCACCAGCCATCATATGGCCTTCCTCGTGGGTTGCGAATTTACAACTCCGACCCAGAGGAACTGGCCGACCCTACGACTGATGATCGCAGCTCCCATCAGAAGACCAAAAGGAGGTCTCGCCGGCATCGGCCCCAGGGGCCGCCTACGAGGCCCATGCAACTACCAGCCACCGACCACTTGCGCGACCCAACTACAAGACATACCCCCCGCCCGCTGAACCATTGCAGGGGCAAGAGGCAATCGAGGAACCAGGAGCTTACCCACTCGAACACTTCAAGGCATCCCACCACACCCAGGGCACCACGTGGTCAAGCTCCTGCCCGGGTCCAAAACTACCCAGGCCACCCGCTGCCACGTGCAGCCACCAAAACAGGACCAGGAGCGCGCAAAGTCCCACTTGGCGGGCAGCGCTCCCCAGCAGCCAGCGGCCGCATCCCGCCGGTTACTAACTTTGGACGGGCGCATCACCTTGCACCACCACTGGCCTCCACATAGCGAGACCCATCATCAGCCATCACGTGGCCATTGATCGTGGGTTGCGACCTTACAAATCGGACCCAGATCAATTGGCCGGTCCCGTGCCCACAAAAGTTGCCGGACGCCTTCAGTGGAAAGGATCATCCTGTCGCCGTATACCCTACAGGCCATCTCAGACCGCCAGGCCTTCGGCGCTCCTCAGGGCGGGCGGCCCCGTCCCAAACGACCATCCACGTGACAGTGGACAGTAACATCCGACCACCATAGATTCAACGACCAAGACCAACCGCCACCAGCAGACCGCACACTCCCGGCCCCTAGCCACCGTCCCCTGGAACAAAATGATTCGCCAATGATTGGCGAAGGAGGGCGGAATGCTGCGGATTGGCAATTGAATGTACTGGAGAAATCTAGTACATTCGCAGTGTATACCAGTTGCGCAGCAGCTGGCACCAGCTGGCCGATTGTCACCAACGGTGACGTCATAGCGTCCCTTTTTGAATTGGCAGTTATGTCCACCATTCAGTCTGCTACCAGCTATTCTCATGTGCACACCTCCCGAGTCATTGCTGCAGATCCAACATAAATTATGAAGTAAACTTACTCAATCTCATGTAGAGAAATTGAATTATTGTGCGTTGTTAATAAATTGTTAACCAAGTCGCATCCGACTTAAACAATAAAGAATTAAAGATCCACCTCGAGTTCAGTTTTGGTTTCCTTGTGCTTCCGTTTTGCTGCCAGCTTCATCGGGTTCCTCTCTACACGGGAACAGTGGACAACTCCAAACATTCCCGTAATATTTTCTGGTCCTTCGAGCCGGATCAGATCATCATCAAATAGGATCTCGACGGACGACATTCCTCATCCGGCATCACTTCAATTAACACATACGGTTGGTATTTTTATTATAGATTTTATTGAAATATTTGAAATATTTTTCCCATAATGATTGAACTCTTTATAAATCAGATTTAATTTAAGAAATAACATCATTTTTGTTGGTGTCACTTTTTTCTATCGAACGAATTACGAAACAATTGTTGCATGTTTTAGCAAACAAAATTAAATACACGTAAACACAAAAAAAATAATAAGAAAATAAATTATTTTAAATGTAAACGCCTGAAATGTAAACGTTTCATGTGCACATTCAGTAGATGACAGGCGGTAATGTAGTTTATTCTCAGCTGTTATTGGGGTGACTTCAGAAAATATTATTTGTCAATAAATCATAGAATATACCCACCTTGAAGAAATTCATAAAGAATGTCGGAAACCGAAGGGACAGTGACTGAGAAAGATTCAATTAATGAGAAAGACACTTCGAAAGGTTGAATGTTGACAGTTTGGCTTATGTATTGTAAAATATTAAATGTTTCTTGCTTCCAGTGTGTATCCTACTTAATGCTACCGGTAATGTACCGATCATAAAGAAACGCAAGTGGACGGTAGACCCAAACAAAACTGTGAGCTCAATTATGCAGTTTTTTCACCAATATTTGAAAATGGATCCCCACGAGCAATTAGTAAGATAAGAAATAAACAATCATTGCCTTGTTAAAATGAAATATCCCACAGTTTCTGTACGTAAATCAAACATTTGCACCATCGCCAGATCAATCGATCAAGAACCTTTATGAATGCCATGGAACAAATGGGAAACTTGTATTGTACTACTGTAAGAATCAAGCTTGGGGTTAAGTAAAATAAATGACTTTATCCGTTTAACTTTGTTTATTCTTCACTTGTTTAAGATTAGCACAATAGATATATCGATGTCATCTATGTCGTGTTTCTTAAGAATCACCGCGAAGTGATTCCAAGTGTTCTGCCGCTTCTTTGGAAATACGATGATACTTGGCAACTGCAGGCTTGTAGTAGTAAGACTTGTAATCTCCGCGTTCGGCCATTTTTTTGCGGATATCTTTCTCCAGTGCTCTGAGAGATAAACAAAAGTTTACATCACTTTCGTACTAGTATTATAAAGCGTACCTTAGTTGAGCTTTTTCCGTTTCCTCGTATAAAAAGTGGCACATCTTCTCATATTCTTGTTGGGGTGATGTATGAATGTACTTAGCTATAAATCGTGTAATCGGATGCTGAAATATATAATAATTAACATGATGTCTAGTATAAATATTATAACATTACTCTATGGTACTCCCAATATTTAGGTGTGTAATCTTCAGGAATTTCAGTAAGAGTGCCTGGACCAACGAAGATATTTACGATTAAGAGGATTGCCGTTATCGGTATTATACCGACCATAACATAAAAATGAAGCATATCCTTGAATTTATTCCACTGGAACCGTGATACATCTATTTCAAAAACTTTGGGTCCATGCCCAGCCATGCTCCGAGTGGGAAGTTGTAGAACTGCAATATGAACAATATATTGGTTAGATTATATTGCATAACACATTTTATGTTAATCATA